>JAOTOM010004867.1:0-540222 GCA_034440615.1 Ashinkailepas kermadecensis
GCCAAGGGAAGGCTGGGGCGAGAGTGAGCAGAGGACACTGGACCATCGTGCCGGGGATGTTGTACGCGTCGCTACACATGGCAGGCTGTGGACGTGGCGGCGTGGTGGCGACATCGGCAATCACCTCGTCAGTGCCTATCAGCCGGTCGGCTGGGCGGCCGGCCGGCCGTGACGTCATCTGACGTCACCATCGCCGCTGGCGTGGCGCGCTGAACAACGGAGGCCTGGGGAGATGACGTTACAGCCCGGGGAGGACGGCTGGCGGGCCGCAACCAGCCGAGCCGAGCTGTACCGCTCCAGAGCCCCTCACACCGCCCCCCAGACCCCCACACCGCCCCCGAGCCCCTTACACCACTCCCAAGCTCCTCACACCACCCAGAGACCCTCTCACCACTCCCGAGCCCCTCACACCGCTCCCGAGCCCCTCACACCGCCCCCGAGACCATCACATCACTCCCGAGACCCTCACATCACTCCCGAGACCCTCACACCACTCCCGAGCCCCTCTCACCGCTCCAGAGGCACTCACGATACTTCCGAGCCCCTCACGACACCCCCAGCCCCGCACTACTCCCCTACGACACCCCCGAGCCCCGCACTACTCCCCCCCTCCGAGCCCCTCACGACACTCCCGAGCCCCGCACTACACTCCCGAGCCCCTCACGACACTCCCGAGCCCCTCACACCACTCCCGAGCCCCTCACGACACCCCCGAGCCCCTCACGACACTCCCGAGCCCCGCACGACACTCCTGAGCCCCGCACTTCACTCTCGAGCCTCTTACGCTGCTCCCGAGCCCCTCACTACACTTCCGACCAACCTCACACCACTCCTGTGCACTCAGGGGCAGATACAAATGGGTGGCACAGGAGACTGTGGCCATGTGTCTGCCTCCCGATGGAAAAGTGGCGCCACTCTGACCGATAAATTCAGGGATGCCCGAATGCACTATCCTCATCCCCATCCTATCAACGATTTTTTCCGATCAAGACTTGGGCTTTTTTCGATCATTGTCTTTCCGAGGAAATGGCGCCTGGGATGAATACCGCCCGGCGAAAATTATTGGATCGGCCGGTGTCATCACAAACTTCCACAGCCATAGAATGCTGGCGACATCGAACAGACGTCTTGCTATTGCAAGCAAGTGAAGCACAAGTCTAGAAATGCGAAATAAGCTTAAAATTGAATGATGTTCGCATTATTTCAGAATCACGCAAAATCTTGTGTTTTTGCTATAACCTAGTACAAAATATTTCGGTTAGATATGTGATGATCTTTAATTAATAAACTGACGCCGTCACAATTCGGCTCGTGGAATAGAGCCGTCACAATTCGTCTCGTGGAATAGACCCGTCACAATTCGTGTCCTGGAATAGAGCCGTCACAATTCGTGTCCTGGAATAGAGCCGTCACAATTAGTGTCCTGGAATAGACCCGTCACAATTCGTGTCCTGGAATAGAGCCGTCACAATTCGTGTCCTGGAATAGAGCCGTCACAATTCGTGTCCTGGAATAGACCCGTCACAATTCGTGTCCTGGAATAGAGCCGTCACAATTCGTGTCCTGGAATAGACGGGTGTACGCGTTAGCATACTTCTGGTCCTAAAGCAGACTATGCGCTGCCACGACCCACAACGCCCGATGACATTTCACAATGTGGTTACCCGATGTGGTCAAATTTCCTTGGATGTTTCACTGGCTATTGGTATTTTGTTGAGGTGCAGTTTGTCTTCATATAGCCAATACCATTATCAGAAGCGCCGCCGGCACGGTCTGTCACACCGTGACGGGTCAGGGGACACGGTCTGTCACACCGTGACGGGTCAGGGGGCACGGTCTGTCACACCGTGGCGGGTCAGAGGACACGATCTGTCACACCGTGACGGGTCAGGGGACACGGTCTGTCACGCCGTGGCGGGTCAGGGGACACGGTCTGTCACACCGTGACGAGTCAGGGGTCACGGTCTGTCACACCTTGACGGGTCAGGGGTCACGGTCTGTCACACCTTGACGGGTCAGGGGACATGGACCGGCACAGCGTGGCGGGTCAGGGGACATGGACCATCACGCTGCGACGGGTCAGGGGACACGGTCTGTCACACCGTGACGGGTCAGGGGACACGGTCTGTCACACCTTGACGGGTCAGGGCACATGGACCGTCACACCGTGACGGGTCAGGTGGGCGTGCCATGCGTCATCGGCCGCACATGACTGGTCGGCCGTCACATGACGGTCGGCGTGACTGTGGCACCTGACGGTCGGCAGCACATGACTGTCGCACACATGACGGTCGGGCGCTGGTCGGCACACATGACTGGTCGGCGCACATGACTGGTCGGCAGCACATGACTGGTCGGCAGCACATGACTGGTCGGCGCACATGACTGGTCGGCAGCACATGACTGGTCGGCCGCACATGACTGGTCGGCAGCACATGACTGGTCGGCAGCACATGACTGGTCGCGCACATGACTGGTCGGCAGCACATGACTGGTCGGCAGCACATGACTGGTCGGCGCACATGACGGTCGGCCGCACATGACTGGTCGGCCGACATGACTGGTCGGCAGCACATGACTGGTCGGCAGCACATGACTGGTCGGCGCACATGACTGGTCGGCCGCACATACTGGTCGGCAGCACATGACTGGTCGGCCGCATGACTGGTCGGCGCTGACTGGTCGGCGCCATGATGGTCGGCAGCACATGACTGGTCGGCGCACATGACTGGTCGGCGCACATGACTGGTCGGCCGCACATGACTGGTCGGCGACATGCTGGTCGGCGCACATGACTGGTCGGCCGCACATGACTGGTCGGCCATGACTGGTCGGCGAGTGTGGCAATGACTGGTCGGCCGCACATGACTGGTCGGCGCATGACTGGTCGGCAGCACATGACTGGTCGGCCGCACATGACTGGTCGGCAGCACATGACTGGTCGGCCGCACATGACTGGTCGGCAGCACATGACTGGTCGGCAGCACATGACTGGTCGGCAGCACATGACTGGTCGGCAGCACATGACTGGTCGGCAGCACATGACTGGTCGGCAGCACATGACTGGTCGGCAGCACATGACTGGTCGGCAGCACATGACTGGTCGGCAGCACATGACTGGTCGGCCGCACATGACTGGTCGGCCTGCCGGCAGTCTCACCAGTCAGCAGTCAGCGTTATCCCTCAGCATTGTGACACAGGTAGACCAGTCAGCGTTATCCCTCAGCAGTGTGACAGTTTGACCAACAGCGGACAGCGGCGCGGCACGTCACATCTACGTCACAGATACGTCACAGACAGCCGCGCAGTCTCGTCGGCCGTGTACTGGATCGCGTGGGCAGGCTCTGCGCAGTCAGCTGTGACGTCATGAACGCTGCAGTCACACTACCACACAATGAAACAAAACTGTGGTGGAGATAATGGTGCGGACGTAGTTATATGGTGTTGGGAGCCTACACAGTGCGAACAAACAGTGCCAGTGGCAAGGCGTGGGGAGGTGCTCTTCTGTTCTACTGTTGCGCTATTGATTAATGCCGCCAGTCAGACTAACAACAAACAGATGGCCAGAACAGAGCAGGAACAGCGCAGAACAAAACGCTACGGAGTAGAACAGAACAGAGCAGTATTATTGTATATTATCCTACCAGGCAGGGTCTATCTGGTGCAGGAGTGCCCAACACATTCCCCTACCCACCAGTGTCAGTCTGGTGCAGGAGTGCCCAACACATTCCCCTACCCACCAGTGTCAGTCTGGTGCAGGAGTGTCCAACACATTCCCTACCCACCAGTGTCAGTCTGGTGCAGGAGTGCCAACACATTCCCTACCCACCAGGGTCAGTCTGGTGCAGGAGTGCCCAACACATTCCCTACCCACCAGTGTCAGTCTGGTGCAGGAGTGCCCAACACATTCCCCTACCCACCAGTGTCAGTCTGGTGCAGGAGTGCCCAACACATTCCCCTACCCACCAGTGTCAGTCTGGTGCAGGAGTGCCCAACACATTCCCTACCCACCAGGGTCAGTCTGGTGCAGGAGTGTCAACACATTCCCTACCACCAGTGTCAGTCTGGTGCAGGAGTGCCCAACACATTCCCTACCCACCAGTGTCAGTCTGGTGCAGGAGTGCCCAACACATTCCCCTACCCACCAGTGTCAGTCTGGTGCAGGAGTGCCAACACATTCCCTACACCAGTGTCAGTCTGGTGCAGGAGTGCCCAACACATTCCCTACCCACCAGTGTCAGTCTGGTGCAGGAGTGCCCAACACATTCCCCTACCCACCAGTGTCAGTCTGGTGCAGGAGTGTCCAACACATTCCCCTACCCACCAGTGTCAGTCTGGTGCAGGAGTGCCCAACACATTCCCCTACCCACCAGTGTCAGTCTGGTGCAGGAGTGCCCAACACATTCCCCTACCCACCAGTGTCAGTCTGGTGCAGGAGTGTCCAACACATTCCCCTACCCACCAGTGTCAGTCTGGTGCAGGAGTGCCCAACACATTCCCCTACCCACCAGTGTCAGTCTGGTGCAGGAGTGCCCAACACATTCCCTACCCACCAGTGTCAGTCTGGTGCAGGAGTGCCCAACACATTCCCCTACCCACCAGTGTCAGTCTGGTGCAGGAGTGCCCAACACATTCCCCTACCCACCAGTGTCAGTCTGGTGCAGGAGTGTCCAACACATTCCCCTACCCACCAGTGTCAGTCTGGTGCAGGAGTGCCCAACACATTCCCCTACCCACCAGTGTCAGTCTGGTGCAGGAGTGCCCAACACATTCCCCTACCCACCAGTGTCAGTCTGGTGCAGGAGTGCCCAACACATTCCCCTACCCACCAGTGTCAGTCTGGTGCAGGAGTGCCCAACACATTCCCTACCCACCAGTGTCAGTCTGGTGCAGGAGTGTCCAACACATTCCCCTACCCACCAGTGTCAGTCTGGTGCGGGGCCACACTTGGTCGTCTGGTGCGGAGTGCCACACATCCCTACACCAGTGTCAGTCTGGTGCAGGAGTGCCAAACATTCCCTACCCACCAGTGTCAGTCTGGTGCAGGAGTGCCCAACACATTCCCCTACCCACCAGTGTCAGTCTGGTGCAGGAGTGCCCAACACATTCCCTACCCACCAGTGTCAGTCTGGTGCAGGAGTGCCCAACACATTCCCCTACCCACCAGTGTCAGTCTGGTGCAGGAGTGCCCAACACATTCCCCTACCCACCAGTGTCAGTCTGGTGCAGGAGTGCCCAACACATTCCCCTACCCACCAGTGTCAGTCTGGTGCAGGAGTGCCCAACACATTCCCCTACCCACCAGTGTCAGTCTGGTGCAGGAGTGCCCAACACATTCCCCTACCCACCAGTGTCAGTCTGGTGCAGGAGTGCCCAACACATTCCCCTACCCACCAGTGTCAGTCTGGTGCAGGAGTGCCCAACACATTCCCCTACCCACCAGTGTCAGTCTGGTGCAGGAGTGCCCAACACATTCCCCTACCCACCAGTGTCAGTCTGGTGCAGGAGTGCCCAACACATTCCCCTACCCACCAGTGTCAGTCTGGTGCAGGAGTGTCCAACACATTCCCCTACCCACCAGTGTCAGTCTGGTGCAGGAGTGCCCAACACATTCCCCTACCCACCAGTGTCAGTCTGGTGCAGGAGTGCCCAACACATTCCCCTACCCACCAGTGTCAGTCTGGTGCAGGAGTGCCCAACACATTCCCCTACCCACCAGTGTCAGTCTGGTGCAGGAGTGTCCAACACATTCCCTACCCACCAGTGTCAGTCTGGTGCAGGAGTGCCAACACATTCCCTACCCACCGTGTCAGTCTGGTGCAGGGTGCCAACACATTCCTACCAGGTCGTCTGGTGCAGGAGTGCCAACATTCCCCTACCCACCAGTGTCAGTCTGGTGCAGGAGTGTCAACACATTCCCCTACCCACCAGGGTCAGTCTGGTGCAGGAGTGCCCAACACATTCCCCTACCCACCAGTGTCAGTCTGGTGCAGGAGTGCCCAACACATTCCCCTACCCACCAGTGTCAGTCTGGTGCAGGAGTGCCCAACACATTCCCCTACCCACCAGTGTCAGTCTGGTGCAGGAGTGTCCAACACATTCCCCTACCCACCAGTGTCAGTCTGGTGCAGGAGTGCCCAACACATTCCCCTACCCACCAGTGTCAGTCTGGTGCAGGAGTGCCCAACACATTCCCCTACCCACCAGTGTCAGTCTGGTACAGGAGTGCCCAACACATTCCCCTACCCACCAGGGTCAGTCTGGTGCAGGAGTGCCCAACACATTCCCCTACCCACCAGTGTCAGTCTGGTGCAGGAGTGCCCAACACATTCCCCTACCCACCAGGGTCAGTCTGGTGCCCAACACTAGCACTCCTGCACTCCGAGAGTGACGGTGCCCGAACACGCCACGCACGCTGTTCGGTGGTCGTTGTTTGTATTTCGACTGACTGAATTTCACCGGAACTATACGGCTATCCCTATTCTGGAATATTGGACGCTACATGATCATCACATGGTTGGCCACATGGCTCCACGCCACATGATCATCACATGGTTGGCCACATGGCTCCACGCCACATGATCATCACATCGTTCACCAGATACACAATTTACCCATTCCGTATGCATGCTCAGATTAAGAAACAACTTAAATAGCAAGGATACCCACTGACTTATTGTTGTATGGCAGGCGGTTCGAAATTAATGTAGGATGGGCCTGTAACTATTTGTTTTTAACATTAAGGTAAGATATATATATATATATATATATATATATATATATATATATATATATATATATATATATATATATATATATATTTATATATATATTTATATATATATATATATATATATATATATATATATATATATATATATATATATATATATATATATATATATATATATATATATATATATATATATATTTATATATATATATATATATATATATATATATATATATATATATATATATATATATATATATATATATATATATATATATATATATATATATATATATATATATATATATATATATATATATACAAATATATATTATATATATATATATATATATATATATATATATATATATATATATATATATATATATATATATATTAATCACAATAATAAGAATAATACAACTAATAATAATAATAATATATTATATTATATTCATATGTAATAAATATTCGCACCTTAATGATAAAAACTAATACAGTTACAGGATACCCACTGACTTCGCGGCATGCTGCTTTGAAACAATCCACATATGAATGTTGTGTTGCAGACGTGAGGGTGCCAATCGAGTCCAGCTGCACAATTGTTAATTGAGTTCCTCATATACTTCGTTTGAGATTACTGCGCGAGCTCCAGCTGGGATGGCCTATTGACTGGAGCGCCCTCTGTCCTCAGGCGCTGAACACGACACCGGCCGCTGGCGGACACCGCCAGAACTGCCAGAACTGAGCAGCGTCCTCCAGCAGGTCATCATGGTGATCACCAGATTACCATATACCTGTATGGCTCTGATGTCACTGCACTCAACGGAGGCCATCAAGCAGAATCTGCTGCTGATACTGGTGACGGTCGAATTGATCGTCCTATGGCAATGGGAAGTCACAGCTGGCTGTGTGTGCTGCTGTGACATTTCGTGCCGTCAGTAAGCGCTATTTTGATAATTTGCTGCTCCACTAGTTCCCAGTTCCCTGGGCGGCGAGTCGGCGATACCAGGACTATTTCCAACCCTCCCGATGTCCAGGGACAACCTTCCCGATGTCCAGGGACAACCCACCCGGTAGCCAGGGACAACCATCCCGATGTCCAGCCCCCCCCCGAGGTCCAGGGACAACCCCCCGAGGTCCAGGGACAACCCTCCCGATGTTCAGGCACAACCCACGATGTCCAGGGACAACCCTCCCGATGTCCAGAGACAACCCCCCGATATCCATGGACCCCCCCCCCTCGAGGTCCAGGGACAATCCCCCCGGTGGCCATGGACAACCCTCCCGAGGTCCAGAGACAACCGGCAGGTACACGTTCAAAGGACATATTTGCGATTCAATTCATAATCTGCAAAATTGCTCCAGAGTAATTTGTTCCTAGCCAGCGGATCTGCCGCCAGTAACGAGTAATTTGTCGCGCCAGCCCGGAGCGCTGGCAGGCGAGATCTGTGACCGCGCTGACCCAAGTTCACGTGCGCTGACCTCAACTTTCACTAACCAACGATGCCTAATAATTAGGTGCGGTCTCGTCGCGCGACCATCGCCCCGTACCGAGGAACTACTCGGCTACTGCGCCGTGTACGTCACCAGCGGCAAACACGGCGCCGACTACTGCGCCGTGTACGTCACCAGCGGCAAACACGGCGCCGACTACTGCGCCGTGTACATCACCAGTGGCAAACACGGCGCCGACTCGCCGCCGCTCAGATACTGGACAGCTGGCGCTGGCAAGGCTGCCGTCTGGGGATGGATATCGCCTCTCGGAAATTGATGCTACAGGTTATCTCGCGACCAATGGTGTATGCTAATATATTCGCGTGAGACTCGGAGTGGTGTCGAATGGAGTCGAGTGAGAGTGCCTGCCCCGCGCCGCCTCTCTGTCTGACGCAACCCTGTCGATCGGAACACCAGGCACGCCGGCCGGCGGGGTTCACACGCGTCGCTAACTCCGGTGTGGCTGCATTAATGTCGCTATAATCACGCGCAGGTGAATAATTAATCGATGTCTGATGCTAGCGTGTGGTGTGCAGCGTGATTGTGATGTGTTCGCTGTCTGAGCTTGCCACAGCATCTGATCTTGGACAGGTGTTGCGAAAAATATACACAACTAACGTGGACGTGTGTTGATTGGATCACGTAAGAGGCTACCTTCATCATCTGACGTTATCCCGGTGCACTCAGACAAGCGATCAGCGATTGGTGCAACCAGGGTGTCGTCAGGGTGGGAGATCAGCCATGGTCAGGACGGGAGATCAGCCATCGTCAGGACGGGAGATCAGCCATCGTCAGGACGGGAGATCAGCCATCGTCAGGACGGGAGATCAGCCATCGTCAGGACGGGAGATCAGCCATCGTCAGGGCGGGGGATCAGCCATCGTCAGGGTGGGAGATCAGCCATCGTCAGGACGGGAGATCAGCCATCGTCAGGACGGGAGATCAGCCATCGTCAGGACGGGAGATCAGCCATCGTCAGGACGGGAGATCAGCCATCGTCAGGGCGGGAGATCGGCCATCGTCAGGACGGGAGATCAGCCATCGTCAGGACGGGAGATCAGCCATCGTCAGGACGGGAGATCAGCCATCGTCAGGACTTTTGAGAATGTTCTATGGCTCCTCGTTTAGCGAGGTTCACGATGTGATCAGTGAGGGAGCTCTTGTGGTGCGGGAGTCCGGGAATACTTCAGCCAAGCTCCGCTAAGGAAGAAAATACGCGTCATTTAATTCTTAACCGGCGCCATCCAAGGGGGTTATGTTACCCCAAACGCCCCTCGGGTGGTAACAGAAAAAGGACGCGGGACAGTGGATCGCCACTTGATATGACTGATTGATTTGCTGGTCTAGACAGATCTTTGGTCCCGCTTCCGTTCCTGGTTCTGTCTGTTGCGTCATTACCCACTATCGGAGCCGGTTATATTTTCCTTATTGCTGTTTTTTTTTCAACATCGATCACTAATTCACTTTCACGAGCTTATGTCGCGATTCCGTTTGCCGGTCCCATATCGCGATCTCATTCTTCGGTTCCGTTTCTCGGTTCCAGATTCCGTTTCCTGGTCTTCTTCACCAATTCCCTTCCCTGGTGCTGGTCTCCACCCTCTATGTTGTTTCTGTCCCCAGTTTGATGGGGTGGGTCGTGACACGGTCCTTCTCCAGTGTGTTGGTCGTCATCTGTACACTGTGCAATGGCTTCAGATCGCGCTCCCTTTTACCATCGCTGCTCCACTGGGAAAGTGAGAGCCAGCTCGGCTCTCACTTTCCGAGCTCCAGTGTGGTTTTCATAGTTCCCTTCCCAAATCCCGTTCCCCGGCCCTGCTGGTAAGTACAGGAACTGCAGAGGTGCAGAGTCCACCGCCCGGCCGCCACCAAGGCTTCGTCGGGCCGGCGGCGGTGCAGGTGCGACTCGCCGACCGAGTTCACCTCAGCAGAGCGTCAGCTGGTTACGATGACGTCAGGTCCACTGTGCAGTACAGTGACAGCCAGTACGTTTTACAGTGGGCTCGCTTTGATGGTAGCCTACCTGTCTGGCTAGGCCAACATCCTCCATGACACGGGGATGTTATATCAGTTTGTATTTCCAAGGAAACTGGACGGCCTTACAGCGGTTGTTTGATATGCATTATTGCGAACCGATTTAGATGTTCGTCTCACTACCACTCGGGGTCACGCTTCCTATGCTCTTGGTGGGATATGTTCCCCACCATCTTTGCTTTGATTACATCAACGTGTTATTCGCTTAACATGAGACTCCATGGGTGGATCCCACCAACCAAATTGGCGGGAATAGAAGCCGAGGTAAGTGGAGACAGTTTTTGCTTAAGAGGGCCTTAAGCACATGTGGTGAGACAGATTGCCTATTTGCGCCCGTATTGCCTATTTGTGCCCGTATTGCCTATTTGTGCCCGTATGGCCTATTTGTGCCCTGCGAGGCTGATCTTTTGGGCACCAATGAACCGCAAAAAGGGCTTCCTCGAACAATTATAAATCAGTAATATTTTGAGTTGTTCTGACCTGTTTCCCTTGTCTCTACTTAACCCAGACGCGACGTAAGTTGGTCCTAGTGGTGGGTGAGTTGATCACATGCCGTATTTATGGAAACAAATGCTGTTATGACTACTGGGGAGTGTTCATTTTAGTGTTGCAGGCTTTTTATGGCCACTTTTTGCAACCTCATGTGTTCTGGTGGAAAGGCATGAAACAATCAGAAAATACCATGTAATATAGGGGGGGGGGAAGTGAGGTTAGTTGAGCCTCCAGGTAAGTTGAGCCACCTCCATTATCTCACCTCTTATGGTGTCATGAGTACTTGCAAGCCGTCCGTCGACACTTCGAAGAAAATCTTCGTTTTTGGTTGAACGGGGCCAGGGAGCGGAAGATATCTGGCTAGCCCTGAACAAAAATGTGTTTTTTCAACGTTTGAAACGACTTTCCTGAACATGAAAATGACCTTCTTTTCCTCAATTCCCAACAGATAGGCTCCGGAACATGGCACACAATTGTGTGCATGTGTTTTATCCTTAAATCCACCCAAGCAGCTTTGGCGTGGGATGATCAGGAGATGGGCAGCCATATTTTATTTGAAGTGAGGTGGGTATGGGGCTAGTTGAACAATCGCAGCCGGGGTAAGACATTACAAGTAGCACTTCCCAGTAGTCACAGTATTTGCTTACAAAAACAAGGCTTGTGCTCAACTTACTCCACCACTAGGATCGACTTACCCCACGCCTTGGGTAAGTTGAGACAAGGGCGATACGTCAGAACAATTCACAATATCACTGATTTATAACTGCTTGATAAATATTTGTATGGGACACATTTGTGCCCAAAAGAATGTGGACACACATAACGAATCTGCCCGACCGCATGCATTCAAGACCCTCTGAAGCAAAAATTAGCTCGACTTACCTCGACTTCTCCTACTTCGACATAGCTTTTCACCTTTATTTAGTATTGCCACATTTTAACTCATAACATAGCAATCTGCTCAACACCAATGGGCTGAACAACAATTTTATGCCAATATATTTCATGTTTCATGATAAAAACATGAGCAACATGCAACACATTAATGGACCACGGTTCCACCGCGACCAATCTTAGCCGGCCGCGACTGCTCAACTAGCCCCATACCTAACTCACTTCAAGTGAAATATGGCTGCCCCTCGCCTGAGCATTCCACGCCAAAGTGATTTGGGTGGATTTCAAGATAAAAGACATGCCTACAATAGTGTGCCATGTTCCGAAACCTATTTGCTACGAATTAAGGAAAAGAAGAAAATTCCAAGTCAAGGAAAACTTACTTCAAACTATAAAAAAAAACTCTTTTTTTCAAAGCTCACCAGATATCTACCGCTCCCGGCCCTCCGCCCAACCAAAAATGGAGACATCCTTCGAAGTATCGGCAGGCGGCTTATAAGTTCTCATAGGAGGTGAGATAATGGGGGTGGCTCAACATTCTTGGAGGCTCAACTAACCTCACTTTTCCCTACCCATTGCCTTTATGCATTGGGCGCCACCAATAAATTTGAAAATCTTCCCACCAAAGGGTAACATTGCACTTGCAGGAGATCCCAAGGCAGAGTACCCTATAATTGCAAAACTTACCATTTAACTGGAACTGTAACTGGAGTTGCTTGTGTTGAAGCCATCCGCAACAGACACAAAACATGCTCTACCTGTCATGCAAGTTCCAGCTTGTACAACAGTAGGAGGCGCGAGTAGGAGCCGCTAGCCTAGTAGGAGCCGCTAGCCCAGTAGGAGCCGCTAGCTCAGTAGGAGCTGCTAGCTCAGTAGGAGCCGGTAGCTCAGTAGGAGCCGCTAGCTCAGTAGGAGCCGCTAGCTCAGTAGGAGCCGCTAGCTCAGTAGGAGCCGCTAGCTCAGTAGGAGCCGCTAGCTCAGTAGGAGCCGCTATCCCAGTAGGAGCCGCTAGCTCAGTAGGAACCGGCGGAGGCCAGCTGCGCTGACTGCACCTCTAGCGAAGCCTTTAGCTCATCCGCTTCCAATTCTATCGTTTGTCAAGCTTCACAATCCCTCCAGTCTTTGCTCAAAGAGAGACCTCCCACATATATCACAGCCCCGAGATTACACCAAGAGAGACCACCCACATATGTCACAACCCAAGGATTACCCAAAAAGGGAGCGGCCACACGTGTCACCCCATGGACAGCGCCACGGAATTTGGATGGGAAGAAGGTACCTTATTCAGGACCACTTTTTCTTCCCTGCAACACCATAGGCGTATCGCTAAGTTTTTCCAAGTGTGAGGGACGCGCTCCCCCCCCCTGCTACCCGCTGTGGCAACGTCCATGGGCAGCCAGCAGTCACCACGCACAGTATAGCACACACCTGCTTTTGCTTACTGCTTTGTCAGACGATTTTGTTGAATTCATAGCTGAACATAAGCAATGGAGAAATGGAGGAGGGGTGACATCTAGCTCACTGAGACTTAGCCATCATTTCCTATGAGTCTGAATCACCCCCACTGCTGAGGAGGTCAGACCTTGCTCTCCACTTCTAGGCTTCAGGATCGAACCGAGTGCCCGGGCAGTTAAAGACCCAGCCTTACCCAGCCTTTTCCCAACCTGGTGGGCGTTTGCGAATTCCGCCCCTCATTCTCCGGCTGATTTCTAGTCCGGCGGTCGGTCAACGAGATTACCGTCACGCATCGAGGAAACCATTTGCTGCAAGTACCAAGTGCCAAGTACCAATCGACCTGATTTCCTTCGTTCCTCTTCACGCTTCAGGCAAAATGCGATCGCCTTTATGGCGACAGTGACGCCACCTTTAACAACGCTAAGTATTGAACAATGTCTGAACCCAGAGCTTACAAACACGCCGCCAGATGTCCACTACGAGCCATGGCAGCGGCTAGCGCCACTCGTCTGATGCCTGATTCTAGTCGCAAGACTGATTACAATACACGTAATGATGATAATGATGATCATGATGATGAATCCCGAAAGGTCAC
This sequence comes from Ashinkailepas kermadecensis, assembly GCA_034440615.1. Lineage (NCBI taxonomy): Eukaryota > Metazoa > Arthropoda > Thecostraca > Neolepadidae > Ashinkailepas > Ashinkailepas kermadecensis. The sequence continues at coordinate 13,698 of JAOTOM010004867.1, forward strand.
GTTTGTTTCGTTATAAGGTCATGACCATAGTCTTAGGGGATGACCATAGGCTTAGGGGTTTCTGACCCTATCTTTCATATTTCGTATTCCATATTTCATATAATGTCAGGGTCCCAGGCTCGACGTTCGCACCACTCGGACATTCCCAATCCCGCGGCCCACCGGCGAACCAATGTGGGCGGCGCCGATTAGCAGCTGCATAAAGTGCGTCGCGAATCAAACCCAATAAAAATAAGACCTGAGGGTGACCTGGTCCCTGTAGCCTGTGGCCCTGTGGGTGTGTGATCTGAGGGTGACCTGGGCCCTGTAGCCTGTGGCCCTGTGGGTGTGTGATCTGAGGGTGACCTGGGCCCTGTAGCCTGTGGCCCTGTGGGTGTGTGGTCTGAGGGTGACCTGGGCCCTGTAGCCTGTGGCCCTGTGGGTGTGTGTGATCTGAGGGTGACCTGGTCCCTGTAGCCTGTGGCCCTGTGGGTGTGTGATCTGAGGGTGACCTGGGCCCTGTAGCCTGTGGCCCTGTGGGTGTGTGGTCTGAGGGTGACCTGGGCCCTGTAGCCTGTGGCCCTGTGGGTGTGTGGTCTGAGGGTGACCTGGGCCCTGTAGCCTGTGGCCCTGTGGGTGTGTGGTCTGAGGGTGACCTGGGCCCTGTAGCCTGTGGCCCTGTGGGTGTGTGGTCTGAGGGTGACCTGGGCCCTGTAGCCTGTGGCCCTGTGGGTGTGTGGTCTGAGGGTGACCTGGTCTCTGTAGCCTGTGGCCCTGTGGGTGTGTAATCTGAGGGTAACCTGGACTCTGACCTGTGGCCCTGTGGGTGTGTGGTCTGAGGGTGACCTGGGCCCTGTAGCCTGTGGCCCTGTGGGTGTGTGGTCTGAGGGTGACCTGGGCTCTGTAGCCTGTGGCCCTGTGGGTGTGTAATCTGAGGGTAACCTGGACTCTGACCTGTGGCCCTGTGGGTGTGTGGTCTGAGGGTGACCTGGGCCCTGTAGCCTGTGGCCCTGTGGGTGTGTGATCTGAGGGTGACCTGGGCCCTGTAGCCTGTGGCCCTGGGGGTGTGTGATCTGAGGGTGACCTGGGCCCTGTAGCCTGTGGCCCTGTGGTTGTGTGGTCTGAGGGTGACCTGGGCCCTGTAGCCTGTGGCCCTGTGGGTGTGTGGTCTGAGGGTGACCTGGGCCCTGTAGCCTGTGGCCCTGTGGGTGTGTGGTCTGAGGGTGACCTGGTCTCTGTAGCCTGTGGCCCTGTGGGTGTGTAATCTGAGGGTAACCTGGACTCTGACCTGTGGCCCTGTGGGTGTGTGGTCTGAGGGTGACCTGGGCCCTGTAGCCTGTGGCCCTGTGGGTGTGTGATCTGAGGGTGACCTGGGCCCTGTAGCCTGTGGCCCTGTGGGTGTGTGGTCTGAGGGTGACCTGGGCCCTGTAGCCTGTGGCCCTGTGGGTGTGTGGTCTGAGGGTGACCTGGGCCCTGTAGCCTGTGGCCCTGTGGGTGTGTGGTCTGAGGGTGACCTGGGCCCTGTAGCCTGTGGCCCTGTGGGTGTGTGATCTGAGGGTGACCTGGGCCCTGTAGCCTGTGGCCCTGTGGGTGTGTGGTCTGAGGGTGACCTGGTCTCTGTAGCCTGTGGCCCTGTGGGTGTGTAATCTGAGGGTAACCTGGACTCTGACCTGTGGCCCTGTGGGTGTGTGATTTGAGGGTGATCAGGACTCTGACCCGTGGCACGGTGGAGTGTGCGATCTGGACCGTTATCAATGCACTCTACTACGAAATTATATGTGCTATTGTGTGCATACGCATCAAGCTACGTTCTGAAGGTTATTTTGTATGTTGCGGGTCTATTTCAACTGGATATGGTGCAGGGCTGAGTTGACGTTGATATCATCAGTCCAGGATATTTCCACCCATGAACTATGTCTCTATGTCATATGTCTTCCTATGTCTATGTCACATATGTCTTGGAAAATAATTAACTGACAAGCCGTACAAAAATGTAATTGGATGTGTATTGAAAACATGGCTTGCTCGTATTTGCAATGGAAAACAGTGTTGTTGGATTTGCATTGGGTATGAGCTTGCAGAAATCATTACCAACTAATTTCTGCCCTGCTTAGTCTATTTCAATTAGAGGTGACATGCAAAGAAGTGTTGTGAAGTCCTTGAGACGGGAACACTAGAAGGTGGCGCTCGTTGGGCGAGGGTAAGCAACAGAAAGCAGCAGCACCTGGTCGCAATCTGACTCCCATAGCTATTCGGCTCGGGGAGCACAAAGTGCCCGACCGGCCCACTGAGAGACACCTTGGCGTGTTTTCGACAAGCATCTCACGCGGGACAAGCCTGTCACGTTGTGCCGTCGTCACACGATCGTATGGTATCCTTACCGAGCTGTCACGTGCGCAAAGTGTATTTCTACTGACTATCGGCAATGCCTTAGGTAGCTCACACGTCCGATACTGTGTAACTATACTTGGCAATGGATCTGAGGAAAAATATGCAAATTGTTCAGAAAATTCGAAGTCTTGTCTCACGCGTTATCTCATACAAACGCAAATTCAACCAGATGACTAACGTGTGAGACAATCTGGACTGGCCCACCGTCCCTCGGCTGTACCAACGTCACTCACGGACGTGTGAGATGACCTGGACTGGCCCACCCCGTCGGCTGTACCAACGTCACTCACTGACGTGTGAGATAACCTGGACTGACCCACCCACGTCGGCTGTACTAACGTCACTCACTGACGTGTGAAATGACCTGGACTGGCCCACCCACGTCGGCTGTACCAACAAAACTCAGCTATCTGCATACAATTTGTTGTACCAGTGAATATCATGCTTTCGCTTCTCACCTTCAGGACAACTTTGAACCCCGCTCCCAGTACACCCTCCAGATCGCTGATCTGCCGCTGCCGTAACACCCTCCAGAGCACTGATCTGCCGCTGCCGTAACACTCTCCAGAACGCTGATCTGCCGCTGCCGTAACACCCTCCAGATCGCTGATCTTCCGCTGCCGTAACACCCTCCAGAACGCTGATCTGCTGCTGCCGTGTGTGGACACCGAGGTATGGAGGCGGTGTGTGACGTCCCTGGTGACGGCCGGACACCCTGCCAGCTGAGGGCGTGTGACGTCCTGGTGACGGCCGTACACCCTGCCAGCTGAGGGTGTGTGACGTCCTGGTGACGGCCGTACACCCTGCCAGCTGAGGGTGTGTGACGTGCTGGTGACGGCCGGACACCCTGCCAGCTGAGGGCGTGTGACGTCCTGGTGACGGCCGTACACCCTGCCAGCTGAGGGTGTGTGACGTCCTGGTGACGGCCGTACACCCTGCCAGCTGAGGGAGTGTGACGTCCTGGTGACGGCCGGACACCCTGCCAGCTGAGGGTGTGTGACGTCCTGGTGACGGCCGGACACCCTGCCAGCTGAGGGAGTGTGACGTCCTGGTGACGGCCGGACACCCTGCCAGCTGAGGGTGTGTGACGTCCTGGTGACGGCCGGACACCCTGCCAGCTGAGGGTGTGGGGTGTGTGACGTCCCGGTGACGGCCGTACACCCTGCCAGCTGAGGGCGTGTGACGTCCTGGTGACGGCCGTACACCCTGCCAGCTGAGGGTGTGTGACGTCCCGGTGACGGCCGTACACCCTGCCAGCTGAGGGCGTGTGACGTCCCGGTGACGGCCGGACACCCTGCCAGCTGAGGGTGTGTGACGTCCTGGTGACGGCCGTACACCCTGCCAGCTGAGGGTGTGTGACGTCCCGGTGACGGCCGTACACCCTGCCAGCTGAGGGTGTGTGACGTCCTGGTGACGGCCGGACACCCTGCCAGCTGAGGGTGTGTGACGTCCTGGTGACGGCCGGACACCCTGCCAGCTGAGGGTGTGTGACGTCCCGGTGACGGCCGGACACCCTGCCAGCTGAGGGCGTGTGACGTCCCGGTGACGGCCGGACACCCTGCCAGCTGAGGGTGTGTGACGTCCCGGTGACGGCCGCACACCCTGCCAGCTGAGGGTGTGTTCCTGGTGACGGCCGGACACCCTGCCAGCTGAGGGTGTGTGACGTCCTGGTGACGGCCGGACACCCTGCCAGCTGAGGGTGTGTGACGTCCTGGTGACGGCCGGACACCCTGCCAGCTGAGGGTGTGTGACGTCCTGGTGACGGCCGGACACCCTGCCAGCTGAGGGCGTGTGACGTCCTGGTGACGGCCGGACACCCTGCCAGCTGAGGGTGTGTGACGTCCCGGTGACGGCCGGACACCCTGCCAGCTGAGGGTGTGTGACGTCCTGGTGACGGCCGTACACCCTGCCAGCTGAGGGCGTGTGACGTCCTGGTGACGGCCGGACACCCTGCCAGCTGAGGGCGTGGGGTGTGTGACGTCCTGGTGACGGCCGACACCCCCATGAGGTTGTGACGTCCTGGTGACAGCCGGACACCCTGCCAGCTGAGGGTGTGTGACGTCCTGGTGACGGCCGGACACCCTGCCAGCTGAGGGCGTGTGACGTCCCGGTGACGGCCGTACACCCTGCCAGCTGAGGGCGTGGGGTGTGTGACGTCCTGGTGACGGCCACACACCCTGCCAGCTGAGGGTGTGTGACGTCCTGGTGACGGCCGGACACCCTGCCAGCTGAGGGTGTGTGACGTCCTGGTGACGGCCGGACACCCTGCCAGCTGAGGGTGTGTGACGTCCTGGTGACGGCCGGACACCCTGCCAGCTGAGGGCGTGTGACGTCCTGGTGACGGCCGTACACCCTGCCAGCTGAGGGCGTGGGGTGTGTGACGTCCGGTGACCGGCCACACCCTGCCAGCTGAGGGTGTGTGACGTCCTGGTGACAGCCGGACACCCTGCCAGCTGAGGGTGTGTGACGTCCCGGTGACAGCCGGACACCCTGCCAGCTGAGGGGTGGGGTGTGTGACGGTCCTGGTGACGGGACCCTGCCAGCTGAGGGCGTGGGGTGTGTGACGTCCTGGTGACGGCCGGACACCCTGCCAGCTGAGGGCGTGGGGTGTGTGACGTCCTGGTGACGGCCGTACACCCTGCCAGCTGAGGGAGTGTGACGTCCTGGTGACGGCCGTACACCCTGCCAGCTGAGGGCGTGAGGCGTCCTGCGTTGGTGACGGCCGTACACCCTGCCAGCTGAGGGCGTGGGGTGTGTGACGTCCTGGTGACGGCCGCACACCCTGCCAGCTGAGGGGGTGTGTGACGTCCTGGGGTGACGGCCGTACACCCTGCCAGCTGAGGGTGTGTGACGTCCTGGTGACGGCCGGACACCCTGCCAGCTGAGGGTGTGTGACGTCCTGGTGACGGCCGGACACCCTGCAGCGGGGGTGTGACGTCCTGGTGACGGCCGGACACCCTGCCAGCTGAGGGCGTGTGACGTCCCCTCCTGATGACAGCCGGACACCCTGCCAGCTGAGGGAGTGTGACGTCCCGGTGACGGCCGGATACCCTGCCAGCTGAGGGTGTGTGACGTCCTGGTGACGGCCGGATACCCTGCCAGCTGAGGGAGTGTGTGGCTCCGGTGACGGCCGGACACCCTGCCAGCTGAGGGAGTGTGACGTCCTGGTGACGGCCGGACACCCTGCCAGCTGAGGGAGTGTGACGTCCTGGTGACGGCCGGACACCCTGCCAGCTGAGGGTGTGGGGTGTGTGACGTCCTGGTGACGGCCGTACACCCTGCCAGCTGAGGGTGTGTGACGTCCTGGTGACGGCCGGACACCCTGCCAGCTGAGGGTGTGTGACGTCCTGGTGACGGCCGGACACCCTGCCAGCTGAGGGAGTGTGACGTCCCGGTGACGGCCGTACACCCTGCCAGCTGAGGGAGTGTGACGTCCCGGTGACGGCCGGACACCCTGCCAGCTGAGGGCGTGTGACGTCCTGGTGACGGCCGTACACCCTGCCAGCTGAGGGCGTGTGACGTCCTGGTGACGGCCGGACACCCTGCCAGCTGAGGGTGTGTGACGTCCTGGTGACAGCCGGACACCCTGCCAGCTGAGGGTGTGTGACGTCCCGGTGACAGCCGGACACCCTGCCAGCTGAGGGCGTGGGGTGTGTGACGTCCTGGTGACGGCCGTACACCCTGCCAGCTGAGGGCGTGTGACGTCCTGGTGACGGCCGGACACCCTGCCAGCTGAGGGTGTGTGACGTCCTGGTGACGGCCACACACCCTGCCAGCTGAGGGTGTGTGACGTCCTGGTGACAGCCGTACACCCTGCCAGCTGAGGGTGTGTGACGTCCTGGTGACGGCCGGACACCCTGCCAGCTGAGGGTGTGTGACGTCCTGGTGACGGCCGGACACCCTGCCAGCTGAGGGTGTGTGACGTCCTGGTGACGGCCGTACACCCTGCCAGCTGAGGGCGTGTGACGTCCTGGTGGCGGCCGGATACCCTGCCAGCTGATACGACTCAATTAGGTGCTGATAGTCGTAAGTGTGCGGTATGTGATGTTTCAGACCCTCGAAATGTCTGTGTCTGTACGCTTGCATTCTTGTTGTACTTCAGCGATTAAGCGTGCTTAAGCGCGGGTTACGTCAAGTGCCCTGGTTCGTCTATGCTGGTGCAACCACCGACATGTGTTCGCCCTTGAGCTTACGCGGCGCCTGGAATGCCTGTTATATGATGGGAAGGTGTTTTAGCTGTCAAATGCATACACACATGGATGTATGTATGTATGCATACATGCATACATACATACATACATACAAACATACATACACACATACGTACATACATACATACTTAAATACATACATAAATATATATATATATATATATATATATATATATATATATATATATATATATATATATATATATATATATATTTATGTATGCATGGATGTATGTACGTATGTGTGTATGTATGTGTGTATGTATGTACGTATGTATGTATATATATATATATATATATATATATATATATATATATATATATATATATACACGCCGACATACATACATACATACATACATACATACCTACCTACATACATACATACATACATAAATAATACGTCTACACACACACACACACACACACAAACGTCCCCGTGGTTGTGTTTTTAGGAATTGGATGCCATGCCGTGTGGGATTATTACATGGGGATCTAAATGTAACTAATTAAAGACCACGTACAACTATGCATGTTTCAGCGCCCCGAAAAGACTCAACCTTGACCACGTGAAATAGTGTATGCCGTTCTCTGACTAGTTTGCTCATGAGACAGTGTCAGGATATAACCAGGTGGAGTGCTGACTTCCACTCACGAAAATTGATTTACAGAGGAAAATCTGATTAGAGCCGTATTTATTATTCATAAGCATACTTAACGGTGCTTCAGGTAAGGAAACCTGGCCAAAATTTGTCTGATATATTTACGACACCCCTTACGAATATAGGATGTACGAAGCATCGCAAATATGTACTGTATGGAGGAGGGGTAATGGCCGTCTAATCGTGTCTTCCTGCCCTTGTTTTTTTTAAACAGACTTTCGGTTTGAATTCTGAAATGTGAATATGAATGCGAATTTGTGAGACATTCACAGCTAAATTGAGCACATCGTGACGTATTGTGAACGTGATGTTTGGCAAAGGCGCTACTGTCCGCTCTAATCCCACTTCGAATACGAATTTCAGCTGTTTGGTATATGTCCTTCTGGCTTCTAGGATTTGTGAAGAAGAGAAACGCGCAGCCCAACACGGCCTCCGTTACAGAAATAAACATAATATTCCCATCCTGCCATCTTCAAATTTGCCCGAACAAATTGGTTTGAGCTAAGGTAGATATAGCTGCGGTAAGTGATATGCTTTGAAAAAAAGATACCTTGCGCAATGTGCCTTGTATCTGTTCTGCACTGCTAGCAGTACTGGCGGTATGGTTGACAATGCCCATGGGCTCGGTGGTTAATTAGGCGGGTGGAAAAATTTGCATTTCAGTTATGCTGATTCCCGAGAATGAAAAGCGACAATAGCAATGGGAAGACAGACATGCATTTTAAAATGAGACAAGCGTTTCAACGTTAATATTCTTCTTCAGTGATAGGCCACGGTATATTTGGTTCGATTATTTGAAAACCTTGTAGCAGATACTTACTAAAACAACCATGAACAAGAAGGATAATGGCGGAGTAGTTGGTTCCTCAATTAAAGGAATACCACTTCAGCTCTTCCATGATATTGTCAGTTTCCCGTTGCACCTCAAGGGGTCAAATATCTGAGGTCCATGGTGGAACGGTGCCTTGGTTTGCACACACAACACACTGGCATGCGCTGGCCACAAGCCCACACACAACACACTGGCATGCGCTGACCACAAGCCCACACACGTGCAGTGTGTCTGATGCGCTGACCATGAGCCCACACACGTGCAGTGTGTCTGATGCGCTGACCATGAGCCCACACACGTGCAGTGTGTCTGATGCGCTGACCACAAGCCCACACACCTGCAGTATGTCTCATGCGCTGACCACAAGCCCACACACGTGCAGTGTGTCTGATGCGCTGACCATGAGCCCACATACCTACAGTATGTCTGATGCGCTGACCACAAGCCCACACACGTGCAGTGTGTCTGATGCGCTGACCACAAGCCCACACACGTGCAGTGTGTCTGATGCGCTGACCACAAGCCCACACACGTGCAGTGTGTCTCATGCGCTGACCACAAGCCCACACACGTGCAGTGTGTCTGATGCGCTGACCACAAGCCCACACACGTGCAGTGTGTCTGATGCGCTGACCATGAGCCCACACACGTGCAGTGTGTCTCATGCGCTGACCACAAGCCCACACACGTGCAGTGTGTCTGATGCGCTGACCACAAGCCCACACACGTGCAGTGTGTCTGATGCGCTGACCACAAGCCCACACACGTGCAGTATGTCTCATGCGCTGACCACAAGCCCCACACACGTGCAGTGTGTCTGATGCGCTGACCACAAGCCCACACACGTGCAGTGTGTCTGATGCGCTGACCACAAGCCCACACACGTGCAGTATGTCTCATGCGCTGACCACAAGCCCACACACGTGCAGTGTGTCTGATGCGCTGACCACAAGCCCACACACGTGCAGTATGTCTCATGCGCTGACCACAAGCCCACACACGTGCAGTGTGTCTGATGCGCTGACCACAAGCCCACACACGTGCAGTATGTCTCATGCGCTGACCACAAGCCCACACACGTGCAGTGTGTCTGATGCGCTGACCACAAGCCCACACACGTGCAGTATGTCTGATGCGCTGACCACAAGCCCACACACGTGCAGTGTGTCTGATGCGCTGACCACAAGCCCACACCCGTGCAGTATGTCTCATGCGCTGACCACAAGCCCACACACGTGCAGTGTGTCTGATGCGCTGACCACAAGCCCACACCCGTGCAGTATGTCTCATGCGCTGACCACAAGCCCGGGCGCACCTCACACGTGCAACATTTCTCATGCGCTATCAGGTTCCCACGTCGTGAATCCCATGCTATTGTTTTTAGTCTCATTGTTTGTGTCGACATATATCCGCGGACATGGTGATTCTACGCATCGCGAAGTCATCGCATACGCCGACTTAACACATTTCGGAGTGTTCATTTTTGGGGAGATTTTCAAAATAAAATAGTTTTGAATCAGAAAAGGAAGGCGAAATCGACCATGGTTCCAAAATGTTAGCCTCGCCAAAATTATCATCACATTATTTTGAAACTTTCAAAATTTTCAGTTTTCAATTGTCTTGAATTTGTCTTTTTCTAATGAGTAGAGGGGACAGAGAAACGTTGCTTTAAGTAAACTTGCCTTCACTAATGTTGATACTTACAACCTCCATGTGGCACGCAGCCTGGCGGCAAAGGATGTGGCAACTGGTAAAGTGCCCGATACCAGCACTGAGAGAGAGAGAGAGAGAGAGATAGAGATATATATATATATATATATATATATATATATATATATATATATATATATATATATATATATATATATATATATATATATATATATATATATATATATATATATATATATATATATATATATATATATATATATATATATATATATATATATATATATATATAGAGAGAGAGAGAGGGAGAGAGAGAGAGAGAGAGAGAGAGAGAGAGAGAGAGAGAGAGAGAGAGAGAGAGAGAGAGAGAGAGAGAGAGAGAGAGAGAGAGAGAGAGAGAGAGAGAGAGAGAGAGAGAGAGAGGGAAGAAAAAAAGATACAAACAGTGGCGTTATCACATATTTTGAACGGAGGTACCAAAGAGTTTTCAGTCGATTTTTTTCAATGCAAATAGGCTGGGATTTAGGCTGAGGTTTAGGCTGGGGTTTAGGCTGGGTTTGACTCATCCAAGTAAATTATAGCGCACCCCCTCCCCGGGTCAAGTCTTGTGAGACGAGGCCCTGTGGTGTACATATATATGCGACCACCATTTCGCCTTCTGTTTCCATATCACTACCTCAATCATTCCCGATGTGCGTGCACTATTTTATGTCACTGACCTCCGAAGTCTGAGTTATGTTTCATCAGGGTCACAAAACGCCCTTCACGCAATTAGAGGCTTTAAAAGGATGGAGAACATCGTACAATAATTCCCCAGTTTTATAGCCGTAAGCGCGCATATGCTTCTTGACATCAATGTGTTCTCGCATGAGCTACGAAACCTATTCATTGGCTGTGGAATAGCGAAGAGGATGACAAAATCTGATAGAAGGTAAAGAGAAGTCATATTTAGAATAGTTGTCAATTTCCCATAGATTTTCGCTCCCTTCATGCACCTCTGTCAAACATTTTAGGTTGTATTATATGTGTAGACGACGTCACAATGATCGACTGCCATGTTTGGAGAGAAATAGAACCACCGGTTGTTTGTCAGATCTCAGGGTCCAGCTATTATTTATATTATTCTTTTCACTGTTCTAATAGAAATCGATGCATGAAATAGCACACGTTGTCAAACCAACAATAATAGACGGCCTGCTGCATCACTTGGCAGTAGTCTTGCTTCCTGTTTGCTTTGCTTATTGCCCATTAACCAGCATGTCATAAAGAACTGGAAAGGTGAATTGAAGTGAAATTTTATAGTGTTGCAAAATATGATAATGCTAATGTAAATTGGAAGCCGCATTCAATCCAAATCGTAATTTTTTTGCGAGCTGTTATGACGAAATATTGCATATTCTTTATAATATATTTACTATTAATCATTGCAACCGATCAGGGCATAGCTAGAGAGAGCATCGTATGAGATCCTGTGCAAAAGCCACAAAACGGTCACCAATCGGAAGTCCTTGTATCACCCGTCGACGAATCATCAGTAAGGTCATTTGTCAAGGTCAAGCCAGTTGTGGAATAACGACCACTTCATACCTACTGCCACACGTGTAGTCAGGTACGGGTGAGGGAGGCTCTACTAAGGAGTTGTGACTTGGGCGTGGGGAGGCCGCAATCGTTGGTGGTTGCAGCCTCCATTGGTAGACCACCATCTAAGCCAACCAGATTCCGTCCCCTCCCCCAGCAATGCTAAGGCCATGAGGAAAGATCATTGACTGTGGGGGGCACGCCCTCCCGCTCTCCACCAGTTAACATCCCAGATGGCACCCTGGTACGGAGCACAAAATGGTTACTTGCTTTTGACCAAATGACATAACAGGTTTGCCAATTTCAACCCCATGATCTCCTCTTGCGTCTGCTGCAAACAAAAATCAAGGTCATCTATCCAGGTTAAACCAGTGGTGAAAAACGATAATTTTGTGGTGTCAAATATGTGGCACAAGTTTATTACTGGCTGTACGTGGTACACTGTACTCATGTCAACCAGGGCTCGTAGGATTTACGAAACCCGCAAAAAGCGCAAAACCATTTCCTTGTTCAGAAATGAACCTTTGGGTTGTCAATTTTGCCGAAATATGTAATTATACGACCGATCTAGGAATGTTTCAATAGTAGTTGCAATTACTACGCAGTCATTCCAGACGACAGTAAGGTATTTATGAATCCCTCTGACATGTTTGTTGTTTACAAAGTGGTCGCCAGCGCTAGTTTATCCAACGCGTCATCCGTGTCCTCGTGAGGACGCTTACGAGGAACACCCTTCCTTGCGAGCTGCTACAAGGCAAATTAACGATGCACTCCTGCACTTGCATACGATAGTCCACTTCATAGTCGAAACTTTTCACGAACGTGAGAATTGTCAGGAGTCCACCGTTCGGTGTGCTCAAACCAGTTGTAAGCCGTGAACCGCAGCCGTACGGAGCGTAATCACATCGGGCGATCACCACTCAGCGAGGCCGCCTGACGGACCTGACCATTACCCATCATGTGGTGCAGCCGTCTGACGCACCTGACCATGCCCCATCATGTGGTGCAGCCGCCTGACGCACCTGACCATTACCCATCATGTGGTACAGCCGCCTGACGCACCTGACCATTACCCATCATGTGGTACAGCCGTCTGACGCACCTGACCATGTCCCATCATGTGGTACAGCCGTCTGACGCACCTGACCATGTCCCATCATGTGGTGCAGCCGTCTGACGCACCTGACCATGCCTCATCATGTGGTACAGCCGTCTGACGCACCTGACCACGCCTCATCATGTGGTGCAGCCGTCTGACGCACCTGACCATGCCTCATCATGTGGTACAGCCGTCTGACGCACCTGACCACGCCTCATCATGTGGTACAGCCGTCTGACGCACCTGACCATTACCCATCATGTGGTACAGCCGTCTGACGCACCTGACCATGCCTCATCATGTGGTACAGCCGTCTGACGCACCTGACCACGCCTCATCATGTGGTGCAGCCGTCTGACGCACCTGACCACGCCTCATCATGTGGTACAGCCGTCTGACGCACCTGACCACGCCTCATCATGTGGTGCAGCCGTCTGACGCACCTGACCATTCCTCATCATGTGGTACAGCCGTCTGACGCACCTGACCATTCCTCATCATGTGGTACAGCCGTCTGACGCACCTGACCATGCCTCATCATGTGGTACAGCCGTCTGACGCACCTGACCACGCTTCATCATGTGGTGCAGCCGTCTGACGCACCTGACCATTCCTCATCATGTGGTACAGCCGTCTGACGCACCTGACCATTCCTCATCATGTGGTACAGCCGTCTGACGCACCTGACCATGCCTCATCATGTGGTGCAGCCGTCTGACGCACCTGACCATTCCTCATCATGTGGTACAGCCGTCTGACGCACCTGACCATTCCTCATCATGTGGTACAGCCGTCTGACGCACCTGACCATGCCTCATCATGTGGTACAGCCGTCTGACGCACCTGACCACGCCTCATCATGTGGTGCAGCCGTCTGACGCACCTGACCATGTCCCATCATGTGGTGCAGCCGCCTGACGCACCTGACCATTACCCATCATGTGGTGCAGCCGTCTGACGCACCTGACCACGCCTCATCATGTGGTGCAGCCGTCTGACGCACCTGACCATGTCCCATCATTGGTGCAGCCGCCTGACGCACCTGACCATTACCCATCATGTGGTGCAGCCGTCTGACGCACCTGACCATGCCTCATCATGTGGTGCAGCCGTCTGACGCACCTGACCATGCCTCATCATGTGGTACAGCCGCCTGACGCACCTGACCATTACCCATCATGTGGTGCAGCCGTCTGACGCACCTGACCATGTCCCATCATGTGGTGCAGCCGCCTGACGCACCTGACCATTACCCATCATGTGGTGCAGCCGTCTGACGCACCTGACCATGCCCCATCATGTGGTACAGCCGTCTGACGCACCTGACCATGCCTCATCATGTGGTACAGCCGCCTGACGCACCTGACCATTACCCATCATGTGGTGCAGCCGTCTGACGCACCTGACCATGTCCAATCATGGGGCGCTGACGCCCTGACCATTACCCATCATGTGGTGCAGCCGTCTGACGCACCTGACCATGCCTCATCATGTGGTACAGCCGCCTGACGCACCTGATGGTGCAGCCGCCTGACGCACCTGACCATGTCCCATCATGTGGTGCAGCCGCCTGACGCACCTGACCATTACCCATCATGTGGTGCAGCCGTCTGACGCCCCTGACCATGTCCCATCATGTGGTGCAGCCGCCTGACGCACCTGACCATGCCTCATCATGTGGTGCAGCCGTCTGACGCACCTGACCATGCCTCATCATGTGGTACAGCCGCCTGACGCACCTGACCATTACCCATCATGTGGTGCAGCCGTCTGACGCACCTGACCATGTCCCATCATGTGGTGCAGCCGCCTGACGCACCTGACCATTACCCATCATGTGGTGCAGCCGCCTGACGCACCTGACCATTCCTCATCATGTGGTGCAGCCGTCTGACGCACCTGACCATGCCTCATCATGTGGTGCAGCCGTCTGACGCACCTGACCATGCCTCATCATGTGGTACAGCCGTCTGACGCACCTGACCATTACCCATCATGTGGTGCAGCCGTCTGACGCACCTGACCATGCCTCATCATGTGGTGCAGCCGTCTGACGCACCTGACCATGTCCCATCATGTGGTACAGCCGCCTGACGCACCTGACCATTACCCATCATGTGGTGCAGCCGTCTGACGCACCTGACCACGCCTCATCATGTGGTACAGCCGTCTGACGCACCTGACCATGTCCCATCGTGTGGTACAGCCGTCTGACGCACCTGACCATTACCCATCATGTGGTGCAGCCGTCTGACGCACCTGACCATGCCTCATCATGTGGTGCAGCCGCCTGACGGACCTGACCACGCCTCATCATGTGGTACAGCCGTCTGACGCACCTGACCATGCCTCATCATGTGGTACAGCCGCCTGACGCACCTGACCACGCCTCATCATGTGGTACAGCCGTCTGACGCACCTGACCATGCCTCATCATGTGGTGCAGCCGTCTGACGCACCTGACCATGCCTCATCATGTGGTGCAGCCGTCTGACGGACCTGACCATTACCCATCATGTGGTACAGCCGTCTGACGGACCTGACCATTACCCATCATGTGGTACAGCCGTCTGACGGACCTGACCATGCCTCACCATGTGGTGCAGCCGTCTGACGGACCTGACCATTACCCATCATGTGGTACAGCCGTCTGACGGACCTGACCATTACCCATCATGTGGTACAGCCGTCTGACGCATCTGACCACGCCTCATCATGTGGTGCAGCCGTCTGACGCACCTGACCACGCCTCATCATGTGGTACAGCCGTCTGACGCACCTGACCACGCCTCATCATGTGGTGCATGCCTCTGTCCATTGATTGATTGACGACTTTGATGCGAACTTGAAAGGGCTTAACAGCAATAGTATTATTGACAATTAAGCATAGACACGGCGTGAAGCATCAAAGCTTCAGGAAAGTTGTTGAAGGACTACACAAAAACTGTCCTCCCTTGCCAGACTCGGTGTCCCTTGCTGCCGCCGGCAGCTCCTCGTGACAGGTACGCTTCCGTTCAACATCGAACCATATATTGTGTTCAGAGATGACCAGGCTTTATATTGTATGTGGAAATCATCAGGCTGCATATTGTGTGTGGAGATGATCAGGCTTTATATTGTGTGTGGAAATCACCAGGCTGAATATTGTGTGTGGAGATGATCAGGCTTTATATTGTGTTTGGAGATGATTAGGCTTGATGTTGTGTTTGGGGATGATCCGGCTTTCCTTCGCTGGAACGAACACACCTTATGATTACACAATATGTCGACAAACGACAATATGTCCCATTGACTGGAAGTGTCTGGTGGTGTTGTATGTGTTGTGTGGTCACCAGTATGTGGTGTTGTATGTGTTGTGTGGTCACCAGTATGTTGTGTTGTATGTGTTGTGTGGTTACCAGTATGTTGTGTTGTATGTGTTGTGTGGTCACCAGTATGTTGTGTTGTATGTGTTGTGTGGTCACCAGTATGTTGTGTTGTATGTGTTGTGTGGTCACCAGTATGTTGTGTTGTATGTGTTGTGTGGTCACCAGTATGTGGTGTTGTATGTGTTGTGTGGTCACCAGTATGTTGTGTTGTATGTGTTGTGTGGTCACCAGTATGTTGTGTTGTATGTGTTGTGTGGTCACCAGTATGTTGTGTTGTATGTGTTGTGTGGTCACCAGTATGTTGTGTTGTATGTGTTGTGTGGTCACCACTAGTATGTTGTGTTGTATGTGTTGTGTGGTCACCAGTATGTTGTGTTGTATGTGTTGTGTGGTCACCAGTATGTTGTGTTGTATGTGTTGTGTGGTCACCAGTATGTTGTGTTGTATGTGTTGTGTGGTCACCAGTATGTTGTGTTGTATGTGTTGTGTGGTCACCAGTAAACTTATCTTTGTGGACAAGCGAACGTGTGCCACAAGTTTAGCCGACAGACAGTAGCCAGCCGAAGCCCTGAACAGCTCAGCCGACAGACAGCAGCCAGCCGTAGCTCTCAGCAGCTCAGCCGCCAGACGGTAGCCAGCCGTAGCTCTCAGCTTCACCATGAGCTCGGTCCGCCGTCCCCGATATACCAACCAAGTGCATGTCGAATTACTTTCAGCACAGCTGCGAGACCGGCCGATCTATTGCTAGGCGCATGTTTCAGTTCGATCCGGTGGGTGTCGATGAAGTCGCAGAGCGGCCGGTCTATTGCGAGGCGCGTGTTCCAGTTGGGTGCGGTGTGTGTGGATGAGGCGGCAGTTTGCCACGCTCGGCTGGCACGGTGCAGCCGAGCCGACTGGGCGTCGCGCGCGCGCGCCCGCCGCGTCCGCTGCCATTTAATGGATTACCGCGCGGCACGTGCCCCGGCTGACGTCACATGAATGATGACGTTTGACTGGCACGTGGCACGTGGCGGAGTACTCAGCGTTCCGTGGCGGCACGTGTGCGATGAGCAGGCCGACACAGACTCATTATTACCGTCCATAAACAGTGGCGCGGGGAGCCGATGCCGGTGGGGGAGGGGCAGCATCGAACCCTGCCATTGACGACAGCAAATTGATCAGAATAATGCCAGAATGGCTACTTGACTTACAAATGCACACGTTTACAGTGGCTGTTTGACTTACTGAATCACGCCACGCGCTCGCGCGCTGTAGCTACCGCCGATCACGCTTTAACTACCGCCGATCACGCTTTAACTACTGTCGATCACGCTTTAACTATTGTCGATCACGCTTTAACTACTACCGATTACGTTTTAACTACTTCCGATCACGCTGTAGCTACTGCCGACAATATCGCTATACCTGCTGACAATATCGCTATACCTGCTGATAATATCGCTATGCCTGCTGATAATATCGCTATACCTGCTGACAATATCGCTATACCTGCTGATAATATCGCTATGCCTGCTGACAATATCGCTATACCTGCCGACAACATCGCTATACCTGCTGACAATATCGCTATACCTGCTGATAATATCGCTATGCCTGCTGACAATATCGCTATACCTGCCGACAATATCGCTATACCTGCTGACAATATCGCTATACCTGCTGATAATATCGTTATGCCTCCTGACAATATCGCTATACATGCTGACAATATCACTATACCTGCTGGCAATATCGCTGTACCGGCTGATAATATCGTTATGTCTGCTGATAATGTCGCTATACCTGCTGACAATGTCGCTATACATGCCGACGATATCGCTATACCTGCTGACAATATCGCTGTACCTGCTGACAATATCGTTATATCTGCTGACAATATTGCCATACCTGTCGACAATATCGCTCTTCTTGCTTACAATATCGCTATGCCTGTTAACAATATCGCTATACCTGTTGACAATATCGCTATACCTTTCGACAACGTTATACATTTCGATAATACCCATATGCCTGTTGACAATATCGTTATTCCTGCTGACAATATCGCTATATTTGTCTATCATGTCGCTATACTTGCTATAGTATCCTGCATTTTCGAAGATTCAAGTCGCATTAAGAAGGACGGCGTAAAGTTAGATGGTTCCATGCGAAAATGTTTTTTCATGACCTGAGGTGAGCCTAAGCCAAAGTGTTCGGCAATGTGCTGCTTCTTTGGAATGCGTTGAATCGGTTGGCGTTGAGAAGCTTGTAATATGTATCAAAACCAACGAGTTATGGGGTACCAAATATTCACCAGGCTTAGCACAAGGGTCAACTTGGTGACCTCTGGAGGTGAAACGGTTCGATGTGCTGCCGAACGGCTCTGGGAATGTGTTCGGGAATGTGTTCGGGAATGTGTTTGGGAATGTGTTCGGGAATGTGTTCGGGAATGTGTTCGGAAATGAATTGGCTACGTGCTGTGCGATTTTCATTTAATTCGGAGGGTTCCGCCAAAAATCGAATCCATCGCTGTATCCGAATACGAATACGTCGCTGTTATCTAGGACGTGCTTACGATGACGTCCCAAAGATATCTCTTGGCACTCTGGGAACTCCGGGCATCACTTAATTAATAGTGGTCGTGAATAAACCTGAACACAAATGTCTACCATGTCTTAAACCCACACCCACACGATACACAGCTTTTATCGATATTCTGTACATGCTTATTTAAGGTTTTCATTTAAAAATGAAAACTTTAAATACTCAAGCTAACTACGGAGATGTCACGGCCACAGTGAAAATTGGACTCTCGGAACCACCTGTCCGACGACGGACGAGTCTAAGCTTCCGAAACCTAAGAGTATCGGGGGTTCGAACCCACAACCTTTCCCTTGGAAGCAAGCGACCTGGTTTACGCAGCGACATAACGTCAAAGATGTGCACCGTGTTCGGCATCTTGACATGATCAACATGCACTGTGTTCGGCATCTTGACATGATCAACATGCACTGTGTTTGGCATCTTCACATGATCAGCATGCACCGTGTTCGGCATTTTGACACGATCAACATGCACCGTGTTCGGCAACTTTACAACTTTTCGAAAGCTTAATTGAGGTAGATTAATTCACATTTCAAGAGTTAACAGCATTTCAATCCTGTCTAAAATTGGAAAAATATTCAAGTTGACCCGAGAGGCGGGTACACAGTGAGTCTATCGGTGTTTGCAAAACGTTTTCTAGACGTAAATTGAATGCATAGTGTAATTCCCTTCGAATTGTTCCCCACGACGCTTCCTTCCGGAGATCATGGAGACGTGGGTCGGCTCCACACCCTCCCACCTTGGAAACCACGTGTCCTCGCAGCTCCAGTAATGCCTGGGTTAACCTCTTGGGAATATGGCTGACAGTGCCCGAGCCGTAGGATACCGGCTCCACAAACAACAGGAGGCTCCAGAAGTCGGCGCATTCCACCGAGCATTCAAAAGGAATGCTTGGTCATACGTTCTACCAAGTAGACAATGTGTCCAGTCTCGAGGAACTATCAATGCACGGTGCACACGCATCACCTAGGTGTTCGGGCAGTAACACCGCCAACTGGGCTTCCCTAAAGAAGACAAACAGAAGTAGTCTGAGCAATATGTTGTACACTCGCTTTCTGAAAGATGTTCGGGGTACCCTTAGCATGGCTGGCTCACTAGGAACGTAGGCTGTGACGCTGCACACCAAAAATTACTGGTAGGCTGCGCCGTTTCACAGTTATGAGTTGCGTGACAGTCTTCCAGCTTCGCCACCGGCCAGCGTCTGAGCCATAGGATTCGCGTGTGTGGTCGTCACGCGACCATTTGCCCTGCAGCCATGCAGTGGTAAACACGGGTCTTCCCTGTTCCTGCCTTGCATTCCTCTGTCGGCGAAACAACATTGGCAGTTAAACGAGCAGGTTACTGGACTTCTGGCGATAAGCAACAATTGATAGCTGCGGATTTTTGACTCCAGCAACACAGAATGAGCAGGAAAGGTTGCAAAAAGCTCAGTTGCAAAGATGTAGTGAAAGGAGATGGGAGGTTTATGATGTCAATGAAGTATTCTCTGGCCCCAAAATAATAATAGAATATCCAACATTTATACGTTTTAGAAATGTAGTTCGAACTCTTGCTGTGGTGGCTTTATGAACCAGGATCCAATTGCTAAGAAGGGCTGGTTTCGTGAACCCTGGCCATGATTCCATGAATTACAGTTTTGCAGTCTAAATTTGGCGAAGCGCTTCACGTGCCGTCAATACACCGACACGGCGACCCCGGCAGCTCGCTCTCGACCTTATCGTGCCAATTGCCAACTGACCCTCCCAGCCGGGGACTAGAAGCAAGCACGTGAAGCGGACTCGAACCCAGCATTACCAGGACATCGGAGACGGGTGCACGACAGCGCTCTAGCCAACTAAGCTACCGAGGCGGCAAGTCACAGGGAGGCACTTGCTTGCTTAATTCAGATTCATTGACAAGTCAATTAGTTGCTTCATTAAATTGCATCTACTTCATTGACAATCACATGTTTTAGGGCGCAAGGAATGTGTTGCATGATATCATATTATTCATTGCATATGCATATGCATGTGCACTGTACTGCAAGCGACATATTCAGAATTCCGTGAGGATAAAGTATTTCTTCACGCTGATACCATCCAACTATTTTACCATACAAAGATTTAACTTTATATTGCTTCAGAACGGCATGAAACCGAACGATCTGTCATTCTTGGTGTGAAACTAAAGTTAATTATTTGAAGACTGAGCAGGTTTTAATACCCTAGTCGTGTTTTGAATTGCAGCATCTGGAGCATCAATCACGCCCATAGGGCCAGTGACATACGCTTTCCAGCACCAAACCATGCTTTTGAAAAATGTCGGTAATAAGGACCAACTAATTTGCACCAACCTGAATCATTTACCAGATTAAATGGCATCAACGGTGTGGTGTGTGTGTGGTTGTGTGTGTGTGGTGTGTGGTGTGTGGTGCGTGGTGTGTGGTGTGGTGTGTGTGTGTGTGTGTGTGTGTGTGTGTGTGTGTGTGTGTGTGTGTGTGTGTAGGTGTGTGTATGCGTGTGTGTATATATATATATATATGTGTGTGTGTGTGTGTGTATAATTAACCACTTTCTATGCTTTTGTATCCTACCCGGTTTCGTCTCTTGGTAAAAGGCACGTGTTGTCGCCAGTGCACTGCATCACAACACTGCAGTGGCTTTTATATCCTGCACGAACATCAATTACTTGGAAAATGTCAACACATTGCACTCATCAATGCATTGAGTCACAGTCCACATAGAACAACCAACGAAGAACAGGACGTTGTGTGAGAATTCACACATTGATGGAGGGAGGCATCGAATTAGCTCGATGTCATACAAGTATAAAAAGTCGGTTAACATACAAGGAAATAGCGAATGTTATTTTTTACATGTAATAGTGTAGCAATAAACATAGGATGGATGTTATATGTGGTATTGCATGTAAGATTTAAATGTTGGTTGACAAATGTGCAACGATTCGATGATGCACCTTTCTCAAAAAGAACGAACCAATGAATGTAGGTGTTCAGTTCATAGACCTGAATTAGCGGACTACTAGGATTGTGATCTGGCTGTCTACTTTGATGTTTGATTTTCCCTTCAGAAAGGTGCCACACCGAAACGTTGGGTATTTATAAAGTAACATTTGGATATAAAATGAAACACTACACATAACAACCATGCTATACGGATCCAAATTGTCTCACTGCTGAACAATATTACAATAGCGTGACGTTCAAGTCCAGGCTCTTGGGCGGGTGTGGGTGCGTTCGAATCTGGAATAGTTTCATCACAAAGTTATTCGGTGCGCTACGAGTCAAGTGCAGAGACGCATCCAGGATTCTTCTAAGGGGGTGGGCCGATAAAAACAAAATGTGAAGAAACAGAAAGCTTTCGGTGGGCGAAGTGCGCCGAAAACTTTGGGTTTTGCGTCTCGAAAAATGCCAAAATTGATCGATTGATCTCGTGTATGTTTGGATTCTTAGGCGGGGAAGGTGGACCCCCACCCCTCCTTGGCTGCGCCTCTGCTCAAGTAACAATGTAAGGAATGTGATGTTCACGATTCCACAGGCTACAACAATTTGTTGCAGTATTATCTCGCAAATGAGGTATTGTCATCCACGTATGATAATGATCTGTGTCTTACTGTCCAATTCTTCTGGCGCATTCACCGTTACTAAACCCTAATTCCTCGAAGTTGACTAACTTACCCTTTTCAAAATCAGTTAAGTGGTAGCTCATATCTACACGATCCAATGTTGTCGATGCAACTGGGGCGCAAAGGCAGGAACGGTACTGACCTGCCTGTCCTCTAAAAAGCTGGAGGGCAAATAGTCATGTGATCACCGCAGAGGCGAATACCCATCTATGAACATAGGATTAGTAACTGTTAAGTAACTGTTAAGTAACTGTTAAGTAACGGTTAAGCCGTGCACGATGCGGATAAATAAGAAGAACGGACGACCCGGTTACATTTCGTGCTGAAGCAATATAAACTAAAAATGTATTATGATAAACTAATTAGATGGTATCCGTTTGGATAAATATTTTATTTGCGCATAGATAATCTGAATATGTCGCTTGCAATATAGCGTACAATATATACAATAAATAATTCATATCATACAACATATGCCGCATGCCCAACAACGTGTGAATATCAATGAAACACATGTAATGTAAGCAAGTAGTTAATCGATTCATCAATTAATCTGAATTAAGCAAGCAAGTGCAGCCTTGGGATCCGCCGCCCCGGTAGCTCAGTTGGCTTGGGCACCGGCCTGCGCTGGTCTCCCCTGTCCTAGAAAGGCGGGGTTCGAGCCGCTTCACGCGCTTTCTTTTAGCCACTGGCTAGGAGGGTCAATTGGCAACTGGCACGATAATGTGGAAAAGCGAGCTTCCGGGGTCGCCGTGTGAATGCATTAGCGGCACGTGAAGCGTTTTGCCAAATATCTACTGTAGAACTGCAATCAATGGATCGGGTGATGCGGCCAGGGCTCAAGCAAAGTCTGTTTAGCAATTGGATCCCGGTTTATAAAACCACCCCAGCAATAATTCGAACTAAATTTATAAAAAGTGTAAAAGTTAGAAATCATGTTATTATTGTAGGGTAGGAGAATCCTCCGTTGACATCATACAGTTCCCCTCTCCTTTCGCTACATCCTTTCCAACCGAGCTCCTTCCAACACTTCCAGCTCATTCTGTGTTGCCGAAGTCCGAAATCCACAGCGATCAAACGCTGCTTGTCTACAGAGGTCGAGCGGTGGACCACTCGCTTAACTGCCAATGTTGTTCGGTCGACTGAGGAATGCAAGGCGGGAACAGCGCAGACCCGTGTTTCTCACTGCATGGCTGCAGGGCAAATGACCACCCGACGACCGCACAAGCGAATACCTACGACTGACCAGTGGTGAAACTTGTTACGCAACGCATAACTGTGAAGCGGCGCAGAAATACTTTATCCCCACGGAATTCTGAATATGTCGCTTGCAGTACAGTGCACAACATATGCAATAAATAATATGATATCATGCAACATATTCCTTGCGCCCTAAAACATGTGATTGTCAATGAAGTAGATGCAATTTAATCACGTAACTAATTGACTTGTCAATGAATCTGAATTAAGCAAGTAAGTGCCTCCCTGTGACTTGCCGCCTCCGTAGCTTAGTTAGCTAGAGCGCTGTCGTGCACCCGTCTCCGCTGTCCTGGCAATGCTGGGTTCGAGTCGCTTCGCGTGCTCGCGTTTAGTCCCCGGCTGGGAGGGTCAGTTGGCAATTGGCACGATAAGGTCGAGAGCGAGTTGCCGGGGTCGCCGTGTCGGTGTATTGACGGCACGTGAAGCGCTTTGCCAAATTTAGACTGTAAAACTGTAATTCATGGAATCATGGCCAGGGTTCACGAAACCAGCCCTTCTTAGCAATTGGATCCTGGTTCATAAAGCCACCACAGCAAGAGTTCGAACTACATTTCTAAAACGTATAAATGTTGGACATTCTATTATTATTTTGGGGCCAGAGAATACTTCATTGACATCATAAACCTCCCATCTCCTTTCGCTACATCTTTGCAGCTGAGCTTTGTCCAACCTTTCCTGCTCTTTCTGTGTTGCTGGAGTCAAAAATCCGTAGCTATCAATTGTTGCTTATCGCCAGAAGTCCAGTAACCTGCTCGTTTAACTGCCAATGTTGTTTCGCCGACAGAGGAATGCAAGGCGGGAACAGGGAAGACACGTGTTTACCACTGCATGGCTGCAGGGCAAATGGTCGCGTGACGACCACACACGCGAATCCTATGGCTCAGACGCTAGCCGGTGGCGAAGCTGGAAGACTGTCACGCAACTCATAACTGTGAAACGGCGCAGCCTACCAGTAATTTTTGGTGTGCAGCGTCACAGCCTACGTTCCTAGTGAGCCAGCCATGCTAAGGGTACCCTCGAACATCTTTCCGAAAGCGAGTGTACCATGCAGACACTGCAGCATGACTATCTCCGCCCTGAAGTCATGCCACCCAGCTGCCAGGTGTAGCAGCCCGGGAGAGTGTGGGTGGAACAGGACAGTGATGTCGCCAGGTGTAGCAGCCCCGGAGAGTGTCGGCGCCACACCAGTGAGGCCGCCAGGTGTAGCAGCTCCGGAGAGTGTCGGCGCCACACCAGTGAGGCCGCCAGGTGTAGCAGCTCCGGAGAGTGTCGGCGCCACACCAGTGAGGCCGCCAGGTGTAGCAGCTCGGGAGAGTGTTGGTGGAACAGGGCAGTGATGCCGCCAGGTGTAGCAGCCCGGGAGAGTGTTGGTGGAACAGGGCAGTGATGTCGCCAGGTGTAGCAGCCCGGGAGAGTGTTGGTGGAACAGGGCAGTGATGTCGCCAGGTGTAGCAGCTCCGGAGAGTGTCGGCGCCACACCAGTGAGGCCGCCAGGTGTAGCAGCTCGGGAGAGTGTTGGTGGAACAGGGCAGTGATGTCGCCAGGTGTAGCAGCCCGGGAGAGTGTCGGTGGGACAGGACAGTGGGTGTTTTGTTTACCACTGGCGCCGGGAAGACCTTGAAGAGGTACCTATCTGTGTACCGTGGCAGAGGGCCACCTGCTGCATTGGGAATTAGCGCGCAGAGACGCCTGCGGCCTCAGTTCTGTCTCCGCTGGTGCGAAATGCAAGTAAGTACGCTCTGGCTAAACGGGCCGCATGGCCTGCATTATTAGGTGTGGACTTACTGAGAGTACATATAACAAGCTTCTCTTGGGTTTGGGAGATTCTCCTCCCGTCCCCGAAATTAGTTACATCCTTAGACATTAGGCATTTGGGAGTACATTAGATGCCATCAAGGTTGAATCTGTTTGCGTCCAATCCCAATGAATTTTGGAAAAGTTCCAGCCCAAAGCAATGTTTTCTCGTGTCAGACGGTTGACAATGGAGCAAAACATGCTGATGCTCTCTGGAAGCAATGCATCATTTCTGCAAGGGATAATGGAAGCAATGCATCATGAAAGCCAAACAGAGGAGTCGCTATTTCTGTGGACATACCGATGTGTCTGTAAATATGTAGGCAGACTGATATGTTTGCAAATTATTAGACATGGTGATATGGCTGTAGATAAGAAATATGATGAATGATATAGGCAGGCAATAGAACTGGGGTGGGGGTGGGTGGGATAGCGGGATGATCAATGGCATAGGCAAGCAATATATCTGGGGCTGGCGGTATGACCAATGGCATAACCTGGCAATATGGCATAGTCAGGCAATATAACTGGGGGTGGCGAGATGATCAATGGCATAGTCAGGCAATATATCTGGGGGTGGCGGTATGATCAATGGCATAGTCAGACAATAGAACTGGGGGTGGCGAGATGATCAATGGCATAGCCAGGCAATATAACTGGGGGTGAGGGTGGAGGGGGTATGATCAATGGCATAGCCAGGAATAAAACTGTGGGTGGCGAGATGATCAATGGCATAGCCAGGCAATAGAACTGGAGGTTGCGGGATGATCAATGGCATAACCAGGCAATAGATCTGGGTGTGGTGGTATGAGCAATGGGATAGCCAGACAATAGAACTGGGGGTAGCGGGATGATCAATGGCATATCCAGGCAATATAACTGGGGTGGCGGGATGATCAATGGCATAGCCAGGTAATATAACTGGGGGTAGCGGGATGATCAATGGCATAGCCAGGTAATATAACTGGGGGTAGCGGGATGATCAATGGCATAGCCAGGTAATATAACTGGGGTGGCGGGATGGTCGATGAAGATATATCAATGCTTTGGTGACAGACTGAATTGACGTACGTTTCAGTGCATTCAATGTTGTAACACACGCAATGTATCTTCAATGACCATCAGTGATCATAACTGTACACTGGAAGATCAGTACAGCCAATGCCGTACATGGCATGGTGTCACTAGCCGGGTGTATCAGAGTGTGATCTTTGCTATAGCAGCAGCAAGCTCGGGGTGTCGGCACAAGTTCCTCCCACGGATCTCTGTTCGTCAAACAAGTTGGCTTCGAAGTCCCAACGGAGTGTACTGTAATCCCAATCGCATTTGATTCCGCCTGTGTTTTGATGCATTTCACCCCAAGCATTCTCATTATTGCATTCACTGGGTTCGTTACTGACCCTCATCATCATTCTCTAGTCTAGCCTACGGCCTCTAAAAACGAGTTCAACAGCCCCTTTGTATATTACTTCTATGTGTAGTATAATGCCAGATATGGGGCAGGAGTGGCGTGTAGTATAATGCCAGATATGGGGCAGGAGTGGCGTGTAGTATAATGCCAGATATGGGGCAGGAGTGGCGTGTAGTATAATGCCAGATATGGGGCAGGAGTGGCGTGTAGTATAATGCCAGATATGGGGCAGGGTGGGTAGTATGATATGGGGCAGGAGGTGTAGTATAATGCCAGATATGGGGCAGGAGTGGCGTGTAGTATAATGCCAGATATGGGGCAGGAGTGGCGTGTAGTATAATGCGTGACTTGACAGGCTGGTAGCCACATCGCTCCTGGACAATTCGACATGATGGCCATTAGGTAGGAAGGATTATCTCAGAAAAACACCGGTGATCTGTACAATCTGTACAATGTGGTAACAATGTGCCCCAAACATGTCCGAATTCAACATCAGTTGGGGGCAGAGGGCACAACCCGCCCAGACTTAGAGGAGTTAATCACTGGCCCTATGGGTGCGGTATGGAAATAATCGACTTTTAAAATGGATTTCCCCTGCCTACAACGTTGAGACGGTTCCCGTGCCACTGAGCCTCTTGTCTTGCACTTCCCACTGGGCCTTTTGTGTTGCGTTTCCCAGTGATCCTGGTGGTGTTGCGTTTCCCACTGGTCCTGGTGGTGTTGCGTTTCCCACTGGGCCTCTTGTGTTGCGTTTCCCACTGATCCTGGTGGTGTTGCGTTTCCCACTGGTCCTGGTGGTGCTGCGTTTCCCCACTTGTCCTGGTGGTGCTGCGTTTCCCACTGGTCCTGGTGGTGTTGTGTTTCCCACTGGTCCTGGTGGTGCTGCGTTTCCCACTGGTCCTGGTGGTGTTGCGTTTCCCACTGGTCCTGGTGGTGCTGCGTTTCCCACTGGTCCTGGTGGTGTTGCGTTTCCCACTGGTCCTGGTGGTGCTGTGTTTCCCACTGGTCCTGGTGGTGTTGCGTTTCCCACTGGTCCTGGTGGTGCTGCGTTTCCCACTGGTCCTGGTGGTGTTGCGTTTCCCACTGGTCCTGGTGGTGTTGCGTTTCCCACTGGTCCTGGTGGTGCTGCGTTTCCCACTGGTCCTGGTGGTGCTGCGTTTCCCACTGGTCCTGGTGGTGGTGAAGGCAGAAGGCAGTTTTGAGTAAATAGCCGCCCGAGATAAAAATAACAACACCCTGGCTATCACGGGATGCGAGCGTCAGCCTTGGGCTTTGCCATGCAAGCCAGTCAGTTGTGGCTTGCGGACAAACTCCATGACCTGTTCACGGTCGAGATCAGCCCTTTTTGAAACGTGATCGCCTTTGACATTGACGCAAGGGCGTCGCCACCGGGGGGGCAGGGGGGCAGTCGCCCCCCCTGTCGTGAGACTGGGGGGGCGCCGCCCCCCCTGAAATTTGAGGAGGCCCCTATCCGGAAATGCACAGGAAAAAAAGTGAGCAAAGAGGCCGACGAGACATGAGAGGAGGCCTCCAAGACGTGAGAGGAGGCCCCTAATTCGAAGAAGGAGTCACCTAGGAGAAGATAGCAGGCCCCATAAATCAAGAGAGTGCCAATAATTGGCACGGAGGCCCCCAGGAATGCAAAGGAGGCCCCCTGGATTGCAAAGGAGGCCCCCGTGATTACAAAGGAGGCCCCCAGGATTGTAAAGGAGACCCCCAGGATTGCAAAGGAGGTCCCCAGGATTGCAAAGGAGGCCCCCATGATTGCAAAGGAGGCCCACGTGATTACGAAGGAGGCCCCCATGATTGCAAAGGAGGCCCCGGGATTGCAAAGGAGGCCCCAGGATTGCAAAGGAGGCCCCCAGGATTGCAAAGGAGGCCCCCGTGATTACGAAGGAGGCCCCCATGATTGCAAAGGAGGCCCCAGGATTGCAAAGGAGGCCCCAGGATTGCAAAGGAGGCCCCCAGGATTGCAAAGGAGGCCGCCAGGATTGCGAATGAGGCCCCCAGGATTGCAAAGGAGGCCCTCAGGATTGCAAATGAGGCATCCAGGATTAGAAAGGAGGCCCCCAGGATTGCAAAGGAGGCCCCCAGGATTGCAAAGGTCTCCAGGATTGCAAAGGAGGCCCTCAGGATTGCAAAGGAGGCCCCCATGATTGCAAAGGAGGCCCCATGATTGCAAAGTAGACCCCCAGGATTGCGATGGAGGCCCCCAGGATTGCAAAGGAGGCCCCCAGGATTGCAAAGGACGCCCCCAGGATAGCAAAGGAGGCCCCCAGGATTGCGAAGGAGGCCCCCAGGATTGCAAAGGCCCACAGGATTACAAAGGAGGCCCCCAGAATTGCAAAGGAGGCCCCATGATTGCAAAGGACTCCAGGATTGCAAAGGAGGACCCATGATTGCAAAGGAGGCCTCAGGATTGCAAAGGAGACCCACCAGGATTGCGAAAGATGCCTCCAGGCTAGCGAAGGAGGCCCCAGGATAGGGTTGAAATCCGACGAATCAGAAACGATAGTGGTAGATTAGGCCCCTCGACCGGATAATTTAGTTGGTCACTAATTATTTTACATAAAAAGGTCCCCTTTGACAAAATAGTGGTCGAAATCGGAAGACTTTTTATTGAGTAGGTGGACCCCTCCAAATACGTTTGCCCACTGCCCTTGACGCAAATATAGGTACGTCACTGGTCCCCCAATAATTTTCAGAAACATACGCGCATGGAGCCAAGCCAGCATTGAGGGGCAAATTTCCCCTCACAAGCATACAAAACAACACCGATGCCAGATATTAAATGAGAGAAATGAAGTTTTTAAATGTATTTTCTTCCTACAAAATTGTCTTCTGTGATTACAGCCTGTATGATTAGAGCTTCCCAGCTTCAATACCTTCTCAACGACATAATTTACAAAACGGTACAGCACAGTGAAAACCATGGGCGTGACTGCGTGGAATTTGAAGGTTTTGCATTATTTGTGCATTGTCATCGTTACATTGTTGCATTGTTACATTGTTGCATTGTCATTGTTACATTGTTGCATTGCCATTGATGCATTGTTGTTCAATGCTTGTTCTTGCCGTGAATTTACTCGCGGAGGATTTATGATTTTAGCTTCTGTGCCAAGTGCCTTGCAGCCAGCACCAAATGTTATAAAAATAAATAAATTCCTAAGATGATCAGAAAACCAATTCAATCCACTTCTCGTTGTCACCTTCGCGAAATTCTCGTCCTAGGACTGAGAAATTATCGTTTAAGCTTGTTTATGAGATCAAGCTGGTGGGAATGACTAACAGTAGTGATGAACCTAGCGATATCCAGTTAAACTTGGTGGACATAGAAATGGGTTGATCAATGGGAGATATCTTTAAGATATGCTCAGCACCAGCCCCACCAGCCCGCTGTAATCTAGAGGCCAGCGGGAAGATTCTTCTCGTCGATAAAGCATAAAGATATTGGTTTGTTTTGGCACTGATGTATTTATGCACGTTTGCATATTTATACCTTGGTATGACTCAGTTCTCAGCGAAAAAAAAAAGATTCTTGGTATTGCGCTTTGCGTAAATGATACGCCATGCCAAGAACAAACAAGACATCAATATGAAGCCATGTTCCCCATTCTGGAACCATACCAAGAGCCTAAAAAATCAATAGGAGGCCCTAACACAGTGGAGGCCCCCTTTCGGGAGCAGGAGGCCCCCTATCAATATTGCCCCCCTGGAAGAATTTCGTGGCGACGCCACTGCATTGACGATGCGCAAACCTTGCCCACACAATCATTCCTGGACTTTGGATGGTATTATAATTTTGCTGGATTTAGCCCGTCTCATTGGATTTTGTCGAAGCACCAGGCTAAGCATGAACAATATAGTTGCGAACCAAAATTGTTCTACCGTGGTACGGAAATTAATCTGTCAAAATACCCATCAAGCATTCGGACTCGTGTGCAACATATTAACACTCCCTGAATTCTGGTCGTGTCTACCCACGAGAATATGCAACCATTTGTGTGGTTGCCTCGCCGTCAGGGTGGTATGACAAACACCAAAAAACAGCAGTTCATATACAAATCTCGATAGCATAGCCCGAGACGTTCCCATTTCTCTATGTCCAAAACGTTCCCATTTATATCTGTCCCAATCGTTCCCATTTCCCTCTATCACAAACATTCCCGTCTCTCCCTGTCCCAAACGATCCAATTTATTTCTAGCCCAAACGTTCCCATTTATCTCTGTCCGAAACGATTCCATTTCTCTCTGTCCCAAGCGTTCCCATTTATCTCTGTCCCAAACGTGCTCATTTATCTCTGTCCCTAAGGTTCCCATTTCTCTCTGTCCCAAACACATCCATTCGCGGCGGGTTTCCGTTACCTTCCAATCTCCCCCTCCTCCACTCGCCAACACACACAATTTTATATTGATATCCTAAGCATAAAGGAGGTAAAACAACCATTAGAACATGCCATTTTACATATTCTCATACCGTTGCTTTGATAAAAGTAGGCTCAACATGCAAGATTGCGGTATCATGTATCACTTCATCTTGGGTGTCAGATCTTGCTGGGAGCTTCCGCACGAGGCTGTCGAGCATGCCTCCTGATATTTGAAAAACACGAGTTTGCGTCTTCCAAAAATATTTCGCAGTGAGTACAGATGTTCTGCCTTCATGCAAATATCGCCTGTTGGGCTCAAGTGTGTCCTCCCTAGCTTCCATCCGTCTGACCAGCTCTTGACACAAAATATACAAAAACTACGTCGTGCTACCACAATGGGCTCAGCTGCGAAGTTAGCACGGTGTAAGAACATATCTCAACCCCATCACGTGGATGATGTTTCAACACAATCACATAAGAGAGCCCACGCGTGCACTGTGCTGTTGCTGGCAGGTGAGCCTCAACAAGTGGGCCGTCCTGTTGGCCGTCGTCGGCGCGGCGCGTGCCGACACCGGTCACCTGTCGTCCGCCGACCACGTCGGCAACGCCATCGAGAGCCTGGTGCGGGAGGTTCTGGAGACGCTGCGGGCCGACATGCCGCGCGGCTTCCCGCAGCTGGGAGTGCCGCCGCTGGACCCGTGGGACATCGGAAAAATACCGCTCAATATCACCAGCGACGTGTTCACGCTGGTCGGCAACGTCTCCCAGCTGGTGCTCAGCCAGCTGTCGACCTTCAACATCGACAAGGTGAAGGCCAACATGCTGTCGCTGAAGGTGGACGTGGCGCTGTCGCTGCCGTCGCTGACGATGTCTGGCGGCTACGCCATAGACGGGCTGGTTGCCCAGCTGTTCCCGATGTACGGCGGAGGGCCGCTGAGCGTCAACTTGTCAGACGTGCCGCTGGAGGTCATTGTCGACCTCAACCTGAACGGCACACACTACCAGGTGGAGACGCTCGACTTCAGCTTCAGCATCGGAGCGCTGGATATGCATCTGCACGGCCTGTTCGACAGCGAGCCGATGGCTGAAGTCGTGGACGAGTTCGTTGACGACTTCGGTCCTCTGCTGGTCGACATCCTGGTCAACGACACGCGCCGCGATCTGATCCCTAAGATCATTGAGATCATCAACAGCCTGCTGTCGGCGCCGCCGCAGGACCTCGCCCTGCTGGAGAACGAGGACAAGAAGCTGCTGGAGAGCGACAGCAAGCGGCTGCTGGCGAGCGAGGACGAGCGGCTGCTGGACGGACTCGCTTTGAAGCCGCTGCAGTCGACGGCCAGCGCCAACGAGTACTTCGACCGCATGCTGGAGAACATGCGCCTCCTGCTGCTCGACCACGGGCTCGACCCGTTCGCGCTGCCCGACGTGACGCTGACGCTACTCGGCACGGGCATCAAGCTGCACGACGGCCACCTGGACGGTTTGGGGAACGTCCACCGCACCGGCGACGCCGTCATCTACTACGAGGATGAGTGGCTGGGCATCTCGGGCCACATCGGCTTCAACGGGCTCGGCGGCACCTACTCGTGTAAGATTGAGGTGCTGCACATCGGACCGGACGTCACGGCCACGGCC
Source organism: Ashinkailepas kermadecensis (assembly GCA_034440615.1). NCBI lineage: Eukaryota > Metazoa > Arthropoda > Thecostraca > Neolepadidae > Ashinkailepas > Ashinkailepas kermadecensis. The sequence goes on from JAOTOM010004867.1 coordinate 46,163, forward strand.
ACCATCACCGAGACGAGCGTCTTCTTCGCCGCCAAGATATCGTCCAACACGCTGGAGATGCAGCTGGTTGACTTCGACATTGAGAAAGTGGGAAAAATAACGGTGGACATCTCGGGGCTGGGAGTGTTCGATTGGCTGCTGGCCCCTCTGAGTCAAGCCATCGCAAACCTGTTCAAGGGAGTGGTGACGGACCTCATCAACGTCATCGTCAAGCCGGTACTTTCCGCCTTCCTGTCGGACATTGACCTGATGTACATTTTGGAGCACATCATCTGAAACGAATGATGATTTTCATAATGCAAATGTGATGGAGTCCCGAGGAATGAGGTGGCTTTGGAGCACATCATCTGAAATGAAGGATGATTTTCGTAATGAAAATGTGATGGAGTCCCGAGGAATGAGGTGGTTTCGGATCCGACAGGACACTAATAATTGAACAAAGAAATACAACTCAAGACATCAACTCGTTTTTCTCTCTTCCTCTACAACTTGATTGTCGTGACTTTTGGGCAACGATTCCCCATTAGCTTTGATGACAGGCCTCAGGTCTCCGGTCGGAGGGGCGCATGGCCGGAGAAGACGACACCACATGGTATGGCTTTGTCGTGGGCCGGACACCAGTGGTCAGCTGCACACCAGTGGTGTACCGGACACAAGTTGTGTACCGGACACCAATGGTGAGCCGGACACCAGTGGTGGGCCGGACACCAGTGGTGTACCGGACACCAGTGGTGGGCCGGACACCAGTGGTGTATCGGACACCAGTGGTGGGCCGGAAGCCAGTGGTGGGCCGTACACCAGTGGTGTACCGGACACCAGTGGTGGGCCGGACACCAGTGGTGTATCGGACACCAGTGGTGGGCCGGAAGCCAGTGGTGGGCCGGACACCAGTGGTGTACCGGACACCAGTGGTGGGCCGGACACCAGTGGTGGGCCGGACACCAGTGGTGGGCCGGAAGCCAGTGGTGGGCCGGACACCAGTGGTGGACCGGACACCAGTGGTGTACCGGACACCAGTGGTGGGCCGGACACCAGTGGTGGGCCGGACACCAGTGGTGTACCGGACACCAGTGGTGGGCCGGAAGCCAGTGGTGTACCGGACACCAGTGGTGGGCCGGAAGCCAGTGGTGTACCGGACACCAGTGGTGGGCCGGACACCAGTGGTGTCCGGACACCAGTAGTGAGCTGCGCACCAGTAGTGAGCTGCGCACTAGTGGTGTCCGGTACACCAGAGCATCGGCAAGCAGACAGAGGTGTCGCTAAGTCAAATTGCTGCATTCCACAGACAATGTCTGTACCACGCTGTGATGAGAACCAGTGGCGTACCCAGGATTTGCTCCAGGGGGAAGGCAAACCTATTTGGAGGGACTCACCTACCATCATTAAAAAAAGTCCCCTGATTACCGGCGCGTTTTCGAAGATCCCGATGTGTTCATTTAGTGCTCGGTCTTTTTTGTTTTTAGGACCATTTCGCTTTTTGATGGCTCTAGCAGATTTTTCAGGCCCCAGGCGGTCTCATGGTCCGGTGTACTTTGAGGCCTCCATTGTGCTTTCTTAGAGCTCCCGGTGTGTTTATTTAGAGCCGCAACGCATGCTTTGAGGCACTGCGGTCTTTGCGAGACTCGGTACGCGCTGGAGGGCCCGGTGCATTTATGGCCTCCCGTTGTGCTCGTAGACTCGCGCTGTGTTTATACGGGGCTCTTGACGCACGTTTGTGGGACCCCAGCGCGATATTTACGATATTCACAATATACGACTGCTCCGGTATAATTTATCGGGCTCCCAGTGCGATGCTTCGGACCCAGGTGTGTGATTCCGGGGGACCCGACATCAGTTTTCTGGGTTCGACGCAATTCTTGGTGACTTCTGATTTCTTATAAGTCCGAGTCCCAGACTGAATTTTCCGGTCACCGGTGCCATGTTTTTTCTTCCGCCGCGATGTTTCGATCTCCGGTACTTTTTTGCAGGACCGTACGGCTTTTTTGACGGCATCTGGTGATATGTTTGTGGCTCCGGAGCAACTTCCCTGGCTTGGACATTTATTTTTCGGAACATCTCCTTATTTTAGTGAGCTCCGGCATGATTTTTGTCGAGCCCCGATGCGGTTTTGTGGCCTCGCTGTGTTTATTTGTGTCCATCGACGACATTTTTTTCATTTTCGTCCCGAGGGTAATTTTTTATGCGCCAACCATAACTTTTGGGACTACCGACGGGGATTGTGGGTCCCGAGCGCTATTTTTGGGAGGATCGGCGCGAGTTCACAAGACACGTTGTGGGCGTTGTGGTTCACAAGACCGACAATGGGCACCTCCTGCTACCACCCTGCTCCCGACAATGGGCACTTCCTGCTGCCACCCTGTCCCCGACAATGGGCACCTCCTGCTACCACCCTGCTCCCGACAATGGGCACTTCCTGCTGCCACCCTGTCCCCGACAATGGGCACCTCCTACTGCCACCCTGCTCCCGACAATGGGCACCTCCTGCTGCCACCCTGCTCCCGACAATGGGCACCTCCTGCCACCCTGCCCCCGACAATGGGAACCTCCTGCTGCCACCCTGCCCCCGACAATGGGCACCTCCTGCTGCCACTCTGCTCCCGACAATGGGCACCTCCTGCTGCCCCCTGGACAATGGGCACCTCCTGCTGCAACCCTGCCCCCGACAATGGGCACCTCCTGCTGTCACCCTGCCCCCGACAATGGGCACCTCCTGCTGCCACCCTGCCCCAGACAATGGCACCTCCTGCTGCCACCATGCTCCCGACAATGGGCACCTCCTGCTGCCACCCTGCCCCCGACAATGGGCACTTCCTGTTGCCACCCTGTCCCCGACAATGGGCACCTCCTGTTGCCACCCTGCCCCCGACAATGGGCACCTCCTGCCACCCTGCCCCCGACAATGGGCACCTCCTGCTGCCACCCTGCCCCCGACAATGGACACCTCCTGCTGCCACCCTGCCCCCGACAATGGGCACCTCCTGCTGCCACCCTGCCCCCGACAATGGGCACCTCCTGCTGCCACCCTGCCCCCGACAATGGGCACCTCCTGCTGCCACCCTGCTCCCGACAATGGGCACCTCCTGCTGCCACCCTGCCCCCGACAATGGGCACCTCCTGCTGCCACCCTGCCACCGACAATGGGCACCTCCTGCTGCCACCTGCCACCGACAATGGGCACCTCCTGCTGCCACCCTGCCACCGACAATGGGCACCTCCTGCTGCCACCTCTGCTCCCGACAATGGGCACCTCCTGCTGCCACCCTGCCACCGACAATGGGCACCTCCTGCTGCCACCCTGCCACCGACAATGGGCACCTCCTGCTGCCACCCTGCCCCCGACAATGGGCCAGCCAGCACGCCGCGGCGCTGCGACTCTGCGGGGCTGCTGCCGTCTGGGGCGGCCGGCGGGGCAGCAGACCGGGCAGACAGGCCGGCCGCCCTAATGAGCCGACTTCGCACCCTCCCAGCGCCGACCGGAAGTGTCTCAGGACGCCGAGTAGTCCGGCGCGCTGATTGGGCCGGAATCCATCATGGCCGCCGTCCAAGAAGGCGGCCCGGCCGACCGTCCGACACCATCCCAGTATGGATCACGGCGGCCGGCCTGCCATTGTCGGCCGCCCCGGCCAGCGACGCCCGCAACAGAATAGCAGGGTCCACGCGCAAATCAATGCCCGATCGAGCCGCTCAACAACACCGGCACTGTTTCGGAAGTCGGCGCGGCGTCGAAAGCGGAGCTGTGACGGGCGCGCTATCCCCGAACTGTTACCAGGAGCCGCCGCCACTGCCACGCACGCCGCTCAATCACAGCAAACTTATCTCGGTGGGTGAATACATAATTGGCTCCAAAGAGCTGACTGCGATATGGATGATAACAGCAAAACGCACGAGGCAGAGCGGCTAACAAACGTCGGTGAAGACATCACAAATAATTCTGGTGCTTCCGACAATACGTCTGTTTCGTGTTGACTAGCTCAGAAACGTGTTGAGGACTGAAGTGAATTACGCACGGTTTTCCACTGGTTTGACATGTAAGCTGATCGAAAAATATCTCAGATACAATAAAACACAATATAACACAAAAAAACACGGCAAAAATACAAACACGGCTGACTTCAGTAGCAATCTGAACTGAGCCCTAACTAACCTGAGATTAAACATGCTTGGCATGTACCCGACTGCACTGCAGAGTCTCATCGGGATAAAAATAAATCCTTGAACAATTTCTATTTGACAGTTTCGTCGGATTAGTTCTGGATGTGTGCGCGTTCACAAAAAAATGAGTGAAAACATGTACACAAAGTCACCAATTAGGCAATGAAGAGCGATAAACGTGAAAATGAAGTGTATCATACCGCAATATTAATTCGAGCCCGCAATAGCATGTGTTGGGCCCACATGATTCAGGACCAAGCGTCACGGTGTAGAACATGGCTAGCAATGTCATCAGTTTGACAGTCATCAGTCCATGATTCAGGACCAAGCGTCACGGTGTAGAACATGGCTAGCAATGTCATCAGTTTGACAGTCATCAGTCCATGATTCATGACCAAACGTCACGGGGTAGAACATGGCTAGCAATGTCATCAGTTTGACAGTCATCAGTCCATGATTCAGGACCAAGCGTCACGGTGTAGAACATGGCTAGCAATGTCATCAGTTTGACAGTCATCAGTCCATGATTCAGGACCAAGCGTCACGGTGTAGAACATGGCTAGCAATGTCATCAGTCCATGATTCAGGACCAAGCGTCACGGTGTAGAACATGGCTAGCAATGTCATCAGTTGAAGCGTTCCCTTTGTTCTCGATATAAACGCAATGGATTAGCTTAGCCAGCATTTAACTGCCACCCGGATAGCTGAGCAGGTTAGGGCGTCGACTTGCACTGGCATCGCCTGTCCTGACAAGACCGGGATGGGGTCGCTTCAGGAGCCCCCATGCCTGCGGGCTGGGAGGGTAAGTTGACAACTGGCCTGGTATGCGGCATGCGGTTGGGGGGGGCATGTCGGACATTGTCCGTACGCTACACTTCAGCTAAAGTTTTGCTGATGGACTGCAGTCCCCAAATCCGGTGGTGGGGTCAGGGGTCAGGGGTCAGGGTTCACGCAACGACCTCTGCTAGGCATAGGGCCCTGCTCCATGGAGCCACCCAAGTAAACAGTGGGACTAAAGTTAATTTCTTAGCTGTATATTTCGACGACGTGCATTGCCTTTGTCGACAGCTGACAGCGGCTGACCAGGTCAAGTCGCACCATTCAAATATACCCTTTAGTGTTCGTCTAGTTTACTTTCTTCACTTAAAATAAGCGTATGCATGCCAAACGGTTCACTGACAATATCCCATAACACAACTAGTTTGTGCTCTAACATCCACCATTAATGCTTGTAAAACCAGATGCTAAGTTCCGCAGCCACAACTTCGACTCCACGGAAATAAATGAGGTATAAAATGAGGCAGACTGACTGATAGCTTTGTCAAGTATAAGTAGTGGGTGCCTTGATGACACCTGACCACGACTCTACACTACAGTATAAGTGGTTGGCGACTTGGTGACACGTGACCACGACTCTACACTACAGTATAATTAGTGGGTGCCTTGATGACACCTGACCACGACTCTGCACTACAGTATAGGTGGTTGGTGCCTTGGTGACACCTGACCACGACTCTACACTACAGTATAGGTGGTGTGTGCCTTGGTGATACCTGACCACGACTCTACACTACAGTATAGGTGGTTGGTGCCTTGGTGACACCTGACCACGACTCTACACTACAGTATAGGTGGTGTGTGCCGTGGTGACACCTGACAACTCAACAAAAGTGATAGGTGGTTGGTGCCTTGGTGATGAACTGACCACGACTCTACACTACAGTATAGGTGGTTGGTGCCTTGGTGACACCTGACCACGACTCTACACTACAGTATAGGTGGTGTGTGCCTTGGTGACACCTGACCACGACTCTACAATACAGTATAGGTGGTGTGTGCCTTGGTGACCTACCACCTTTACACAGTATAAGTGGTTGGTGACTTGGTGACACCTGACCACGACTCTACACTACAATATAAGTGGTTGGTGACTTGGTGACACCTGACCACGACTCTACACTACAGTATAGGTGGTGTGTGCCTTGGTGACACCTGGCCACGACTCTACACTACAGTATAGGTGGTGTGTGCCTGGGTGACACCTGACCACGACTCTACACTACAGTATAGGTGGTTGGTGCCTTGGTGACACCTGACCACGACTCTACACTACAGTATAAGTGGCTGGTGACTTGGTGACACCTCACAACTACTCTCTGCTACAGTATCGTAGGCGCGGGTTCGACAAGCTTACATTTTGCATGCATGAGTGGTAGAATGGGCCTTCTGAAATAGCTCATGCCTTATGTATGAAAATACTGGCAAAAGCATTTCGAACGCTATGGGGAAACATTGAAATTCATCCTTCTTCAGTGCCTGAGTGCCTTGCCGCAATTTGTTCCATTGTAAAAACGTAGATGATATTTCTTCACGAACATTAGCCTCCGCTGCTGTTTGACGTCATACGACGGGCTTTGTGGACCACCTTTAACGAGGGAGGGAGGGGGTGGAATCCCTGTGCAGAGGCTTGGCTAAGATAGCGTGACGCGGTGGAGAGCCACCACCCTCAGCTGGGTCGTCTGCTCCCATGCGTCTCTCGACCCTCAGCTGCGGCGTCTGCTCCCATGCGTCTCTCGACCCTCAGCTGCGGCGTCTGCTCCCATGTGTCTCTCGACCCTCAGCTGGGGCGTCTGCTCCCATGCGTCTCTCGACCCTCAGCTGCGGCGTCTGCTCCCATGCGTATCTCGACCCTCAGCTGGGGCGTCTGCTCCCATGCGTCTCTCGACTCTCAGCTGGGGCGTCTGCTCCCATGCGTATCTCGACCCTCAGCTGGGGCGTCTGTTCTCATGCGTATCTCGACCCTCAGCTGGGGCGTTTGCTCCATGCGTATCTCGACCCTAGCTGGGGCGTCTGCTCCCATGCGTATCTCGACCCTCAGCTGGGGCGTTGCCGTGCTCCCATGCGTATCTCGACCCTCAGCTGGGGCGTCTGCTCCCATGCGTATCTCGACCCTCAGCTGGGGCGTCTGCTCCCATGCGTATCTCGACCCTCAGCTGGGGCGTCTGCTCCCATGCGTATCTCGACCCTCAGCTGGGGCGTCTGCTCCCATGCGTATCTCGACCCTCAGCTGGGGCGTCTGCTCCCATGCGTCTCTCGACCCTCAGCTGGGGCGTCTGCTCCCATGCGTCTCTCGACCCTCAGCTGGGGCGTCTGCTCCCATGCGTATCTCGACCCTCAGCTGGGGCGTCTGCTCCCATGCGTATCTCGACCCTCAGCTGGGGCGTCTGCTTCCCATGCGTCTCTCGACCCTCAGCTGGGGCGTCTGCTCCCATGCGTATCTCGACTCTCAGCTGGGGCGTCTGTTCCCATGCGTATCTCGACCCTCAGCTGGGGCGTCTGCTCCCATGCGTCTCTCGACCCTCAGCTGGGGCGTCTGCTCCCATGCGTCTCTCGACCCTCAGCTGCGGCGTCTGCTCCCATGCGTATCTCGACTCTCAGCTGGGGCGTCTGCTCCCATGCGTCTCTCAGCTGGGGCGTTTGCTCCCATGCGTTCTCGACCCTCAGCTGGGGCGTCTGTCCATGCGTTCTCGACCCTCAGCTGGGGCGTCTGTTCCATGCGTATCTCGACCCTCAGCTGGGGCGTCTGTTCCATGCGTTCTCGACTCTCAGCTGGGGCGTTTGCTCCCATGCGTATCTCGACCCTCAGCTGGGGCGTCTGCTCCCATGCGTATCTCGACCCTCAGCTGGGGCGTCTGTTTCATGCGTATCTCGACCCTCAGCTGGGGCGTCTGTTCTCATGCGTTCTCGACCCTCAGCTGGGGTGCCCATGCGTATTCGACCCTCAGCTGGGGCGTCTGCTCCCATGCGTATCCCCTCAGCTGGGGCGTCTGTTCTCATGCGTATCTCGACCCTCAGCTGGGGCGTCTGTTCTCATGCGTATCTCGACCCTCAGCTGGGGCGTTTGCTCCCATGCGTATCTCGACCCTCAGCTGGGGCGTCTGCTCCCATGCGTATCTCGACCCTCAGCTGGGGCGTCTGTCCCATGCGTATCTCGACCCTCAGCTGGGGCGTCTGCTCATGCGTTCTCGACCCTCAGCTGGGGCGTTGTTCCCATGCGTTCTCGACCCTCAGCTGGGGCGTCTGCTCCCATGCGTTCTCGACCCTCAGCTGGGCGTCTGCTCCCATGCGTATCTCGACCCTCAGCTGGGGCGTCTGCTCCCATGCGTTTCGACCCTCAGCTGGGGCGTCTGCTCCTGCGTTCTCGACCCTCAGCTGGGGCGTCTGCTCCCATGCGTATCTCGACCCTCAGCTGGGGCGTCTGTCCCATGCGTATCTCGACTCTCAGCTGGGGCGTCTGTCCCATGCGTATCTCGACCCTCAGCTGGGGCGTCTGCTCCCATGCGTATCTCGACCCTCAGCTGGGGCGTCTGTTCTCATGCGTATCTCGACCCTCAGCTGGGGCGTCTGTTCTCATGCGTCTCTCGACCCTCAGCTGGGGCGTCTGCTCCCATGCGTCTCTCGACCCTCAGCTGGGGCGTCTGCTCCCATGCGTCTCTCGACCCTCAGCTGGGGCGTCTGCTCCCATGCGTCTCTCGACCCTCAGCTGCGGCGTCTGCTCCCATGCGTATCTCGACTCTCAGCTGGGGCGTCTGCTCCCATGCGTATCTCGACTCTCAGCTGGGGCGTTTGCTCCCATGCGTATCTCGACCCTCAGCTGGGGCGTCTGCTCCCATGCGTATCTCGACCCTCAGCTGGGGCGTCTGTTCTCATGCGTATCTCGACCCTCAGCTGGGGCGTCTGTTCTCATGCGTCTCTCGACCCTCAGCTGGGGCGTTTGCTCCCATGCGTATCTCGACCCTCAGCTGGGGCGTCTGCTCCCATGCGTATCTCGACCCTCAGCTGGGGCGTCTGTTCTCATGCGTATCTCGACCTCAGCTGGGGCGTCTGTTCTCATGCGTTCTCGACCCTCAGCTGGGGCGTTTGCTCCCATGCGTATCTCGACCCTCAGCTGGGGCGTCTGCTCCCATGCGTATCTCGACCCTCAGCTGGGGCGTCTGTTCTCATGCGTATCTCGACCCTCAGCTGGGGCGTCTGCTCCCATGCGTATCTCGACCCTCAGCTGGGGCGTCTGCTCCCATGCGTCTCTCGACCCTCAGCTGGGGCGTCTGCTCCCATGCGTCTCTCGACCCTCAGCTGGGGCGTCTGCTCCCATGCGTCTCTCGACCCTCAGCTGGGGCGTCTGCTCCCATGCGTCTCTCGACCCTCAGCTGGGGCGTCTGCTCCCATGCGTCTCTCGACCCTCAGCTGGGGCGTCTGCTCCCATGCGTCTCTCGACCCTCAGCTGGGGCGTCTGCTCCCATGCGTCTCTCGACCCTCAGCTGGGGCGTCTGCTCCCATGCGTATCTCGACCCTCAGCTGGGGCGTCTGCTCCCATGCGTCTCTCGACCCTCAGCTGGGGCGTCTGCTCCCATGCGTCTCTCGACCCTCAGCTGGGGCGTCTGCTCCCATGCGTATCTCGACTCCCAGCTGCGGGCTAGTGCGCCCAGCTGGTGTTTGGTTTACGGCTAACGAGCCGCTGCCGATAGGATCTGTGCCGTCCACCTGTTCCCCTGCACGCCACAGATCTGTGCTCTGAGCTGAGGTGATTTCGACAGTGACACACCAGGGCAGCCAGGTGTGTGCGGTCACCGGCACGGTAATGGCGTCACTTGAACGATAATGGCGTCACTGGGGTGGTAATTCCGTCACTGGGGTGGTAATGGCGTTACTGGGACGGTAATGGTTTCACTGAGGCGGTAATGGAATCACTGGAACGGTAATGGTGTCACTGTGGCCATAATGTCGTCACTGGGATGGTAATTTGTTAATTTGCATAATGTAAAGTTGTAAATAATGTAACTTTGCGTAATGTTTTCGGCTTTGGGGAGTTCATGTTGGAGAGATTTTGAAAACAACATAATTTGGGATCGAAAAGGGAGCCCTTTTCGTTCTTTTGGTCAAAATCATAGTAAGTTGTTTTTCTTTTACATTTTCCGACCCGTATTGGTACGTCAATCTTCCATTTCATAGTAGGTCGGTCTGTGCAATGAAAATGACGAAATTTGCCATCTCGTGAATAACACATTTGATACATGACTTTCCGGTTGACCTCACATGACATTTAATTTACCGATTGTTATGAGTATTGAATGGCATGGTTGAGTATGAAACGATTATGCGCGACGAGTGACATAGTGAACTTACCCTGCTGATAAATTGCACGCTTTTTGCTGCTCACGATTCCATTATGCATTAATCTGCCGTCAAAACCGCGATTTCCCCTCCATGACAGCTTTCCTGGAGCGGAGTGGTACAACTGCATGGTAGAGGCGATGTTTAAACAAAATAGTCGGTACCTGCTGGAGAGGACAGCACCCTAGACGAATCATTGTATATGAAATAATTGTATGTATGTATTTTTCGCAATACATAATTGCATGGGGACCTGACACGTAATCCTTTCTGACATGCTATGTTATTGAAGTGACTCAGCAGGAGAAGGACTTAGTGTTATTTTGAACACAGAATTGGGGGCATCAGAACAGACCAACGAAGCCAGGAAGAAGGCACTAAGAATGCTTGGGGCGATACAGAAGAACGTGTCATACAAAAGTGAGGAGGTCATCAGGAAGCTTTACTGTGCATATGTCAGGCCACATTTGGAATACTGTGTTGAGAAAGATTGTTGGCTTTTAGAGAGAGAGAGTACAAAAGAGGGCAACAAAAATGGTTAATGGCAAAGGCAACCTGGCATATGGGGCATTCCAGCAAGATTCAACAGGTGATTAACACCCGACCATCTCGGATTCTCTTGAAAATTGGTACCCAGGGTAATCAGGTGCCCAGATTCCGAATCTGAAAGTCTTAGGTCTATCGGAGCAGTGGGTTTTGAGTTATAGCCTCCGGCAGTTTTTTTTTAAAAAGTTTGAATACAAGGTTTCTTTGGGACGCCATAACTCCCATAAAACTGAAAGTAACCTAGTAAAGTGATATATCGTTAGAATCGTAAAATCACAAGAATTGTTGTGGTGTAGCTCATTGTTGAAAATTTCGAAATTTTGTTTTGTAAAATTTTGGTCAAAAATGTGTTCACATTTTTTTAATATGTGGCCAGTTTAAATAAATGTGTTTTTGTGCCGAGAATATTGCCTATGGTATTTCTAACTTGCATGCAAAAAATTTCAGATAGGTATTTTTTATAAATATTTTTCCCCATTTTTGTATTTCTGCGGTGCAGTGCAAATTTGCTCTTTTGACGCCATGCGGCCGCACATATCGTAAGTAGTACAAACATATGACATGTCAAATTTAAATGCTCCAAATTCCAATACTTATGAAAAGCTCCTTTGACAATTTCAAGACCCCTCCCCACCCCCACCTTCCCCCATCCCCCTCCACAATCCCCTCCCGCGTCCTGCGTCACCCCAGCCCCGCCGGGCTGAAGGACGCGAGGATCCGTGCTGTCTATGGCTGGTCTTAGGTTGTGCTGGCTTGAATGGATTACCACAAGTTGTAGGGGCGCAGGTGTGTAGGGGCGCTAAGGACTATGTCGTAGTCCGTAACGCACACGGTGTGAAGGAAAAGGTACAACAAAGACTGATTCTGGGTACCCTGAAGGAGATTTACCAAAAATATAAGGAGGATTCAACGAACCCAAAAATAGGGTTCTCATCATTATGTGCCCTCCGACCCCGCAACTGTGTCCTTGCGGGGAGCGCGGGGACTCACGCGGTTTGCGTGTGTGTGTATCATCAGAAAGTGAAACTCATGATAGATTCACTGGGGGAACGTGGCCTCACTCACTATGACCTGATTGACTACGCTGTATGCGACAGTGAGAGGGAGGAATGTATGATGAACATGTGTGAGAACTGCCCCGGTGAGGAGGGCGTGGATGCCTTCTTATGGCTCATCCTGGGTGAGGAGGACAGTGTAGATTCTGAGCATAGATATAAGCAATGGGTTAGCACCGACCGATGTGAGCTGCTGGAGGTGACGAAGGACTGGGACGAGTTCATTCACGACCTATGCCGGTCTGTGGTGAAACTCTCCAGCCACCATTACGTAGCCATCCATCAGAGTAGGGCATTTAAAGAGTGCAAGGAAAATGCTGCAGAGGGCGAGGCTGTCGTCGTCGGGGACTTCAGCGAGAACTACACGTTCGTCATTCAAGACGAAGTGCAAAGCCGCCATTGGGACGCTCCACAGTGTACTGTGCACCCGTTCGTGGCCTACTGGAGAGAGGACGGACAGCAGCGGCACCAGAGCTACTGCGTCATCTCAGATCATCCAAAGCATAACACAACCACAGTCCACGCCTTCCAAAAAGCTCTGATCCCACGGCTCAAGGAAAAAGTCCCAGCACTGACCAAAATCAGGTACTTTTCGGACGCCTCATCAGCCCAATACAAAAACAGATTCAACTTTTTAAACCTCTGCCATCACAAAAATGATTTCGGAGTGGAGTGTGACTGGCAATTTTTTGCCACGTCACACGGCAAAGGGGCATGTGACGGCGTGGGAGGCACTGTGAAGAGAGCGACCGCTCTCGAGAGTCTCCGCCGGCCCACAAGTCACCAGATCACTGATGCAGCCGGGATGTTCGAATTTTTGAGTGAAAAATTCCAGACGACAGTGGTTTTCCTGTTCGTGACCACGGCGGAAGTCGAAGAAACTGCCGCGCGGCTGAGGCAGCGCTTCACCCGAGCCGTGCAGGTCAAGGGCACGCTTGGCCTGCACAGCTTCACGCCCGTTGACACTGAGACATTGCTGGTGTCGAAACTGACGGGGGCGCGGGGCAACTTGTCAAGTTATCCCGCAGAAAACGGGGAGCAAAACGAAAGTGAGCCTCTGGCTCGGAGCTGACTGAACGCATGAAGTATCGCTGAAGTTTCCCATGACACAGCCTCGCCAGCTTCGATGTGTTCAGTGTGCATGGTGTATCCGTAAGTGTAATGTATGTGCAGTTTTCCAACAAACACGCCTAACGAATTTGTCAATTATCAGTATTTTCTGTTTCCTAGAATGTAGCGATGGGTATTGGACTAAAATAAAACATGAAAAATGACCAGGTGAATTTTAGCATGACACCAGGGGACACCATAGACAGCACAGATCCTCGCGTTCTTCAACCCGGACGCAAGATGCGGGAGGAGGTCGTGGAGGGGGAGGGGGAAGGTGGGGTGGGGTGGGGACAGGGGCGGCGGAAGAGGGGGCAGGTGGGGGGACGTTCCCCCCCCCAAATTCTGGGAGGGGACACAAGGCCAAGGGGGCATAAAGGCCAAGGGGAGCACTTGGGGAACCATCGCTTCCCACTCCCCCCCCCTGGATCGAACATTCGATGTGTACCGGCGGGCCTCGGATATCGCTTCCCCTCCCCCCCCGGATCGGACCTTTGATCGCTACCGGGGCAGTACTCCGACAGAGACATGGCTTCGCCCCCCGGCCCAGGGGGGCACCCGGCGGTGGGGGCACCACGAGAATCGCTTGCCCCCCATCCAAAATTACCTTCCGCCGCCACTGGGTGGGGAGGGGTCTTGAAATGTTCGAACGAGCTTTGCATAGATAATGGAACTTGAAGCATTTCAATTTGATGCCATACGTATGTGCTACATATGCTATGCGCGGCGGCAGTGCGTGAAAAGCACACATTTTCATTGCATGGCTGAAATGAAAAAATGGGTAAAAATATTTATAAAAAATACCCATCTCCAATTTTTTGCACGCCAGTTAGTAATACCATAGGCAATATTTTCGGCCCAAAAAAACAATGTTTTTTAACTGGCCACATATAAAAAATTGAACAAATGTTTGCCCACAAAATCTTTCAGAACAAAATTTCGAAATTTTCAAAAATGAGCTACACCACAACAATTCTTGTGATTTTACGATTCTAACAATATATAATTTCACAAGGTTACGTTTAGTTTTATGGGAGTTATGGCGTCCCAAAGAAACCTTGTATTCGAACTTCTCAAAAACTGCCCGAGGCTATAACTCAAAACCCACTGCTCCGACAGACCTAAGACTTTCAGATTCGGAATCTGAGCACCTGATTACCCTCGGTACCAATTTCCAAGAGAATCCGAGTTGGTCGGGTGTTAATTTGCACCCATCACTTGTTGAATCGTGCTGGAATGCCCCATATGAGGAAAGATTGAAGGAATTGAATATGTTTTCACTTAGATATAGAAGGCTGAGAGGAGATCTCATTGAGGTTTTTAAATTTGCTCATGGTCAGGAACAGGGATATCTCAGGGAAATGTTTGAATTTAACAGAAATGATGCAATTAGAGGTCATCAATTCAAAATTAAAGTGAATCACAGCAGGACAGGGTTAAGACAGTCTTTCTTCACCAACAGGGTAGTAGAACACTGGAACCAGCTGCCAGGAACCATTGTCAGTAGCAACACACTGAACATCTTTAAAAACGGCATAGACAATCATTATAAGAACAGGGGGCTTGTTTTTCTGTATTCCAGGGAGGGTTGATCGACATATTTAGTGGGCAACTGGTTCAGTGTCCAAAGTGCAACCAAGAAGGGCCCTTGTGGCTCATAGTTGCACTGATCTCTTATGTCTTTATGTCTTTATGAAGAAATTGAAGGCTTCAGGAATTTAGAATTAAGGCCACGTTGCTAAGCGGAAAATTCGACATACATTGATCATGCACGACATACTAAGTATTTTAAAATAGGTTTTATGCATTCATTATCGCTGCCTTGCATTCTTTATGCATTCTTGCATACAGAATGCAAGAATGCCTTCGCTGCCATCCTTGCGTTGCATCCTCAGCGTATGCAAAGTGACACCCCGGTACCAAAGGCATACCGGGTTGACGATTTCCGCAATTGGTCTGTAATAAATTGCGCGTTTTGACATTTTCAGAACAGGCACTAAATGCTTGCCTTCCCTCCTATGTTCAGGCTGATCGGAAGTCCACTACTCGCCATCATCTTAGCATGTAAAGCATTATATGCAATTTATTTTCGTTTTTAGGATAAAACTTGCTGCTCAGCCCACAGATGCTGCTCAGCCCACAGATGCTGCTCAGCCCACAGATGCTGCTCAGCCCACAGATGCTGCTCAGCCCACTGAGCCCACTTAGCCCACAGATGCTGCTCAGCCCACAGATGCTGCTCAGCCCACAGATGCTGCTCAGCCCACAGATGCTGTTCAGCCCACTGAGCCCACTTAACCCACAGATGCTGCTCAGCCCACAGATGCTGCTCAGCCCACAGATGCTGTTCAGCCCACAGATGCTGCTGAGCCCACTTGGCAGGAAGTTGTTCTTTAGATGAATGTATGCCTTGCTCATTTACACGGCATGGCTTCGGAGATGATTAATTAACTATGCCAGTGTACTTGTGCAGGCCGTGTAATGCTTATTCACAACACATCTGTCATCATTAAACAAACCTTTGCATTGCAAAGTAACTTGATGCATGCCATGCTACTAGCGTGTGCATGGTTGATTAAGCCATGGGTGGTGGATTTGGTTTACAGTGTGGTATTTACATGATGCAGCACTTTGTTTTTAGTCACTTGTGTAATGCTGATGTATGCAATCGTTTTCTAAACGACAAGAGCGAATTAAATACATTATCTGCAATCACAAGGAAACAAAACATCATAAAAACATCGAAAATACTCTAACACACCAACCCAAAAAACACGAGTAAGTTTAGTTGAAACATGTCCTGCGCAATTTGTAACACATGTACAGTTCCATTGCTAAAGTGTTGCTACTACGTTTCACAGTTTAAAAAACACAGCTTTGAAGTTATAAGCAAGTAACTCAACATTTACCGAATTCTTTGATCTAACTTTCCTTGTAAGCATAGGCATTGCCTATCTTTTCTTATGCTGTCGCTTTGCTTCAAAGACATGCAATTTTTGTTAATTTAGCGCAAACAACCGAAAACCAACATGCGTAGTCTTGCTTCCTAAAATCTGTCCTATAGCGGCCGCAGAAATGATACACCCCTGGGCAGGTCTTTCCTGTGCAGGTCTCTCTTGGGCAGGTCTCTCCTGTGCAGGTCTATCCTGAGCAGGTCTCCCTGGGCAGGTCTCTCCTGGGCAGGTCTCTCCTGTGCAGGTCTCTCCTGTGCAGGTCTCTCCTGTGCAGGTCTCTCCTGGGCAGGTCTCTCCTGTGCAGGTCTCTCCTGGGCAGGTCTCTCCTGGGCAGGTCTCTCCTGTGCAGGTCTCTCCTGTGCAGGTCTCTCCTGTGCAGGTCTCTCCTGGGCAGGTCTCTCCTGTGCAGGTCTCTCCTGGGTAGGTCTCTTCTGTGCAGATCTCTCCTGGGCAGGTCTCCCCTGGGCAGGTCTCTCCTGTGCAGGTCTCTCCTGTGCAGGTCTATCCTGAGCAGGTCTCTCCTGGGCAGGTCTCTCCTGGGTAGGTCTCTTCTGTGCAGGTCTCTCCTGGGCAGGTCTCCCCTGGGCAGGTCTCTCCTGTGCAGGTCTCTCCAGTCTACCTCTTTATTTGTCATCTTTAGTCTTCCTCTTTAGTCTACCTTTCAATTATCCCTCTCTAGTCTGCCTCTCCAGTGTCTGTCTCTAGTCTTTCTCTGTACTCTTCCTATCTAGTTTTCCTCTTTGGTTTTCCTGTTTAGTGTTCCTCTTTAGTCTTCCTCTTGGGTTTTCCTCTTTAGTCTGCATATTTAGTTTTCCTCCTTGGTTTTCCTCTTTGGTCTGCCTCTTTAGTGTTCCTAGACCATTGTACCATGTGTGTGTGTGTGTGTGGGTGTGGGTGTGTGTGTTGATGCCAGGGTGTGTGTGGTATGTGGGTGTGTGTGTGGGTGTGTCTGTGTGTGGGTGTGTCTGTGTGTGGGTGTGTTTGTGTGTGTGTGTGTCTGTGTGTGGGTGTGTCTGTGTGTGGGTGTGTCTGTGTGTGGGTGTGTGTGTGTGGTATGTGGGTGTGTGTGCTGATGCGAGGGTGTGTGTGGGTGTGTATGTTGACGCCAGGTGTGTGTGTGTGTGTGTGTGTGTCTGTGTGTGGGTGTGTCTGTGTGTGTGTCTGTGTGTCTGTGTGTGTGTGTGTGTCTGTGTGTGTGTGTGTGTGTCTGTGTGTGGGTGTGTCTGTGTGTGGGTGTGTCTGTGTGTGTGTGTGTGTGTGTGTGGGTGTGTCTGTGTGTGGGTGTGTGTGTGTGTGTGTGGGTGTGTCTGTGTGTGGGTGTGTCTGTGTGTGGGTGTGGGTGTGTGGTATGTGGGTATGTGTGCTGATGCCAGGGTGTGTGTGGGTGTGTGTGTGGGTGTGTCTGTGTGTGGGTGTGTCTGTGTGTGTGTGTTGATGCCAGGGTGTGTGTGGTATGTGGGTGTGTGTGTGGGTGTGTCTGTGTGTGGGTGTGTCTGTGTGGGTGTGTGTGTGGGTGTGTCTGTGTGGGTGTGTGTGTGGGTGTGTCTGTGTGTGGGTGTGTCTGTGTGTGTGTGTGTGTGTTGATGCCAGGGTGTGTGTGGTATGTGGGTGTGTGTGTGGGTGTGTCTGTGTGTGGGTGTGTATGTTGACGCCAGGGTGTGTGTGTGTGTGTGTGTGTCTGTGTGTGGGTGTGTCTGTGTGTGGGTGTGTCTGTATGTGGGTGTGTCTGTGTGTGGGTGTGTCTGTGTGGGTGTCTGTGTGGGTGTGTCTGTGTGGGTGTGTGTGTGGGTGTGTCTGTGTGTGGGTGTGTCTGTATGTGGGTGTGTCTGTGTATGGGTGTGTCTGTGTGTGGGTGTGTCTGTGTGGGTGTGTCTGTGTGGGTGTGTGTGTGGGTGTGTCTGTGTGTGGGTGTGTCTGTGTCTGTGTGTGTTGATGCCAGGGTGTGTGTGGTATGTGGGTGTGTGTGTGGGTGTGTCTGTGTGTGGGTGTGTATGTTGACACCAGGGTGTGTGTGTGTGTGTGTGTCTGTGTGTGGGTGTGTCTGTGTGGGTGTCTGTGTGTGGGTGTGTCTGTGTGTGGGTGTGTCTGTGTGTGGGTGTGTCTGTATGTGGGTGTGTCTGTGTGTGGGTGTGTCTGTGTGTGGGTGTGTCTGTGTGTGGGTGTGTCTGTGTGGGTGTGTCTGTGTGTGGGTGTGTCTGTGTGTGGGTGTGTCTGTGTGTGGGTGTGTCTGTGTGTGGGTGTGTCTGTGTGGGTGTGTGTGTATGGTGTGTGTGTGTGTGTGTGTGCTGATGCCAGGGTGTATGTGGGTGTGGGTGTTGACGCCAGGGTGTGTGTGGGTGTGTCTGTGTGTGGGTGTGTCTGTGTGGGTGTCTGTGTGGGTGTGTGTGTGTGTGTGCTGATGCCAGGGTGTGTGTGGGTGTGTCTGTTGACGCCAGATGTGGTTGAGCGGGTCGGGTCCCAGTCGGCCCGATACCGGCCGGCTGATGTGACACGTGCAGTGGTGACCTCGGCCGATGCCGCCCGATGGAGGCGTGGCTGTCGCAATCGGTGTGAACCAGAGAGGACAATTTCCCGGATAGATAAGGCCTGGTGGGAACTGCACAGCCAGATTCAGACAACGCCTTAGGTCAACTCAGCCAGGCGACATCACGCCGTCCACAGTGGACAGTCCACAGTGGACAAACTGCAGGGGAGACGTGATCGGCCCAGAAGTTAGTACCTAGAGGATGGGACAGTGGCTGCTCAGCCATGCGGAACATGGAGATCGCTCCCCATAAGGGTTCTGAAATTTGACATTGGGCCTGTTGCTTTGCACAGAAAGGAACTACCTAACATTATTTCGTCTGTACGAGCTTCAGTCAATGCAACCATAGGTATATAAGAGGGAGAAGTCATTGCAAGGCCCACTGTAAATCTCGACGTTATGGAGAAGTCATCTCAACATTATGGGCGATGGGAGGCTGGGCCATGCAAAATTACATAAAATAATGCACATGCTATCGGTGGATCGAATTGATACGGAAATCAATTGTATGGCTCAAGCACACCGAAAAAGGTGATGCGTCATTCTCCCCCCCCCCTCCCTTCCCCCACTGCAGAAACTCGCCACATTATGCACGTGTTCTGCACCAGTCCTCTGCAAAACCGTCAATGGCTTCAAGCTGCCTTCCATTTAATACATTATACAGTAACGGTTTGCATCCATTAAAGCATCTTCATCTGACACATTGTTTCGCAGACGTCCACACTATTATGCCACAAATGTGCCATGCAGTGCCCATCCATATCACGGATTAGTTCAATAGCTGACTTTTGACAGGCGGAGACACAGCGGAGAGGGGACCAGGTACGGAGAGGGACCAGGTACGGAGAGGGAGCCAGGTACGGAGAGGGGACCAGGTACGGAGAGGGGACCAGGTACGGAGAGGGAGCCAGGTACGGAGAGGGAGCCAGGTACGGAGAGGGGACCAGGTACGGAGAGGGGACCAGGTACGGAGAGGGGACCAGGTACGGAGAGGGGACCAGGTACGGAGAGGGGACCAGGTACGGAGAGGGAGCCAGGTACGGAGAGGGGACCAGGTACGGAGGGGACAGGACCAGGTACGGAGAGGGAGCCAGGTACGGAGAGGGGACCAGGTACGGAGAGGGGACCAGGTACAGGACGGAGAGGGAGCCAGGTACGGAGAGGGAGCCAGGTACGGAGAGGGGACCAGGTACGGAGAGGGAGCCAGGTACGGAGAGGGAGCCAGGTACGGAGAGGGAGCCAGGTACGGAGAGGGAGCCAGGTACGGAGAGGGAGCCAGGTACGGAGAGGGGACCAGGTACGGAGAGGGACCAGGTACGGAGAGGGGACCAGGTACGGAGAGGGAGCCAGGTACGGAGAGGGAGCCAGGTACGGAGAGGGGACCAGGTACGGAGAGGGGAGCCAGGTACGGAGGGGACCAGGTAGGAGAGGGGACCAGGTACGGAGAGGGGACAGGCAGGTACGGAGAGGGGAGCCAGGTACGGAGAGGGGACCAGGTACGGCAGGAGGGAGCCAGGTACGGAGAGGGGACCAGGAGAGCCAGGTACGGAGAGGGAGCCAGGTACGGAGAGGGAGCCAGGTACGGAGAGGGGACCAGGTACGGAGAGGGGACCAGGTACGGAGAGGGGACCAGGTACGGAGAGGGGACCAGGTACGGAGAGGGAGCCAGGTACGGAGAGGGAGCCAGGTACGGAGAGGGGACCAAGTACGGAGAGGGGACCAGGTACGGAGAGGGAGCCAGGTACGGAGAGGGAGCCAGGTACGGAGAGGGGACCAGGTACGGAGAGGGGACCAGGTACGGAGAGGGGACCAGGTACGGAGAGGGACCAGGTACGGAGAGGGAGCCAGGTACGGAGAGGGACCAGGTACGGTGAGGGGACCAGGTACGCGCACGTCCTGTCCCCATACTGGACACAAACCTGCGTCTTCTTAATGCAAAGTGGACGGAAAATGACCAAATAGACCATTTTGTTTGATGCTCACTCTCCATATTTGCAATACTGTGTTCGCCCTTGTGTTTCAATTATGCGAGCCGGTTGAAATTTACTCACCTAAACACAAGTTCTGCCAGTCATGTCGGACCGGAACGTCTTCTCATCTGAGAACTTGGTTCTGACCTAGTCCTCTTCAGAAACTGCCAACACTTCTTGGGCGAACAACATCTGGGCTGCCGGTTGTTGGTCAGTGAAGGTGTCGGATACCAGCCACTCTGGCTGCCGCTCTGGTGTGTCGGATACCAGCCACTCTGGCTGCCACTCTGGTGACTAGACTTGGGCAGCCCTCTGGCGTCTCGGCACAGTAGCACCTGATGCCTCTCTGCCGACAGCTGCAGCTGGGGCACACAGTTGGCTGACCGGTCCACTGATGGCAGCTGTGAGCAATAATGAAGGAGTTGAGAACAACACCTTGCTGTCCGATAAAAGATGGAGGAGAGTCCATGTCAGATCCCTATGGTATATTCATAATTAAGTCCATCCAGATGTAGTTATGAGTGCCAGATCCATCGGGCCTCTGTGGGACTGGTAAGTATGATGCATTATCATAAGAAAGCGCTGGATCCCATTTTTTACTTCAAGAACTTTAAAGACTGAACACACTAACAATTCGGGTTTATGTGGAATACTCGTTCACAAAGCTGTGACTTGCTGAGGTCGCCCAGCGACAGGCGCTGTGGCTTATTGAGGTCGTCCTGCAGGACGGCATCCAGCCCTCCCGCTTTGCCAGGTGATCCTCCTCTGCGTGGATCGCAATAGCATTTGGGGTTTCGGTGGATCTCGAGGACAGTTTTGTGTTTCTTCAGAAGTCATGCCAGGCCCCTGCCCGCCTCACCGAACTAAAACAATTTCACATATCTTGTCAAGCATCATGTACACAATACATATAATTTCCTGTGCGTTCAGTTCACCGCTTTGTCATGTACCCAACCTTACGTCCTGCTGCGGCTTTGTCATGTACCCAACCTTACGTCCTGCTGCGGTTTCCATGGAGACTGACAGACCTACCAGCCTGGCGACGTCGCCCTTTGCGCTTTTCAGATCCAGTGGCGTATCAAATGGATTGCATTACTTGATCAAATTGGCTTTATTTGTAAAATGGGCGTAAAATTAGTTTGGCAGAACAGGTCGCCGTGCCCGTGGACGCCCTGCATGCGTGCACTGCACCGCAGTACAGCAGTCCGCGGCTCAGACTACCTGCCAGGCGGCACCTGACGAGACCCAGCTCGATACGGCTTTGGCTGGTCAACTGACGGTAGTTGCCGACCATTTTGGACTTTGGACCATCGTTGGACCATAGGACAACACACAGCTGTGAGCCAGATGTGATGTGGGGCCGCCGATGTGGACCACACACAGCTATGGACCAGATGTGATGTGGGGCCGCCGATGTGGACCAGATGTGATATGGGGCTGCCGATGAGGACCGCACACAACTGTGGACCAGATGTGGTGTGGGGCCGCCGATGTGGACCAGATGTGATGTGGGGCTGCCGAGGTGCATACAACCAGCTGCCAATTGTATTACGAGCTTCTGCGATCGAGCCCGTCGTGTCTTCTCCTCCCCCAGCCCCAGGCTATGCATAGCCAGGCTATGTATAGTAGAGTAGCTGGATCGCAGGTGGTGTCGGGCGAGAATGCCTGGATTCCCATGATCTTTGTCAAAGTCAAAGTCAATGTTATGTACTGGGGTACTTCCACGTGGTGGCTGTTCTGCACGCGGACAATGTTGCGTGAGCACATCAGGTAAACAAAATTGTGTCAGAAACATTTCAAGAGCATACAGATTATGGAGACTTATAACTATGTAGCAAAACTAGCGACGCGCCAATGCACTTATGAATGCGGAGCGACTCGGTGCTTGCCTGGTGGCAGGGGTGTTGTGCAACATGGTCGCGCACAGAGTGCTCTCAAGGGGTGGTAGTTTCCAAGTTGCACTTTAAGTCATCGGAGCGACACGGCACAATTTGTAAACCTGATGGACATACAAATGACAGGCGGAACTTTGCTGCAAAACCTGATGGCTAGATACTGTTTTTACTGGCTTGATGAATGCATGGTGGAGTGGGGATGGGACGGCACGTGGACCTGGAGTGCGGATGGGACGGCACGTAGACGTAGAGTGGGGATGGGGCGGCACGTGGACGTGGAGTGGGGATGGGACGGCACGTGGACGTGGAGTGGGGATGGGACGGCACGTGGACGTGGAGCGGGGATGGGACGGCACGTGGGCCTTTACCACTGGTCAGGCAACTTGCATGCCTGCCGTAATCATGCTCTCCGACATTATGGCAGCAAGACCAGCTTGTTTAATGGGGCAGTGGTGTTCCGTGAGTGCGGCAGAGCGAGAGTTGCTTGTCTTCAGTGATATAGTGAGACTCTGGTGAAGACACGAGGGGGTGGGGGGTTGTCTTTAGTTATATGGTGAGACTGTGGTGAAGACACGAGAGTAGGGTGTCTTCAGTGATATAGTGAGACTGTGGTGAAGACACGAGAGGAGGGTCTCTCCATGGAGACAGTGAAACTGTAGTGGAGAAGATACGAGAGTAGGGCGTCTCCAGGGAATCAGTGAGACTGTTGCGGAAAAGATAGGAAGACAAAATGACCTACGCTCAAGGGCAGGAATGCACGGCCGGAAGCCTGTGACAGCTGCAGACGGACGTCCTGCCATGGTGACGCTACGGTACGTTGGTTTGACAGGGAAATAATGCCGGCTTGTATTATGTGATTGTTGCTGTCAAATAGCACGTAGATGGAGGTAATGTGTAAATATGAGCCATCATTTGCGGATCCAGATGATCGGAGAAGTGGGGGTGGATGTCTGAAAACCTTCAGGCGTTACCTTGATGTAAGCAGGTAGTCAGTACCGTTGTTTTCGTTGTTTATCTACGACGCCAATGGCATCAAAATTCATCCAAAATCATGTTAGGATATCTATTTTGCATCTTGTAATATTTAGTTTACTTGTTTGTTTGTTTGATTCACTTTGTTTTTTTATTTTGTTATTTTATCTGTATATTTCGTGATTTTCTCTGTATATTTTGTGATTTTCTCTGTATGTTTTGTGATTTGCCTTATATCTTTTTTGGATTCGTTTTGCATATCTTGATATATGCTTGTAATATAATACAATTGTTTCTGGTATGGTTTTATTGCGATATTGTAGGCATCTCCTCCACCTCTCCCGCACCAGCAGTTTCAGGATAAGGTGGCTAACGCCGAGCTCTCTCTCAGTTAAGATGTTGTATTGGGCGATCATCGGCCCGGTGTACTGTACTGTGTATGTACTGTGTGTAAGGCAATAACTTCTACTTAATGCGTTCGATTCCACATACACCTGTAGTGCATATGGGCGTCGTAAGGACAGAATTGACTAAAAGTGAAGTCACTTTTCATTGCTTCCACCTTTACTTGTGGCCACCATTTTCTGACGTTGCTATACCCCCGTTCCTACCTACTAACCTGGCAGCCCAACAGTTGCACGGTCAGTGCCGCCACGGCCCAGGAGCGGCCGGGCGTCCATCGGTGACTGAAGGGTGGGGGGCTCGACGGCCGGAAGAAGCGCGGCCCAACTGCACGGCCGCCGGACTTCCTCCAGAAATCCGCCCGTATCGCCGCAATTCCCTCGAGGAAATCGCTCGCACCACCTGTCCGCGTCGTGACGTCACCGGTGTCACGTGGTCGGCGGCGTCACCACGTGCTGATCGATGCGCTCATTTCCGTGCCGCGTAGCTCCGACAGCCTCAATGAGCCGCAAACGTGGCGGCCGACGATTATACGAGCGTCGGGCCGCGCAGTGCCTAAGATAGGCGGCCCGTCAATTATTATGTCAGCCAATGTGAGCGCCAACTAACCCTTTATAGCCACCCAATGAGGCGAAAAATACGAAGACATCGATGGAAATCCACTGGAGCTGTCGGTGGCCGAAGGATTTGCCGTCGTTATTTGTGGTAATTATAGCGAGAATACAGCAATTCGACAGCCTTAAGTGTAGCAGTGAGGGTCATAAAGAAAAACAGCTGAAGGAAATTAAACTATTGCCTGTTTTTGATACAATGATAAAATACTTCTTCAGGTTGGCTTTGGTTCTGCTTCGAACGCAGACCATTTTCAACCCATAACACAACAAACATTTCCAAATGGCCTGACGCGACTGGGTGAGTAAATTTCAGTTGGATTACTCTGCGTCATGCAAGTTGGACTACACATGCCGTTTGATTGCAAATCACCCGCGTTTTTATCGATATTATCATAATCGATTGAGAAGCGTTGTTATCGATGAACCAAGAGCGAAAATAGATCAATGTCGTCTTATAGAGAAGGTAATTAAGGGCTGGAGACGGTGTCATGATCTGGGCCGCCCTCTGGCGGGAGCGGTGTTGGAGTCAGCAGTCTGAATCCACGCACATCCGCGTCTGCTCTCCGTGTACACACTACTGACACTCCGTATACACACTACTGACACTCCGTATACACACTACTGACACTCCGTATACACACTACTGACACTCCGTATACACACTACTGACACTCCGTATACACACTACTGACACCCGCATACACACTACTGACACCCGTATAACACTACTGACACTCCGTATGCACACTACTGACACTCCGTATACACACTACTGACACTCCGTATGCACACTACTGACACTCCGTATGCACACTACTGACACTCCGTATACACACTACTGACACTCCGCATACACACTACTGGCACTCCGTATACAGACTACTGACACCCGTATACACACTACTGACACTCCGTATACACACTACTGACACTCCGTATACACACTACTGACACTCCGTATACACACTACTGACACTCCGCATACACACTACTGACACTCCGTATACACACTACTGACACTCCGTAGACACTACTGACACTCCGTATACACACTACTGACACCCGTATACACACTACTGACACCCGTATACACACTACTGACACTCTATATACACACTACTGACACTCCGTATACACACTACTGACACTCCGTATACACACTACTGACACTCCGTAGACACTACTGACACTCCGTATACAGACTAATTGCACTCCATAGATACACTACTAGCACTCCATAGACACACTGTCAGCACTCCGTAGACATACTACTATCACTCCGTAGACACTACTAGCACCCGGATAAACATCTGCGTTTTATTTTTTTAAGTTCTTTTAAGGTCGGCCACCCAAGATCAGGTGACCAGGAGTGCCCCCTCCTCTTACCCAACGACTGCAAGCACCGTACGTTGACACCATAAAATAAACAGTAAAGTCGCGGCACTCCCAGCTAAGAGATGATAAACAAATAAACAAGCATACAAATCACCCGGTGTTAAAGCAATACAAACAGCACTAAAGAATGCTGTAAGTAGTCATAGTATATGGTATTGTATATACTTGTATGGTAATATGCTTCATAAGCAATCCTGAACTGTGAGCCAGGTGAGGTGAATTAATTGAGAAACATTCAAGCAAAACAAGGACAGCAGTGGACAGTGGGCACATACAAGCTTACAACTGGCTCAATACAGGCTCAGTACGGTGGTGCGGGCTCAGTATAGGCTCAATACAGGCTCAATACAGGCTCAATACAGTGGTGCAGGCCCAGTATAGGCTCAGTACAGTCTCAATACAGGCTCAGTACAGTGGTGCAGGCTCAGTATAGGCTCAGTACAGTCTCAATACAGGCTCAGTACAGTGGTGCAGGCTCAGTATAGGCTCCGTATAGGCTCAATACAGGCTCAGTATTTGTCTCTCAATATGAAGGGCCCCTGGGCTGTCGGGGGAGCCCAACCATAAGAAAGGGCCCCTGACCTGATGGACAGGGTCCACGAGTTTGAAAAGGGGCCTCCGGCTTGCCGGGAAAGGCACTGGATTGTCAAAAAGGGCCCTTGAGACGGCGGACCCTTGTTGCCAGAGAGGACTCGGGTCGTCAGTAAGGGCCCTTGGGCCGACGGATGAGCCCCAAGCCGTATAAGGGGCCTGGCTTGATGGAGGGGGCCCAAGCTGTTGAAAGGAGCCTCTAACCTAACAGATAAGGCTCTAGATCGCTGAGGAGTGCCTCTGCGCCGACGGAGAGGATTCTGCGCCGCGGAGGGACCTCGGGCCGTCGAAGAGAGCTCAGAGCCGGCATGAAATGCCCCTGGGCCTATGAGGGCCGGAACCGCACAGGGGCTCCTTGCGTGATGGAGGAGACCCAAGCTTTTGAGAGAGGGGACTCCGACCGGAAGGAGAGTGTCCTGAGCCGTGAAAGAGAGACCCTGAGCCGACGGAGGGGGCCCCGGGCCGGACGTGCATGGCAACTGGGTCGGCTTTGGTTCACGCTGATGGAGAGGGGCTCAGAGCTGACAGCGGGCCTCAAACCGATAAAGAGTCTGCAGAGCTATGGAGGCGATCCAGGCCGAAGCCGAGGGTTCCTGGTGACGGGCACCCTCACACCTGGAGGCCCTTTCCCGGTCCCGGTAAAGGGCCTCTAAGCCCATGGAGAGGTCCGGGCTGTTAAATAGCAGCGGCGTTTCCAAGGGGTGAAGAGGCACCCTCCCCTGGCGAGTCCGATGGGGTCCTCCAGGTGACCGCCTTGAGGAAGAGGGATGTAACCGAGGGAACATTTTAACGAGTCTAACAGTTTGTGTGTAAAGGGCCCTTGGGACCTGCAGACGTCCACCCTGAGGGCTGACAAGGGCCGTGAAGACAAGAGAGGGCCCGCCAGAGAGCTGAAATGCCCATTCCAGCTAAAAAGAGCAGTATCAGCTCAAATAGGCTCATAACAGCTGATAAATAAATGGGGTGCCTGAGGGCCAGAGAGGGCTTGGATGTTCTTTGGATTTGAAAGCGCCCCTGAGGGATGAACAGGACCCTTAGAGAGCTACCATCGTGTGTGTTAATCCTCTTAAGAAGAAGAGTAATGAGTACCGGGTCTTTTAGTCTCATGCTAAGTCTATGGGATAGTGTGGGAGAGGAGGAAATGCCCACAAAACAGCATAAGCGATGCCCACGCCTACAGGCCCTCGAGCAATTTGTCCAGACAGGCGCGCGCTGAGAGGCGCCGACAACCACTGCAAGGAAGCTTCGATAGTTTTATCTTAAATTAACTCGCCAACGGGTGTGTTAAGCGCGCACCAGTACAGGAGTGCTGTATTCCCAGGAGCCCGAGTCTCCAGCAATGCGGTATCCCCAGGAGTCTGCAGCAGTGCGGTGTCCCCAGGAGTCTGCAGCAGTGCGGTGTCCCCAGGAGTCTGCAGCAGTGCGGTATCCCCAGGAGTCTGCAGCAGTGCGGTGTCCCCAGGAGTCTGCAGCAGTGCGGTGTCCCCAGGAGTCTGCAGCAGTGCGGTATCCCCAGGAGTCTGCAGCAGTGCGGTGTCCCCAGGAGTCTCCAGCAGTGCGGTGTCCCCAGGAGTCTGTAGCAGTGCGGTGTCCCCAGGAGTCTGCAGCAGTGCGGTGTCCCCAGGAGTCTGCAGCAGTGCGGTGTCCCCAGGAGTCTGCAGCAGTGCGGTGTCCCCAGGAGTCTGCAGCAGTGCGGTGTCCCCAGGAGTCTGCAGCAGTGCGGTGTCTCCAGGAGTCTGCAGCAGTGCGGTGTCCCTAGGAGTCTGCAGCAGTGCGGTGTCCCCAGGAGTCTGCAGCAGTGCGGTGTCCCCAGGAGTCTCCAGCAGTGCGGTGTCCCCAGGAGTCTGCAGCAGTGCGGTGTCCCCAGGAGTCTGCAGCAGTGCGGTGTCCCCAGGAGTCTGCAGCAGTGCGGTGTCCCCAGGAGTCTGCAGCAGTGCGGTGTCCCCAGGAGTCTGCAGCAGTGCGGTGTCCCCAGGAGTCTGCAGCAGTGCGGTGTCCCCAGGAGTCTGCAGCAGTGCGGTGTCTCCAGGAGTCTGCAGCAGTGCGGTGTCCCCAGGAGTCTGCAGCAGTGCGGTGTCCCCAGGAGTCTGCAGCAGTGCGGTGTCCCCAGGAGTCTGCAGCAGTGTGGTGTCCCCAGGAGTCTGCAGCAGTGCGGTGTCCCCAGGAGTCTGCAGCAGTGCGGTGTCCCCAGGAGTGCGGTGTTTTTGTCGCTGCTGGTTTCGTCAGCAGCCATCGTGGATTATGTGGCGCAACATGGCGTGTTGACCTGTGGAAGGCCTCCGGCGGCCTGCCCCCATAGCGCACCACATCACACGGTGTACCACGATCACATCGGACGTGGCGGGCTCGCGTCGATGCTGAACTGAACCATTTGGGGACCAATAGGCCAGGCTGAAGTCCAACACGGCGGGCCGTCCAGCGGCTGGACCATCAGCCGGACCATCACTCTGCCCGCTGCCGTCCGGGCCGAGACAACGCAGCTCTCGTCGGCCGACACCCATTCCGACGGCGCCAACTGCCGACTTGCGCCGGGTATGTGGCGCTCCCGCCGCCCCGTCGGTTGGCGGCGGCGTCGATAATTCTCCCGGTAACGACGGCGGCCGGCGCCCTACCGGACACGGCCAGACATCAATCGCCGCGTCGATGGCGACGACACCGCGCCGACACACAGCCCGCCTCGGGCGGACACGTGGCGCCGCGGCCGCCGGCCCGCGTCACCACCGGGGTACGGCAGTCCTGGCGGGGTACGGCAGTCATGGCGGGGTACGGCAGTCATGGCGGGGTACGGCAGTCCTGGTGGGTGTACGGCCGTCCTGGTGGGTGTACGGCCGTCCTGGTGGGGGTACGGCAGTCACCACCGGGGTACGGCCGTCCTGGTGGGGTACGGCAGTCACCACCGGGGTACGGCAGTCATGGCGGGGTACGGCCGTCCTGGCGGGGGTACGGCAGTCACCACCGGGGTACGGCCGTCCTGGTGGGGTACGGCAGTCACCACCGGGGTACGGCAGTCCTGGCGGGGTACGGCAGTCATGGCGGGGTACGGCAGTCACCACCGGGGTACGGCAGTCATGGCGGAGTACGGCCGTCCTGGCGGGGGTACGGCAGTCACCACCGGGGTACGGCCGTCCTGGTGGGGTACGGCAGTCACCACCGGGGTACGGCAGTCCTGGCGGGGTACGGCAGTCATGGCGGGGTACGGCAGTCACCACCGGGGTACGGCAGTCACCACCGGGGTACGGCAGTCACCACCGGGGTACGGCAGTCATGGCGGGGTACGGCAGTCCTGGTGGGGTACGGCAGTCATGGCGGGGTACGGCCGTCCTGGTGGGGGTACGGCCGTCCTGGTGGGGGTACGGCCGTCCTGGTGGGGTACGGCCGTCCTGGTGGGGTACGGCCGTCCTGGTGGGGGTACGGCAGCCCTGGCGGGGGTACGGCCGTCCTGGTGGGGGTACGGCAGTCCTGGTGGGGGTACGGCAGTCCTGGTGGGGTACGGCCGTCCTGGTGGGGTACGGCAGCCCTGGTGGGGTGCGGCCGTTCTGGTGGTGGTACGGCCGTCCTGGTGGGGGTACGGCCGTCCTGGTGGGGGTACGGCCGTCCTGGTGGGGTACGGCCGTCCTGGTGGGGTACGGCCGTCCTGGTGGGGGTACGGCAGCCCTGGCGGGGGTACGGCCGTCCTGGTGGGGGTACGGCAGTCCTGGTGGGGGTACGGCAGTCCTGGTGGGGTACGGCCGTCCTGGTGGGGTACGGCCGTCCTGGTGGGGTACGGCAGCCCTGGTGGGGTGCGGCCGTTCTGGTGGTGGTACGGCCGTCCTGGTGGGGGTACGGCCGTCCTGGTGGGGTACGGCCGTCCTGGTGGGGTACGGCAGCCCTGGTGGGGTGCGGCCGTTCTGGTGGTGGTACGGCCGTCCTGGTGGGGGTACGGCCGTCCTGGTGGGGGTACGGCAGCCCTGGTGGGGTGCGGCCGTCCTGGTGGGGGTACGGACCGTCCTGGTGGGGGTACGGCCGTCCTGGTGGGGGTACGACCGTCCTGGTGGGGGTACGACAGTCCTGGTGGGGGTACGGCCGTCCTGGTGGGGTAGGGCAGCCCTGGTGGGGTACGGCCGTCCTGGTGGGGGTACGGCAGCCCTGGTGGTGGTACGGCCGTCCTGGCGGGTACGGGTGGGGTACGGCCGTCCTGGTGGGGTACGGCAGTCATGGCGGGGTACGGCCGTCCTGGTGGGGGTACGGCCGTCCTGGTGGGGTACGGCCGTCCTGGTGGGTGTACGGCCGTCCTGGTGGGGGTACGGCCGTCCTGGTGGGGGTACGGCCGTCCTGGTGGGGTACGGCCGTCCTGGTGGGGTACGGCCGTCCTGGTGGGGGTACGGCCGTCCTGGTGGGGTACGGCCGTCCTGGTGGGGTACGGCCGTCCTGGTGGGGGTACGGCCGTCCTGGTGGGGGTACGGCCGTCCTGGTGGGGTCGGCCGTCCTGGTGGGGTACGGCAGTCCTGGCGGTGGTACGGCCGTCCTGGTGGGGGTACGGCCGTCCTGGTGGGGGTACGGCCGTCCTGGTGGGGTCGGCCGTCCTGGGGCCGTCCTGGTGGGGGTACGGCCGTCCTGGTGGGGTCGGCCGTCCTGGTGGGGTACGGCCGTCCTGGTGGGGTACGGCAGCCCTGGTGGTGGTACGGCCGTCCTGGTGGGGGTACGGCCGTCCTGGTGGGGGTACGGCAGTCCTGGCGGGGGTACGGCCGTCCTGGTGGGGGTACGGCCGTCCTGGTGGTGGCGGGTCCTGACAGTCCTGGTGTGGGTACGGCCGTCCTGGTGGGGGTACGACCGTCCTGGTGGGGGTACGACAGTCCTGGTGGGGGTACGGCCGTCCTGGTGGGGGTACGGCAGTCCTGGTCGGGGTACGGCAGTCCTGGCGGGGTACGGCAGTCCTGGTGGGGGTACGGCCGTCCTGGTGGGGGTACGGCCGTCCTGGTGGGGGTACGGCCGTCCTGGTGGGGGTACGACAGTCCTGGTGGGGGTACGGCCGTCCTGGTGGGGGTACGGCCGTCCTGGTGGGGGTACGGCAGTCCTGGTGGGGGTACGGCAGTCCTGCCAGAGGTTGAAGTGCCCTGGGTTAATTGTGGGTCCCCTGCCGGAAGTATGGAAATCCTCGCGAAAAAAAAACTATAATATCTAGCGTCACCTGTCTGCACTGTGACAATGGATGTGCTGATGGACTGTTTCCCAAAGGGGTAGTATTTGTGGTGTCACGTAGGTGGTGCGCCAGGCAGCGTTATAAGTTGGACGCTCAGCTCAGAAAAGATCAGCTCGAAGGGAAGGTTACGATGGGGTCGGGTGTTTTTTTTTGCTGCCTCCTGGAAATAGTGGGGTTTTTACTGTTTGACATTGCTGATCATTACTTGAATTGATGGCTATAGTGAGCCGTGTGAGCTGTATCAGCTGTGTGGCTGTGTGAGCTGTGCTGCTGTCTACATGCATTGAAGATGCAACCTTTTGGGAACAAATTTGTCTGAAGAAAGGCAGCCCAAATATATGCCAGTTTATAACTTAATTATAGGTATTATTTAAAAAAAACAATGAGCAGGGGTAATATTTCAATTCATAGCTGATCATACGGCAAAAAAGACTGCATCGTCCTCCATAAATTATTATGTGTGAAGATTACTCGACTCATTCAGTTTGCTTGTGGTGCGGCAAGCGTTAGAATATAAAAGATACGTTTCTTACAACATGATATTTTACGCGTGATTGTCAATAAACATATCATTCTCGAAAATCCACGCACAGTCACGACACAATCCACGACTTAATAGACCATTGCCTTGTCTTCGTTGCATTGAGTTGCGTATATATCTGCGATAAATAGCTATAACATCCCATTTACATTCTCCCGCCCTTATTGGGATATGTAATCACGGTGTCGCATTTCATTGCCTTCCCCTTATCCTACCGCTGTTTGTTAGCATGGCATCAGAGGCCGCCCTGCCCTGTAGCCAGCCTACAACATCCTGTGACCACGTCATCAGGCTATAGCCATCCCACCCCTCCTGTGCCCACGTCATCAGGCTGTAGCCATCCCACCCCTCCTGTGACCACGTCACCAGGCTGTAGCCAGCCCGCCCCCTCCTGTGACCACGTCACCAGGCTGTAGCCAGCCCACCCCCTCCTGTGACCACGTCATCAGGCTATAGCCATCCCACCCCTCCTGTGCCCACGTCATCAGGCTGTAGCCATCCCACCCCTCCTGTGACCACGTCATCAGGCTGTAGCCAGCCCGCCCCTCCTGTGACCACGTTACCAGGCTGTAGCCAGCCCACCCTCCTGTGACCACGTCACCAGGCTGTAGCCAGCCCGCCCCCTCCTGTAACCACGTCATCAGGCTGTAGCCAGCCCGCCCCATCCTGTGACCACGTACCAGGCTGTAGCCAGCCCGCCCTCCTGTGACCACGTCATCAGGCTGTAGCCAGCCCGCCCTCCTGTGACCACGTCACCAGGCTGTAGCCAGCCCCCCTCCTGTGCCCACGTCATCAGGCTGTAGCCATCCCACCCCTCCTGTGACCACGTCATCAGGCTGTAGCCAGCCCACCTCCGTCTATAGGTGGGTCCGTTTGTAGACGCAGTCCGTCTACAAACTGACTGCGCACATGGCTGGACGTCCAGTCCATTTGTGCACGGCGCAGGCTGCTGTTCAGATAGCCGGCTGACATGCACGACGGCGGCGGCGGCGGCGCGTGCGGCGAGCCCCTGCACCTCCGGAGGGGAGAGCCGTCTCCCCCGCCGTGTTCGCCACCGAACGCCGCCGGAAACGGGGGTAATGGTGGCGGCCGGAAGGTGCTTGGGGGGGGGGGCAAGGGGGGCAAAAAAAGAGAGAGAGAGAGAGTAAGAGCGGCAGGCCGCCGACCCGGACTGGCGCCCGCTCCGACCCTAACTAGAGCTCGCTCCGACCCTAACTGGCGCCCGCTCCGACCCTAACTAGAGCTCGCTCCGACCCTAACTGACGCCCGCTCCGACCCGAACTGGGTCTACTCCGATCATATCTGTTCCCTCACATTACTATGCCACCAACACCGCTGCCTGATGCTGTTGCCATCAAACGTGCGTTGGTTGGTCCGGTGAACAGTACACTCGCACAGCGTCAGGACACAGCGTCAGGACACAGCGTCAGGACACAGGGTCAAGACACAGGGTCAGAACACAGCGTCCAGGACACAGCGTCAGGACACAGCGTCAGGACACAGCGTCAGGACACAGCGTCAGGACACAGCGTCAGGACACAGCGTCAGGACACAGCGTCAGGACACAGCGTCAGGACACAGCGTCAGGACACAGCGTCAGGACACAGCGTCCAGGACACAGCGTCAGGACACAGCGTCAGGACACAGCGTCAGGACACAGCGTCAGGACACAGCGTCAAGACACAGCGTCAGGACACAGCGTCCAGGACACAGCGTCAGGACACAGCGTCCAGGACACAGGGTCAGGACACAGCGTCCAGGACACAACGTCCAGGACACAGCGTCAGGACACAGCGTCAGGACACAGCGTCAGGACACAGCGTCAGGACACAGCGTCAGGACACAGCGTCAGGACACAGCGTCAGGACACAGCGTCAGGACACAGCGTCAGGACACAGCGTCAGGACACAGCGTCAGGACACAACGTCCAGGACACAGCGTCAGGACACAGCGTCAGGACACAGCGTCAGGACACAGCGTCCAGGACACAGCGTCAGGACACAGCGTCAGGACACAGCGTCAGGACACAGCGTCAGGACACAGCGTCAGGACACAGCGTCAGGACACGGCAGGTCAGGACACAGCGTCAGGACACAGCGTCAGGACACAGCGTCAGGACACAGCGTCAGGACACAGCGTCAGGACACAGCGTCAGGACACAGCGTCAGGACACAGCGTCAGGACACAGCGTCAGGACACAGCGTCAGGACACAGCGTCAGGACACAGCGTCAGGACACAGCGTCAGGACACAGCGTCAGGACACAGCGTCAGGACACAGCGTCAGGACACAGGGTCAGGACACAGCGTCAGGACACAGCGTCCAGGACACAGCGTCAGGACACAGCGTCAGGACACAGCGTCAGGACACAGCGTCAGGACACAGCGTCAGGACACAGCGTCAGGACACAGCGTCAGGACACAGCGTCAGGACACAGCGTCAGGACACAGCGTCAGGACACAGCGTCACAGGACACAGCGTCAGGACACAGCGTCAGGACACAGCGTCAGGACACAGCGTCAGGACATCAGCGTCAGGACACAGCGTCAGGACACAGCGTCAGGACACAGCGTCAGGACACAGCGTCAGGACACAGCGTCAGGACACAGCGTCAGGACACAGCGTCAGGACACAGCGTCAGGACACAGCGTCAGGACACAGCGTCAGGACACAACGTCCAGGACACAGCGTCAGGACACAGCGTCACTAACTCCAGGCACTCGCTCACATTCCAGCACATGTCCCAGGCACCACCAGTACATGTCCCAGGCACCACCAGCACATTCCCAGCACATGTCCCAGGCACCACCAGCAGGCACCACCTCACATTCCAGCACATGTCCCAGGCACCACCAGCTGCAGTGCTGAAGATGAACATGGACATGTCGGTGGGCTCCACATATCTGCTTGCGGCCCAGCTACCAAGAGAGCACAGCAACTTGGGGCTGACACACGTTTGCAGCGCCGACGCCTGCTAGTCATACCTGCCCGACTGTGACACAAGTCCCACTGACTTTATGGCGTAATTTAATCTAAGGGTACCTCGAAAGTGCATAATGGGCTCGTAAAGGGGCGGCGTGTCCGTCCAGTGTCTTCCCTGGCCGACACTAACGGCACATAAGCGCTACATTACCGACGCATTAGCGCACATTGATCAAATACCGACCGAGGCGGCGGCCGCGCTGCGACCAGTTGCCGTTTATTTGTACACACTCCATTAAGCCCTTGCGCCGAGATGGTATCGGCGGCCCTGAATTTATGCTGCGCCGGCGAGCAGACATGGCCGGCGCCCCGCCAGCCGCCCTATTGTTATCCGCGGGTTTGATGGTGGGGAAAATTGCAGAATGCTACCGAATCATGGAATATGGTTCATGTCCGTTTTCTTTTCTCCACCACTGGACGGGAAGCTTGCGCCATAAATATACAAGCAGAGGGTAGCTTTGGTGAATTGTCTGCCGCTACGGCCATGATGATAAAACACAGCCGTAGCCTATGGACGTTGTTATTTACTTGACTGTCTCAAAGGTGAGACAGCTACAAAAACGGATGCAAAACAGCTGCAAGCTCATCTCCTTTTGCTACGTAAAGCAGTGGTGGTGAAGCCACGCTGCGAAAGTGGCCAAATGCGCCAGTTGTCTTTATTCATTGGAACGTACGGCTTCAGAGCTGCTGCTGCCGGTGGTGGTGGTGCTTGTTATCACTGACGAGCTCTGTGGAAATGGCGACAGTTGAGAAAGTTTTATCTACATATTACATAAATAAATAATATTGATGTGGAGCTCTCCGCCAAATTTAGTCTTTGCCACGAAGCTCTTACAACAAACGTAGACAAAGCTACATATCTGCCTACAGCGATATCTTCTGTTCTGGTAGCGAAAACACGAAAAATAATCCAGCAATGGAAGAAAGAGGTGTCAATATCATGCCGTGCCCTCTTCGAACATGTAGAGCATTGAGTATAACATCCACAGTAACTTGAATGTTGCTGCTGAAAAATTAACCCAGCGGACACAAGCTTGATCGGCACTCCCACTCCCAATGGTCGATCTGAGAACAGCCTGGGGACATGGGCTGCGCCCTATAGCTGCATCACAGTCATATCGTGCTCTGCCCACGTATCTCCAGATCTGGTCACCATGGGTGACACTTGGCAGGTAGACTATTTCAATCATTAAATTACATGCTAAAAATGACAGTGACACAGTTCAGGTGAATTTGTGGAATTTGAAGCTGGCAAGGCAAGGAGGAGATGCAAGGCGTCTGGGAACATTGGTACGTGATATAGAAAATGCCCATGTCTCTCGGAATCTATTGTTGATAGATTCGATGTTCTAGAGACACACGGCTGATATAATCCACTTGTATACTAGGCGTAACAGGTGATTCAGGTCAGATCCAGGATAGCAAATTCGATCAACTATTGAACCCTGAATTAAAGGCGAAAATTGTAGCGAAAACCGTTCAGGACTCACCGTTCAGGTCACACACCTTACTGTCCAGAACTGACAACTTATTCCCCAGGACAAACAACTGACTGTTCAGGACTGACACCCTACCATGGTGGACTGACACCTTACCATGGAGGACTGACACATTACCATGGAGGACTGACTCCTCATTGTCGATGACTGACATAATGTCGATTATTCTATATGTCATCTAGGTATGTCATCAATACTATTATTACATTTAACATCGCAATCTATTCCACCCTACCAATCAGCCTAATATCATCTAGTGCCTTACCTTACATTCTAGTACCATACCTTTTGGTACCATACCTTACCTTACCTTCTAGTACCATTCCTTCTCTTTCAATGGCTGTAATTGTTTGAGTCGTACCGGCAATGCTCAAGATCCATGCCATATAATAGTCAGTTGGTTTATTCAAGGAACCACATACAAAGCATGTTAATACCATATACAAAGCATGTCCATACCACATACAAAGCATGTCCATACCAGATACAAAGCGTGCATGATGAGCGACATGTCCACCGAGTCTCCGATAACCATCAGGTCAGACATCTATCCTGATGTGTTTTGCGACAACCATCAGGCCAGACATCTGTTCCGGTGTATTCTGCGATAACCGTCAAGGTCAGACACCTGTCCTGGTGTGGTCTCCGATAACCGTCAGGTCAAACATCTGTCCTGGTATCCTATCCCATAAATATCAGGTCAGACATCTGTCCTGATATGTTTTCCGGTAATCGTCAGGTCGGACAGCTGTCCTGGTATGTTCTCCGATAACCGTCAGGTCACACAGCTGTCCTTGTATGTTCTCCGATAACCGTCAGGTCACACAGCTGTCCTTGTATGTTCTCCGATAACCATGAAGGTCAGACACCTGTCCTGGTATGCTCTCCCATAAATGTCAGGTCAGACATCTGTCCTGGTATGCTCTCCCATAAATGTCAGGTCAGACATCTGTCCTGGTATGTTCTCCGGTAACCATCAAGTCAGACAGCTGTCCCGGTATGTCAGCAAGCTGTGCACCATGTCACATCTAAAACTTTAGAAATTCAAATCTTGCACATACTTGTCGGGTCTTTTGCTCGATCACGAGCTGACAGCTGGAGTGAGTTACGCTGTTCCTCGCCATCGAACTCCTTTGGCACTCGAAGCCGGCCTGGTCGGAGGTATACCGCCACATCGCAGAGTAATACGGCGCAGCCTACCCTCTGACGCTTAAAGTCGCCACACCGCAGAGTAATGCTGCACAGCCTACCGGTACTCTGACGCTTAAAGCCGGCCTGGTGGTCGGAGGTATACCGCCACACCGCAGAGTAATCCTGCACAGCCTACCGATACTCTGACGCTGGGGAGTGCGACATATCTGACACAGAGTCGGCGTTAGGGGCATCAGGACTTCCCAAGTTTCACGACGAAGCCCCGAATTAAAGTTTCCGATGTTCTCCAAATCCCTAAGATGTCGTCAACAGCCTCCGTTGGGGAATTCACGACTCCAATTCCTCAAACCCCCAGTGTTAAAGAACAATTTCGAAAATGCCAGTGCTCCAATTCCACGATGTTTCAAACCTCCGATGTCCTTTAAGCTGCTAAGGTTTTCTGTTAATGCATTAGGTTTTCCGGGATACTGCAGTTCTGCATTGACCCACAACAAGTCTATTGTACACAATTTCGTGGGTTTAGGCATTCGAGGATTTGAATCATTACAATGATTCAAGTAATTCAAAGATTCAATCATGCAATGATCTCACCAATGAATTGGGGCGATTCGTGGTAATCAGCAGAGGTACACAAAGCTGCTACTTGCCTACAATGTAAACGATAGAAGTGGGGCATTATGAGATATTATCTTCGCTCGCTGGATGGTTACAAAATGTAAAGAGCTTCGCGAACATTAAAGAATACATGACACAATATGTGTAACATCTTTCTCAAATTTGTTCATTTATCGCACATGCCAGGCACGTTACATGCATTATTTATTTGAATGGCCACAACCTATGTTTCCCTTTTATTGAGTCTCACAACCCGTGCTGCACATTCTGGTACTCGACTGCCTACACGGGCTGTCTCGTGATACTGCCCCTTTGGGTTTACCTTCTTTTGCTAGGCAGGCCCATAGGCAGCGTGTAGCCATTGACGTAACACACCATGTTACCACGTAGATTACCGACGAAGGCCAATGCAAATGCCAGACAAGTCAAGTGAGACAGCTTGAACGGCTCGTTTCCGTGTCAGGCACGGCGAGCTGTGGCACTGCGTACCTCTGGCTGGTGATCAGGCTGTCGGTGGTGTGAGAGGCTGTCTGGCTGGTGATCAGGCTGTCCGTGGTGTGAGAGGCTGGGCTTGTGCTGCAGTGCCGGCATTACTCGGCCCACTGTCGGTGCTGTGAGAGGCTGGGCTTGTGCTGCAGTGCCGGCATTACTCGGCCCACTGTCGGTGGTGTGAGGGGCTGGGCTTGTGCTGCAGTGCCGGCATTACTCGGCCCACTGTCGGTAATTGGGCAGAAGAAGGGCTGCCGCGTCGGTGCGGCCTGTTTATCGAGAATACAATGTAGAGCGGCACAGCAGCGCGTCAAGGGACCAGTCGAGCCGGACACGCGCCGCCTCCGCCATTGTCCACACACTACGACGGGGCAGATATCGGCTCCGGCCGGGCTCCGATCACCGATGCCAGCTCTGGTAAATACGGCAGCCGAGGCGGAGCCCGACCGTGCCCTGACCGTCGGAGACGACGGAGGCGGAGCCCGACCGTGCCCTGGCCGTCTGAGACGACGGAGGCGGAACCCGACCGTGACCTGGCTGTCGGAGACGACGGAGGCGGAACCCGACCGTGCCCTGGCCGTCGGAGACGACGGAGGCGGAGCCCGACCGTGCCCTGGCCGTCTGAGACGACGGAGGCGGAACCCGACCGTGCCCTGGCCGTCTGAGACGACGGAGGCGGAACCCGACCGTGCCCTGGCTGTCGGAGACGACGGAAGCGGCGCCCGACCGTGCCCTGGCCGTCTGAGACGACGGAGGCGGAACCCGACCGTGCCCTGGCTGTCGGAGACGACGGAGGCGGAGCCCGACCGTGCCCTGGCCGTCGGGGACGACGGAGGCGGAGCCCGACCGTGCCCTGGCCGTCGGAGACGACGGATGCGGCGCAAATGACCTGTATGGTCCGGCACGCCTCTAAAAATTACTTTCCCTCTTGAGCCGAGTGTCGACTTAACCGAATGTCAATAGTTCGTGGCGGCTTTGTCAATACTTCGTGGCGGCTTTGTCAATAGTTCGTGGCGGCTTTGTCAATAGTTCGTGGCGGCTTTGTCAATACTTCGTGGCGGCTTTGTCAATACTTCGTGGCGGCTTTGTCAATACTTCGTGGCGGCTTTGATTTGTTTGGCTGTGATCATTCATGGCGGCTAGGCTAGGTGTGGTCAAACCAGGTCGAGACCACACAACCTTCAAAAGAAGCTTCATTACTAGTTGATGGTTACTGTGAGTGTATATGATGGCTAGCGTGA
The DNA here is from genome assembly GCA_034440615.1 of Ashinkailepas kermadecensis. Classification (NCBI taxonomy): domain Eukaryota; kingdom Metazoa; phylum Arthropoda; class Thecostraca; family Neolepadidae; genus Ashinkailepas; species Ashinkailepas kermadecensis. Next base: position 86,208 of record JAOTOM010004867.1, read on the forward strand.
GGAACATTTGGTAGTATATTGATTGTGGAAGATGTGGAAATATTTATATATATATATATATATATATATATATATATATATATATATATATATATATATATATATACATGCCAACGATGAGCGGGGTGGATAACAACATTGAACATCGACATTTCGATTCACAAATAGCTGGGAGGGTAAATGGCTGGGACAAGTAAATGCACAAGTGCAATGCAACACAGTAGCATGCCCTGTATAGTGATTATCGCAGCATGACTATTCCAAATATTTCATGTGATGTAGATCCAGCCTAGCTTGCCTTCCTTTGTACCTGAGGATCGATGTTATATTATTTAATTCGTTCCCATGTGTTGCGGTGCCCAGTGATTGGTTTCCCTCGTTAGCCATTGTCTGTGTTGGTGAACCGCTCATATACAGCGAGGTCACAGCCTTCTTTCGCACCGGATGTGAGGCGAAGATCATGGTCTGCGCGAGGTCAAGTGGTCATCTGGTACCCACACACCTGCCACTATCTAATGGAAACATGACACGGGAAAGTCACCGGACACCGTTCAGTATGGCCGTGCCGGGGCAAGAGCAGGTGAGCACACGAGGAGGTCCGCGGGTGTGACACTGGTGTTGCCATTTTACCTTGTTTTGAAAGTATAGCTGCTCACCGTTGTACTTGTTTTATAAGTATAGCCGCTCTCCATTTTACCTTGTTTTAGAAGTATAGCTACTGAACATTGCACCCCCTAAATCGGGGAATTGCGTGCTTGTTGGTCCCATATCGCTACGGTAGAACAGTCAACGTATTGGACACAGTAAACGGTCGGTGAATGATGCAATGTGTGGGAGGCCGGTGTGGGAACGTTCGTATCATCGTGCTACTCTGGACACCAGTTGTATAACTGAGGCCTATCACTGCTCTGTGTGGATTGCCAGTGATGTCAGTGATGCCCTTACCCGGTCCGGGGACCAGCCGGTCCGGAGACCAGTCGGTCCAGGGACCAGCGGGTCCGGGGACCAGCCGGCTGGGGGACCGGCCGGTCCGGGGATCAGCCAGTCCGGGGACCAGCCGGTCCGGGGATCAGTCGGTCCGGGGACCAGCAAGTCCGGGGACCAACCGGTCCGGGGACCAGCCGGTCCAGGGACCAGCCAGTCCGGGGACCAGCCGATCCGGGGAACAGTCGGTCCGGGGACCAGCCGGTCCGGGACCAGCCGGTCCGGGGACCAGCCGGTCCGGGGACCAGCCGGTCCGGGGACCAGCCGGTCCGGGTTGGGATTGTCGCAACAGCGCCGGAAACAGTGGCCTAGCGCCGCTGTACGGCCCACCCACCGCTGTACGGCCCGCCCTAATGGCGATGTTTCCGGCACGCTTCTCCTACAATAACGTCGCTCATATAAACAATGCTCATAAAGGACCGGCAGACCCGCCGCAAATGCGGCGAAATTCGTTCATCGGCGCGACACTGGTGTCACCCCAGGCCAGTTCACCGGTCAGGGTATGTGGTGTGTGGTGTGAGGGGTGACACCACATCCCGTGACCGCTGAACTGGCCGCGGGCCGTCAGCCGTCCCGGCAGTCAGCTGCCCCAGCAGTCAGCTGCCCCAGAAGTCAACTGCCACAACAGTCAGCTGCCCCAGCAGTCAGCTACCCCAGCAGTCAGCTGCCCCAGAAGTCAACTGCCACGACAGTCAGCTGCCCCAGCAGTCAGCTACCCCAGCAGTCGGCTGCCCCAGCAGTCGGCTGCCACGCAGTCAGCTGCCCCAGCAGTCAGCTGCCCCAGCAGTCAGCTGCCCCAGCAGTCAGCTGCCCCAGCAGTCAGCTGCCCCAGCAGTCAGCTGCCCCAGCAGTCAGCTGCCCCAGAAGTCAACTGCCCCAGCAGTCAGCTGCCCCAGCAGTCAGCTACCCCAGCAGTCAGCTACCCCAGCAGTCGGCTGCCCAAGCAGTCGGCTGCCCCAGCAGTCAGCTGCCCAAGCAGTCAGCTGCGCATGACGCCCACTTCTTTAGCTTTTATGGATTGTGCTTTCCACCTTCCTGAAATATTACCCGCTTCATTAAGCTTCTGGGAACACATTTTGAACTGACAGTTGTAGCCAGGTGTGTCGTTTTATGAAAATGATTGGGATCACTCACTCAAATGTTTGAAGGTATATGATGCGATGGATGTGGACGAGAACCTGGAAAACCGTACTCGAACGTAACTACGGAAGATATGCCTTGATTGTATACACGGCGCATGACAAGAACAAGGCAGGTACAGAGGACGCAACATATGAATGCTATTATCATATAAAAAGGCCAGCACTGACAGATAGACTCTGTTCTTTAATTCGCGTTTGCCAACATGTCTCTTGCGCATACGATAATCTGAGCTTGTTGGTCGAACTCCGACTACACCACCTCCTCGCCAAATTCAGCTGCGGTACCACCGTGCGGTACGTGACAAGCGCGTCACACACAGTGTCACACACCGCCATTTTCCTGTGGGGGTCGTCCGCCACAGTCGAGGACTCGAGGACTCGAGGACTCGCTGCACCGCTACTCTCTAACTTCAGACAGACACTACCTACATACCCTACGTAACCAGAAGACCAACAAACAGGTGGCACATGACTAGCGAGGGTTGCTAGTTTCAAGTCTTTAAAGGCAGATTGCATCGTGTGGACAGTGATGTGATGCGTATTTATAAATTGCTATGCATAACATGAGCCAAGTGGTTTGCGGCACTCCATCAATTTTAAGCAATATGTCAAGAGATATAACTAAATGTAAGCAAATCAGATAGGACAAAGTTATATACGGGGAAAATAGTGTTCTCCACTCACAAATACAGCTCAACTTGTAGTGTTCTCCACTCACAAATACAGCTCAACTTGAGCAATGCGTGTGAATAAGATTTTCGGTCTCGGAATACCAAACAGTGGTAGCTTTCCATTATTTTGGTCAAGCTGTTTTTCCAAAATAAAGCACACGCAAGTACGATCGTCAACATTGTTCCGCAGAGTCGCTAATTATGCCCGCAACTTAGTAACACAGATATGTTGGCTGTTCATGTCTGGCTGTCAGAGACTGTTCAACATTTATTTTTTGACTGGATGTAACTGCTATTGGCAATCGCCCTGGAAATATTAGCGGAGGTACCAGATCAATGATGATAGCAAAACACAGCAGTTAAAGGTTCAAAAACTAAGATAATCCAAATGCATTTACTGAGGACACGTAAGCGTGCAAATAGTGTTTGCTAATTTTCTCGTGACATGCCTGCAATGTGTATTGTTGCTCTAACGGCTGTTCTGGTCTTCTTTAGGACAATTGGGATGGCTCAAATCCTTATTGGAGTGGCTCAAAATAATTTTGGAGTGGCTTGAGCAATTCCAAAAGTATAGAAAACGACCCGCCTGATGTCAGCTAATTTCTGAATGAGGCATTAATGCTGACGCGAAAATCGACGTCCACACAGCCGCCGCTCCGTATGTAAATCACGGGAAACATGCGCGGAAATTAACGGAGGCCGTCTGCGTGTGAGCCAGCGTCCACGTGTTATTACGTGTGATTACGCAGAGGAGTAGGTATGTTTACAATGTACATCACTGCAGAACTGTGACGTCAGACTTCCCGAGGATTTGAAAAGTCAGACGGTTGGCTCCCGAAATTCCAAGGTAGCGCCGCCGGACTCCTAGAGATGCTGGGTGGCTGTGTCCATGGTCCCCAGGCTGCTGGACTGTCAGAGACGCTGGGTGGCTGTGTCCGTGGTCCCCAGGCTGCTGGACTGCTAGAGACGCTGGGTGGCTGTGTCCATGGTACCCGGGCTGCCGGACTGCCAGAGACGCTGGGTGGCTGTGTCCATGGTCCCCAGGCTGCTGGACTGCCAGAGACGCTGGGTGGCTGTGTGGCCCAGGGAAGATTGGTAACCTTGAAGTGTTTAAACAGAAAGGACCCAGCTTACTTGTGCACAATTGTTAATATACATGTTATTAAATACGCCCTGATCATGATGGAGCAGCTGGTGAAACCTGACCCAGGACCAAGCTAGAGGCACGGTAGGTAGGCACTTTACCTAAGTGCCTATTTACTTTGAGGACGCACTTGATTTCCGGATTCAGTTGGCTTCATATTGCTAAATCTCGACTACTGCTGTCTTCTTTCCAGCGCCCGTTTGTGCAAAACAAACCAGGGACGCTTCGGGAACTCGGTGCGATGTTTGATTCGATCTGAGCTCTTCATCGCACTCAAGATCGGTTACAGGTTACCCCACTTATAGAGGATCGGTTACAGGTTACCCCACTTATAGAGGATCGCATTGTAGCCAGAGACAGCGTCACTACCCCACCTCCTGATGGCGGGACCGGCACTGTCCCCGTCGTCACCACCTCCACCTCCTGATGGTGGGACCGGCACTGTCCCCGTCGTCACCACCTCCACCCCCTGATGGCGGGACCGGTACTGTCTCCATACTGTCTGTCAGCACTGTCCCCGTCGTCACCACCTCCACCCCTGATGGCGGGGCTGGTACTGTCTCCATACTGTCTGTCAGCACTGTCCCCGTCGTCACCACCTCCACCCCCTGATGGCGGGACCGGTACTGTCTCCATACTGTCTGTCAGCACTGTCCCCGTCGTCACCACCTCCACCCCCTGATGGCGGGACTTGTACTGTCTCCATACTGTCTGTCAGCACTGTCCCCGTCGTCACCACCTCCACCCCCTGATGGCGGGGCTGGTACTGTCTCCATACTGTCTGTCAGCACTGTCCCCGTCGTCACCACCTCCACCCCTGATGGCGGGACTGGTACTGTCTCCATACTGTCTGTCGTCACACACCTGTGGGGGCGTCCCCCTGATGGTGGGCGGCACTGTGTTCACTTGGTGGGACTGGCACTGTCCCCGTCGTACCACACCCCTGATGGTGGGACCGGCACTGTCCCCGTCGTCACCACCTCCACCCCTGATGGCGGGGCTGGTACTGTCTCCATACTGTCTGGCACTGTCCCCGTCGTCACCACCTCCACCCCTGATGGCGGGACTGGTACTGTTCCCCGTCGTCACTGTCCCCGTCGTCACCACCTCCACCCCTGATGGCGGGACTGGTACTGTCTCCCATACTGTCTGTCAGCACTGTCCCCGTCGTCACCACCTCCACCCCCTGATGGCGGGACTGGTACTGTCTCCATACTGTCTGTCAGCACTGTCCCCGTCGTCACCACCTCCACCCCTGATGGCGGGACTGGTACTGTCTTCCATACCTGTGGCGGCACTGTCCCCGTCGTCACCACCTCCACCCCTGATGGCGGGACTGGACTGTCTGTCAGCACTGTCCCCGTCGTCACCACCTCCACCCCCTGATGGCGGGACTGGCACTGTCCCGTGTACCACCCCTACCCCTGTGGTCGGATCAGCACTGTCCCCGTCGTCACCACCTCCACCCCCTGATGGTGGGACCGGCACTGTCCCCGTCGTCACCACCTCCACCCCTGATGGCGGGACTGGTACTGTCTCCATACTGTCTGTCAGGCACTGTCCCCGTCGTCACCACCTCCACCCCTGATGGTGGGACCAGGCTGTCCCCGTCGTCACCACCTCCACCCCCTGATGGCGGGACTGGTACTGTCTCCATACTGTTTGTCAGCACTGTCCCCGTCGTCACCACCTCCACCCCCTGATGGCGGGACTGGTACTGTCCCCGTCTCCATACTGTCGTCAGCACTGTCCCGTCGTCACCACCTCCACCCCCTGATGGCGGGACTGGCACTGTCCCGTCGTCACCACCTCCACCCCCTGATCGGGACCGGCACTGTCCCCGTCGTCACCACCTCCACCCCCTGATGGCGGGACTGGTACTGTCCCCATACTGTCTGTCAGCACTGTCCCCGTCGTCACCACCTCCACCCCCTGATGGCGGGACTGGTACTGTCCCCGTCGTCACCACCTCCACCCCTGATGGTGGGACTGGTACTGTCCCCGTACATGTCTTGTCGGCACTGTCCCCGTCGTCACCACCTCCACCCCCTGATGGCGGGACTGGTACTGTCCCCGTCGTCACCACCTCCACCCCTGATGGTGGGACTGGCACTGTCCCCGTCGTCACCACCTCCACCCTGATGGCGGGACCGGCACTGTCCCCGTCGTCACCACCTCACCCTGATGGGGGCGGCACTGTCCCCGTCGTCACCACCTCCACCCCTGATGGCGGGACCGGCACTGTCCCCGTCGTCACCACCCCACCCCTGATGGTGGGACCGGCACTGTCCCCGTCGTCACCACCTCCACCCCCTGATGGCGGGACCGGCACTGTCCCCGTCGTCACCACCTCCACCCCTGATGGCGGGACCGGCACTGTCCCCGTCGTCACCACCTCCACCCCTGATGGTGGGACCGGCACTGTCCCCGTCGTCACCACCTCACCCTGATGGTGGGACCGGCACTGTCCCCGTCGTCACCACCTCCACCCCTGATGGTGGGACTGGTACTTCCTCGTCTCCACCTACTGTGCTGTCAGCACTGTCCCCGTCGTCACCACCTCCACCCCCTGATGGCGGGACTGGTACTGTCTCCATACTGTCTGTCAGCACTGTCCCCGTCGTCACCACCTCCACCCCTGATGGCGGGACTGGTACTGTCTCCATACTGTCTGTCAGCACTGTCCCCGTCGTCACCACCTCCACCCCCTGATGGCGGGACTGGTACTGTCCCGTCGTACCACCCACCTGATGGTGGGACCGGCACTGTCCCCGTCGTCACCACCTCCACCCCCTGATGGTGGGACCGGCACTGTCCCCGTCGTCACCACCTCCACCCCTGATGACTGTCTGTCAGCACTGTCCCCGTCGTCACCACCTCCACCCCCTGATGGCGGGACTGGTACTGTCTCCATACTGTCTGTCAGCACTGTCCCCGTCGTCACCACCTCCACCCCTGATGGCGGGACTGGTACTGTCTCCATACTGTCTGTCAGCACTGTCCCCGTCGTCACCACCTCCACCCCTGATGGCGGGACTGGTACTGTCTCCATACTGTCTGTCAGCACTGTCCCCGTCGTCACCACCTCCACCCCTGATGGCGGGACTGGTACTGTCTCCATACTGTCTGTCAGCACTGTCCCCGTCGTCACCACCTCCACCCCCTGATGGCGGGACTGGTACTGTCTCCATACTGTCTGTCAGCACTGTCCCCGTCGTCACCACCTCCACCCCCTGATGGTGGGACTGGCACTGTCCCTGTCGTCACCACCACCTGACTGTCCCCGTCGTCACCACCTCCACCCCCTGATGGCGGGACTGGTACTGTCTCCATACTGTCTGTCAGCACTGTCCCCGTCGTCACCACCTCCACCCCCTGATGGCGGGACTGGTACTGTCTCCATACTGTCTGTCAGCACTGTCCCCGTCGTCACCACCTCCACCCCCTGATGGTGGGACTGGCACTGTCCCCGTCGTCACCACCCCACCCCCTGATGGCGGGACTGGTACTGTCTCCATACTGTCTGTCAGCACTGTCCCCGTCGTCACCACCCCACCCCCTGATGGTGGGACTGGCACTGTCCCCGTCGTCACCACCCCACCCCCTGATGGTGGGACCGGTACTGTCCCCGTCGTCACCACCTCCACCCCCTGATGGCGGGACCGGCACTGTCCCCGTCGTCACCACCTCCACCCCCTGATGGCGGGACCGGCATTGTCCCCGTCGTCACCTCCTCCACCCCCTGATGGCGAGACTGGTACTGTCTCCATACTGTCTGTCAGTACTGTCCCCGTCGTCACCACCCCACCCCTGATGGTGGGACTGGCACTGTCCCCCTTCGTCGTCACCACCCCACTCCCTGATGGTGGGACTGGTACTGTCTCCATACTGTCTGTCAGCACTGTCCCCGTCGTCACCACCTCCACCCCCTGATGGCGGGACTGGTACTGTCTCCATACTGTCTGTCAGCACTGTCCCCGTCGTCACCACCTCCACCCCCTGATGGCGGGACTGGTACTGTCCCCGTCGTCACCACCTCCACCCCCTGATGGTGGGACTGGCACTGTCCCCGTCGTCACCACCTCCACCCCCTGATGGCGGGACTGGTACTGTCTCCATACTGTCTGTCAGTACTGTCCCCGTCGTCACCACCTCCACCCCTGATGGCGGGACTGCGTTCTGTCCCCGTCGTCACCACCCCACCCCTGATGGCGGGACTGGTACTGTCTCCATACTGTCTGTCAGCACTGTCCCCGTCGTCACCACCCCACCCCCTGATGGTGGGACCGGCACTGTCCCCGTCGTCACCACCCCACCCCCTGATGGTGGGACCGGTACTGTCCCCGTCGTCACCACCTCCACCCCCTGATGGCGGGACCGGCACTGTCCCCGTCGTCACCACCTCCACCCCCTGATGGCGGGACCGGCACTGTCCCCGTCGTCACCACCTCCACCCCCTGATGGCGGGACCGGCACTGTCTCCATACTGTCTGTCAGCACTGTCCCCGTCGTCACCACCCCACCCCCTGATGGTGGGACTGGCACTGTCCCCGTCGTCACCACCCCACCCCCTGATGGTGGGACTGGTACTGTCTCCATACTGTCTGTCAGCACTGTCCCCGTCGTCACCACCTCCACCCCCTGATGGCGGGACTGGTACTGTCTCCATACTGTCTGTCAGCACTGTCCCCGTCGTCACCACCTCCACCCCTGATGGCGGGACTGGTACTGTCCCCGTCGTCACCACCCCACCCCCTGATGGTGGGACTGGCACTGTCCCCGTCGTCACCACCTCCACCCCCTGATGGCGGGACTGGTACTGTCTCCATACTGTCTGTCAGCACTGTCCCCGTCGTCACCACCTCCACCCCCTGATGGCGGGACTGGTACTGTCCCCGTCGTCACCACCCCACCCCCTGATGGTGGGACCGGCACTGTCCCCGTCGTCACCACCCCACCCCCTGATGGTGGGACTGGCACTGTCCCCGTCGTCACCACCTCCACCCCCTGATGGCGGGACTGGTACTGTCTCCATACTGTCTGTCAGCACTGTCCCCGTCGTCACCACCTCCACCCCCTGATGGCGGGACCGGTACTGTCTCCATACTGTCTGTCAGCACTGTCCCCGTCGTCACCACCTCCACCCCCTGATGGCGGGGCTGGTACTGTCTCCATACTGTCTGTCAGCACTGTCCCCGTCGTCACCACCTACACCCCCTGATGGTGGGACCAGCACTGTCCCCGTCGTCACCACCCCACTCCCTGATGGTGGGACTGGCACTGTCCCCGTCGTCACCACCTCCACCCCCTGATGGCGGGACTGGTACTGTCTCCATACTGTCTGTCAGCACTGTCCCCGTCGTCACCACCTCCACCCCCTGATGGCGGGACTGGTACTGTCTCCATACTGTCTGTCAGCACTGTCCCCGTCGTCACCACCTCCACCCCCTGATGGCGGGGCTGGTACTGTCTCCATACTGTCTGTCAGCACTGTCCCCGTCGTCACCACCTCCACCCCCTGATGGCGGGACTGGTACTGTCTCCATACTGTCTGTCAGCACTGTCCCCGTCGTCACCACCTCCACCCCCTGATGGCGGAACCGGTACTGTCTCCATACTGTCTGTCAGCACTGTCCCCGTCGTCACCACCTCCACCCCCTGATGGTGGGACCAGCGCTGTCCCCGTCGTCACCACCCCACCCCCTGATGGTGGGACTGGCACTGTCCCAGTCGTCACCACCTCCACCCCCTGATGGTGGGACCGGCACTGTCCCCGTCGTCACCACCTCCACCCCCTGATGGTGGGACTGGCACTGTCCCCGTCGTCACCACCTCCACCCCCTGATGGTGGGACCGGCACTGTCCCCGTCGTCACCACCTCCACCCCCTGATGGTGGGACCGGCACTGTCCCCGTCGTCACCACCTCCACCCCCTGATGGTGGGACTGGCACTGTCCCCGTCGTCACCACCTCCACCCCCTGATGGCGGGACTGGTACTGTCCCCGTCGTCACCACCTCCACCCCCTGATGGCGGGACTGGTACTGTCCCCGTAATGTCTGTCAGTACTGTCCTCGTCGTCACCACCTCCACGCCCTGGTGACGGGACTGGTACTGTCCCCGTAATGTCTGTCAGTACTGTCCTCGTCGTCACCACCTCCACCCCCTGGTGACGGGACTGGTACTGTCCCCGTAATGTCTGTCAGTACTGTCCTCGTCGTCACCACCTCCACACCCTGGTGACGGGACTGGTACTGTCCCCGTAATGTCTGTCAGTACTGTCCCCGTCGTCACCACCTCCACCCCCTGGTGACGGGACTGGTACTGTCCCCGTAATGTCTGTCAGCACTGTCCCCGTCGTCACCACCCCACCCCCTGATGGCGGGACTGGTACTGTCTCCATACTGTCTGTCAGCACTGTCCACGTCGTCACCACCTCCACCCCCTGGTGACGGGACTGGTACTGTCCCCGTAATGTCTGTCAGCACTGTCCCTGTCCGGACACGGATTGGATTTCTTGCCAACGAATTCAACACCTGTCGTACAACTGACACCTTGTAAGCTCACCAACGGTCGTAAGACTTGCACCGTGCAAAATAAAGTCAACTTCGCATCTGCCGTGCCCGAAGGTGCTTATCGCTATACAGGACAACAAGACGGGCACTTCGTTCCTCTGCGGGAATTTCCCAGTGCCCGGTATGTCCCATTGTTAATGTCGAGTGTCAGACCGGCTTGATTGGCTAAGCTGCGGCCCCGGCATCCGCCGACTGATCAGGGTCACAGAGAGGTCAAGAGGTCGCTGGGTCTCCGTGCGAGCATGCTCGGCCATTGTCGCAAAAACCACCTCAGCCACAATGGCATGCTACTGCTATTTCCGCTCATGTCATATTCACATAAGTCGTGCTGTTTTTTTTTGCAAGCCGCCAAACAAATGAGAGCAGGACAACGGAAGCGGGTAAAAAAATCCTGACACGCGATACCTGATAAAATAAAGAGGATGTGTTCTTTGTTCCTGGTAGCACCAGATCTTTGATGACGCGAATGCCACTTACCCTGTTCCTAGCATATGCATGCTAAGCAGTGAACCAATGAACAAGAGAAGCACATATAGATTCTGAGGTCGGCTGGGCTGTTCGGCTATTAACTTCTTATATTAATCCCGACAATTGAGTTGTGGATTGATTATAATCAATCCACAACTCAATTGTCGGGATTAATATAAGAAGCCGATAATTATCAACTTAATCCAGGACGGCATTGTCTGCTATATCAATCACTGACGTGCCTGCTCGGAGTCTGGTCAGATCATCAGATGAGCGTGATTGAAGCCCGCAGCTGCCAGCAAGGTCAGCTTAGACCAGGCGTGGATCCCGGAATTCGCATAGGGTCGCTTGCTCCTAGTTATATCGGATTCAAAATATACTTATTTTCATAACAGAATGCTATGAAGTGGTGTAAAAAGCCACTTGACATTAAGCTATGTTTTTGTTGCTTTAATATTGCATTTTCTTCAATATATACTACCCCACCCAAAAGTATTACTATCACACTATTCCAATATATTGTTGAGGTGGGAGGGGACTAGCATGCATCCCCATTGTCAAAAATGGTTCTGTTCTTGTCTTAAATGTTGCTTGAATGATCGTGATGTTCGCTTCTTGGTGAAATGACTGCTTATGGTGATGTTAGTACAACTTGCAGCGCATATATGAAAAAGGTTTTCATTTCCGGAACAAATGAATATGAATTACATTGAAATCACACCAGCACACAAGATAAATCCACTTAAAAATGGACTGGGCGCTTCTTCTATATATTTAACCAATTGCATGGATTTTGTAGAGCAAGAATGTTGGCTTTGACTTGTTTGGTAGGACCAAGCAAAAACTGATTTTCACAAATATTCAAATTCCTTGGATTTGGAAAGTGTATTAGGTACCTAAGCATGAACTCAGAGCAATATTGCCCCATACAGTGCTACTAGATTTTGCATAATTTGAGATTCGATGAACAATTTTGCTCAAAATCAGGTTGTTTGGGGAGGGGGATGAGATGTCCATTCTGGATACAATAGTGAATGCATGATAATTACAGAGCTGACGAAGCATCACATCAAAGCTCAGTCTAAGAGCCCACTGACTCTGAACAGACTTCGTTGGGCTTTCGATCTTAGCATTTGCTACCTCTCGTACCTACCTAGGTAACTTGCTCCTACCCAAAACGTCGCGCATTCCCTTATATTCACGAATCAATGATAACTGTTTGTGTCATACGTGCCCCTGGCTCAAAAGTAACGGTGACATACACGGACAAATGACATAACGATTTCCATCGAGCGTACAATGCACACGAAATAAACGTTTTCGTTCATCTAGCGAAGGCCGCGTGCCTGCGTTTGTTATGAAACGAAAGCGCAATATATGACGATATATGCCAGAGGCTTTCCTCATTCATGTGAGTGTTAGATCAGTGACAGAGCTGTGCTAACTTTAAGATGTAAATGTAAACTTAATTTTTCACTATATTTACGCGCCACGCATACACGTTTGTTTCCAGTTTTTCAACTTTGCTACTTTCCAGTGGACTAAGGCATCGCTTTGTGCGAAAATAATAGATGCAAACACTTCCCAGCTCTACTCAGGTGAGGCACTGCCGAAAGTGCCTTAATAGGCGGACCTCCCATGCTACATGATCTACAGACTATATATCCAGCTTTAAGTAAACCGAAACCACTGTTTCGCGAATGCTTCATTAAATGTCTTCATTAAAGCCGATAACAAATCCTGGAACAAAGACCGTGGTAAGAAAGCCAAATGAGGACGCCACCATATCAAAGTTTCTGCATTATATATCTGATACGCAGCAGATATATAATACGCAGATATATAGCAGATATATAGCAGATATACGCGGCAGATATATAATACGCAGCAGATATTACTTGTAGGGCTGTACGACTCATAGGATATGTTGCAGAACCGAAGTTCGTGAAAGGTTATTCGCTTCCCGACACTTCCAGGTAAAATGTGCTTTTTCATGCCAATTTTTAATTCATTGACTGCCACATGGCTAAGCGCTGGCTAAGCGCTCACCCGTGAACGCCTATGAAGATCCCAGTTAACCCGCCGGACCCGGGTAACCCGCCTGACCCGGTTAACCCGCCGTACCCGATTAACCCACCGGACACGGTTAACTCACCGGACACGGTTAGCCGGCCGGCCGGCCACACTGGAGACAGTTCGGGACGCTACCTACCAGCAAATCGGTTCGCTCACGCCCTGAATGAGTCTCCTCCTTCACCAACCCTACTTGCCTGTCGCCACCGCTCCTTTTGGCGGGGATGGGAGGGTTGGGGGTCGCTGTGCCGTTTCTCATTAAGCGCACAGTCACCGGATATTAGCGCGCCGGCCCAATGAGCCCGATAGAGCCGCAGTTCATTACGCGGTCGCGCTATCACGGCGCCATCGCTAATTAGCGGCACAGACTCGCCAAAACCACTGCACCGATAAAACACGAACACGAGCGGCCAGCGAGCGTCGCCCGGCCGGGCCGCGCCGCGTCCGCCGCCTGATGAGCTCCCGCCGCACATCCCGTCCGCCCGGCGCTAAATTATGACAGTAATTGCTTATGAAATGGCCGCTAAAATCTCGCGACATTCCAACAGGGTATGCAGATGAAGGCAGAGGATGAGGACAGAGCGGGAGGGCGGTGCACCCGGGGAGAAAAGCCATCGCAAGCGAGGGACAGAGAGAGAGAGAGAGAGAGAGAGAGAGAGAGAGAGAGAGAGAGAGAGAGAGAGAGAGAGAGAGAGAGAGAGAGAGAGAGAGAGAGAGAGAGAGAGAGAGAGAGAGAGAGAGAGAGAGAGAGAGAGAGAGAGAGAGAGAGAGAGAGAGAGAGAGAGAGAGAGAGAGCCGTTTTTTGGTCTTGGCATGAACTAACGTATCTTTCAAGGCGGCTCCCCGCCGGTAGGCTATCATGGAATCGTCAGGAGGCACACGTCTTAGTCTTATCACGTCACGTCAGGAGCCTGACTGAGTGTTCTTAGTTGTGTCTCTAGCTTTCCACAAACTTCCTAACGTTCGGCAAAAAGGAGGAACAAGCCAATATTATAATCACCGATGTCTAATAGCCGAAGATATCACCCTTGGAATACCCACCTTATTCCTGCACCAAACGCTGACCAGCCGAGTGCTTTTCTCTCGACTGGCAGGTGGGACAGCCTCTGACACAAGGCCTCTGTTTCAGGTTCTCTATACGGTTTGGGTCGTTAGAACCTGAGCATGCGCGTCCCACGCGTGGTGCCAAACCATATGGCACTGCCTGCTTGGTGTGAGATGGATGACCACAGCTGTAATGGGGGAACCTGGGCACGCTGGTCCAACTGCATCCCACGCGTGGTGCCAAACCATATGGCACTGCCTGCTTGGTGTGAGATGGATGACCACAGCTGTAATGGGGGAACCTGAGCAGGCGCGTCCCACGCGTGGTGCCAAACCATATGGCACTGCCTGCTTGGTGTGAGATGGATGACCACAGCTGTAATGGGGGAACCTGAGCAGGCGCGTCCCACGCGTGGTGCCAAACCATATGGCACTGCCTGCTTGGTGTGAGATGGATGACCAGAGCTGTAATGGGGGGACTTTTTTGAACTTGTTGGCTGGACTTAGGTTAAACTTAAACCTGTACTTACTGTGTAGGTCCATTATCTAATGTCTATTGCCCAAATTTATTTTAACATCCAAGGAAGTCATTCATGAAGGAGAGATTCTGAGGTTTACCTTGATGTGTTTTATGAATGTTTTAGATTAAGTATAAAACATTGTTTTCTGTTCTCGTCGCCCATTCCTCACAGATTCACAGATCACACCGTTGATAAGTCAGAAGTAAGCTACGGGCCGATCTTTAGACTGCTCAAACAGTGTCCTTGCCATTCGCCTAGATAGGTACAGGCATAATGTTCACCCAACCTCGACTCAATGGTTGTCTCTTTTGAACGCAGCGCCTGTCTGCAGTCTTCACCAAGATCAAAGATGTTGCTATCTACGACTGGTTCTATGATGTTGAGAACCTCTTCGGTGGGAATGGTCGCAGGCGGGGTAAGTCCTCTACCGCTTTGCCCATCTTATCCGCACGATATGCGTGAAGCGCGGACATTTGCTGTCCCGCAGACACGTAGCACCGCCAAGCGGAATATTTTGGAAACAGGCATAAATAAAGAAGCTAAGAGGAAGTTTCAGGAATTAATTAATGTTTTCAGGATAGTAATTATATTCGAAGATACTACATTCATGTAGGTACATTTTTCACGCCATCTGCACATACACGGCAGTAACACAAGTGAAGCATGCCGTTGTACATGCACATTGCACACGCTCATGTGAAATGCCAAATGTAGCTTAAAGTAACGCATCGTACAGTCGGCCACCGAAATATGCTCCAGTACCTATACCTTCACCACGGCTGGTGACTGGGAACGTAAGCTGTGCCGCCTAACATCAATTATTGGTAGGCTGTGCCGCTTCACAGTTAGGCATTGCGTGACAGTCTACCAGGTTCACCACGGACCACTATCCCAACCACAGGAGTTCGCTTGTGTGGTCGTCACCATGTGTGGCCATTCGCCCTGCAGCCATGACACGTCACGTGGCCATTCGCCCTGCAGCCGTGACACGTCACGTGGCCATTCTCTCTGCAGCCATGACACGTCACGTGGCCATTCCCTGCAGCATGACAGTCACGTGGCCATTCGCCCTGCAGCCATGACACGTCACGTGGCCATTCGCCCTGCAGCCGTGACACGTCACGTGGCCATTCTCTCTGCAGCCATGACACGTCACGTGGCCATTCTCCCTGCAGCCATGACACGTCACGTGGCCCTGCAGCCATGACACGTCACGTGGCCATTCTCCCTGCAGCCGTGACACGTCACGTGGCCATTCGCCCTGCAGCCATAACATGAGAAACACGGGTCTCCGCCGGTCCCGTCTTGCATGCCTCAGTTGGCCGAACAACATTGGCGGTTCAACGAGCAGGCTACCACTGGACTCCTGTCGACAAGCAACAATTGGTCGCTATGGATTTTGGACTTCGGCAACACAGAATCAGCTCGAAAGGCTGGAGGACATCAGATGCAAAGGGTTTAGCGAAGGGAGAGGGGAGGTGCATGATGTCAATGAAGGGAGAGGGGAGGTGCATGATGTCAATGAAGGGAGAGGGGAGGTGCATGATGTCAATGAAGCACTCGCTTGCCCTAAAATAAGAGTAGAATTTCCCACGTTTACAATGTTTAGAAATCCAGTGCGAATTATTTGCTATAAACCAGGACCCTACTGCTAAGCAGAGATTGTTGCGTGAACCCAGGCCGCAAGCACTACCCGATCCACGAATTCCAGCTATGCGATATAAATTTGGCCGAACGTTTAACGTGCCGTTAATGCACTGTCAGGCCCCGGTAGCTCGTTCTCGACTTTATCGGTCCAGCTGCCAACTGACCCTCCCAGCCTAAATCGGTTCCAGACTAAATGCGAGCACGCGAAGCGGCCGAAATCCTGTCTTGCGAGGAGAGGGAAGATCAGTGCTGGCCAGCGCTCTAACCAACTACTGAGCTACCGGGACGGCAAATCCGGGCCCGGTACTCACCTGCTTAATTCAGATTGATTCACAAATCGTTGAATTATTGGATTAAATCACACCGTTTCCTTTAGAAACCCGAATTGTTGGGCGTAGGTCATATGCTATGTGATATATTATTATATTATGGTATATATTGTGCACTGTATAGCATTGTGTATAAATAAAATATATATACGACCTTCAATATACCAGGAGGTGCTGAGTTGACATCAAAAGTAACGACAAGGGTTGTACTTTATTGCTTAACGTTTCGGCCAGGGGCCATCGTCAGGAGTATTATTGTTTAGAAATCGATTATTTATTGTATTATTGTTTACTCCTGACGATGGCCCATGGCCGAAACGTTGAGCAATAAAGTACAACCCTTATCGTTACTTTTGATGTCAACTCAGCACCTCCTGGTATATTGAAGGTCGTATATATATTTTATTTATACACAATGTCTAAAACCCAGGAGCATCTAAGAGCCATTCTTCGTTATATTAAACACTGTATAGCAGGCAACATATTTCTTTTTTGTCCGGATTCAATATTTATTCAAACGGATACCATTACGTATTGTCGCCAGGATACTATTTCAGAATCGGACGTTTTGGTTTGTATTGCTTCTGCGCGCTATGCAACCGAGCCGTCCGCCATTTTTGTCAAAGCACTTAAAAGTGTCTGAAGAGTGAGCAGCATTTAATGCCATATTTTATGTTGAATTGCAGCATGGGAAGCATAACAAAGCCCCATGGGCCAGTGGAATACACTTTCCAGTACCAAGGTCATTCTATAATGTCCTGCCCACACGACGTCGATCGGGGTTCAGTAAAGCTCAGTGCGACCGGCATTCAAGAATTTTATTGTGTGCCAAAGCTAAACCGACTTCATTGCCGTACTTTTGAGAAATGTCGGGAACAGTGACCAACTAATTACCACGAGCCTGGATCGTTTACCAGGTCAAATGGCATGTATACACCAACGGTGTGTGTTGTGTGTGTGTTGGTGTGTGTATTAAACCACTTCCTATGTTTTTGTATCCTACCCGATCTGGTCTCCTGGTAAGCAGCACGTGCTGTCGCCAGCGCTACACCAGCATTACACCACTGCAGTGGTGTAATGCTGCAGCATGTAGCATGTAATGCTGTAATGCAGCATGCAATGCACCATGTAATGCAGCATGTAGCAGCATGTAATGCTGTAATGTGGTGTAATGCTGGTGTACTCTTGGGACTTGAATTAACACAAGGGCATGTGTCAATTTGTAGCACAATATTTCGATACGTCTAGCTAGCTGGAAGCGAAGTCTTGTCCTTGGTCGGTGTATACAACTCCATACAACTGGAATCAGATTTGGGTGGTCAGAAGGTGTATATTGTGAACAGGCGGTATCCATTCTGTTTGCCAGGAAGGAAGCAATTTACCCTATTGTGTTGGTATACTCGTGGAATAATAGCCTCTCAAATTATTTCGATAAACATGGAAGAAGACTAACATGAAAGGAGACTAACATAGACGGAAAATAACATGAAGGTGACCAACATGAAGGAGACTAACATGGAATGAGACTATCATGGAAGGGGACTGGCATGGAAGGAGACTAACATGAAGGAGACTAACATGAAGGAGACTAAGTAGCTAAGTGTTTGTTGAATCCGATGGCGATCCTCAGTTTTTAAATATAGGATGACTGGTAGACTGCTTCTATATTCTAGGAAAATGCGCTGTGAACGAGGGAGAACCTGGCTGGAGTTCCGCTAGGGAAGGGGCATTGAAAAAGCTTGGTTAAGGGTCGTGATTTAAAAGGGTTGAACACAGAAGCACTTGTGTTCTAAATTTTCAATGTTGTTACTGAATGCATAGTGTAGGTAGTTGTGCTCGTGAATAGATATTGCAACCAGCGCATTCGCCAGCTTTATGTGGTTACTTCCAACTTGAGACCTTATTTTTCCTCTGCACTTTGATCGCAGTACGATGTTCCTCGGTAGGCATCGTGGACGAGATTTGCATAAATTATTTGCTAATCCATTCACATGGTGATGGCAATACACGGAGGAAGTGCTCATTTGCAACTGAATGACCCTGGTTGTGCTTCCTGGAGATAGACCGCTTCTCCTGGATAACGCGGGGGAGGGCGGTCAGGCAAAAGGACAGCACCATGACAGAGTCACTCCTGCACACAAGCCCTGGTACTAAATAGCAGTACAATTCAGATGTTTAGTTTGCTCATTTTGCAGAGTCCACCCCACCGTACCGGAGTTCAGGGTTCAGGAACGAACAACACACCGACACAGAAACACACACGAACCACCGCCACACACAAGCATGCGCTCCCTGGAATGTACACTCACGCGCATGCATGTACACTCCGGCTCCAATAATCTTCGAAATAGTGCCCAAAAGGACAATCTTAGCAGCCAGAGAAGAAAATCGATCCTACATTCAGCGTGAACGCACAAGAATCCACCCTCAACTACACAATGACTGAGGGCGAAAATCGGCATTGGAGCCTCCGATGGCCTTTGCATCCGATGGCCTGGCAAAGGTCAATGGCCTGGCAAAGGTCAATCAGCTATCTAATGAGACCGTTGGTATGTCCATTACCCTGACCCTGTACCCTGACCCTGTACCCTGACCCTGTATACCCTGACACGCCAAGAATTGGCCAGTTGGGGCAATACGTGAATTTAGTTGCCGACACTTCGCGATTTCGGCCAAAAGTTCCCCGGCAACTCGTGTATTTCCTTTTATGACGTCACAGATCACAATCTGACCAGACGTTCACGAATGTTCGATTTGATAATGTCGGCAAGTGATATCCGATCAGCTATGGCAGTTGCCGGCGAGCTGACGACCACAGTAGCGCTGTAGGCTATGGTAGCACAATGGGGCAGGATTGGCGAGCTAACGACCACAGTAGCACTGTAGGCTATGGTAGCACAATGGGGCAGGATTGGCGAGCTAACGACCACAGTAGCACTGTAGGCTATGGTAGCACAATGGGGCAGGATTGGCGAGCTAACGACCACAGTAGCACTGTAGGCTATGGTAGCACAATGGGGCAGGATTGGCGAGCTAACGACCACAGTAGCACTGTAGGCTATGGTAGCACAATGGGGCAGGATTGGGTGAGTTTGGAATTGCTGAGGAGGGTGTTATGCAATATCGGGTGAATGGTGCTAGATAGGCTGGGATATATAGTTCCCTTGGAACTTGAGATAAGGGAATGTTTGGGGTGTGAGCCTTTGCTTTTCTGGTATCTTTTCTAGATAAGCTTAACCCAAATGGCCCCTGTGGCCCTTATTGAGCCTTAACACTTTATGAACTTTATGAACACAGCATTTTCTGTGGTCGTGAAACAAAACCGACCTGGAACCTTACACGAGCCGCTCGCGCTGCAGAGGCGAGCGTTGCAAATCAGATCAACCTCTCGAGACCATTCATGACTTTTTAAGCTCGTATCTGACCGGCCTCGGAAAAAAAAACTACACGTTTGATGCGTGCGCATCTGGTCTTAACTACGCATCTGGTCTGTACTTAACTACGTGCGCATCTGGTCTTAACCCTGTAGTTTGGAAACAGTGCTTCGGAGCAATGAAAATCGTCCGCCTGGTGGGAGGCCACCTACATAATTATGCAATAACATGGACGACGGCTACTTAATTTTTCCCCGGATTTCGTACACCAGTCAGCAGATTTTCAGCCGAATACCTATCCAAGAAGCTTAGCAGAGCCGCCCATCTACATAGACGAGTGCCCACAGTCCCTCCCTTCGTGGCAATTTCTGGGTTTTTACACCGCTAGAAGTGGCTTTGAGTGAACGTTTTTCACAAGGTGTAAAATCAATGCAAGGAAATCACCGAACATTCCAGCGTTCTGGGTCGTTCCCTTAATGATCCATTGGAAGCGAAGCGTAGGGACCTCAACCTTGGCTAAAACTTCATTTCATAACTCTTTGTGTATCGGACCTTTATGCGTGCCCAAAAATAGCTGATCATATGGAGTGGGGAGTTTAAGGGGGGGGGCGAAATCAGACAAGCAGTCCACGAGAAAACAGATATAGCGTGCTCGATTTGCAACATGATGGGACAGCACGCCACTGGACATAGTGATGGTGTTGAAGTTCTGGACCAGGTGGCCAGTTCTGGACCAGGTGGCCATGTTCTGGACCAGGTGGCCAGTTCTGGACCAGATGTAGGCACGTCCGTCTCTACTGGCCAATGGCACGGACGTGGTGCGCCGGCCGGCTGGCCGTCCGGCCGTCCAGCAGCCTCTGGTCAGCCGGCCCGCTGAGACGATCGCCTGTCGTTCTGTCGGCAATGATGCGTACATCCCGGCCGCTGGGGTTGCGCCGTCAATATGCTACAGCGGCGTCGGTGGACGGAGCCGGCCATTGGCGCAGCTGGCGCCGAGAGGCGGGCCAACACCTAATTACCGACTCATTAGACTCTGATTGGTGGAGCGCCGCGTCGAGGCCACGCCCACCACACGGGGCCTGAGTTTGCTCGGGCTATCTGCCACTTCCGCGACCATTTCCTCTGGGTAATGAAAGAAGTGGACTTAAGCACACAAGTTGGACGTTAAGAATTTATGTTATTCAATTATTGGTTTCGAGCTTTGGTTGCCGCCTATTCCGTTTGAAATACGAGCGTCCATTGCGGCCGACGGTCCGCCTCAAACTGCTGCCGGCGGTCGGCAGTAACGAGCCGGGCGTCCGTCCACCAGCAGCGCCGAGACCACGAGGTGAGTGCAGCACCACCTTACCACCGGCCGACGGCGCCACGTCTGGTGGCCACGTCTGGCCACGTCTGTGGCCACGTCTGGTGGCCACAGGTGGGTGTCTTCGACTGTTGACACCCTGGCTGCAGAGGCGCCCCTCGCCCCCCCCAGTCGCATTCCCGGCCCACAGCACGTCCGGCGCGCGCGCTCGTTAAACAGCGGATTCCATGGAAAAACTCATTTCCGTGGCGACATCCTGAACTGCGCCTGGTATTGGCCGTAAACCCTGTGTCCGCAAACCGGGCCGGCGACCTTCCGGGTCCGGCCGCTCACTTCCGGCAGCCTTCCTGAGCCGGAGGCGCACCGGAAAACGAACGCACGTGATGTGGGTTGACAGCGGGCGTGGTGAGGCGGTCGGTAGACGGTGCAGCTCACTGGCTGTTGCGTGACCCGGAAGTCGTGCAACAGTCGCTGCGTCTCGCCAGGTCATCGAGTGACCTGCCTGTTGACCACCAGTCATCGAGTGACCTGCCTGTTGATTATCAGTCATCGAGTGACCTGCCTGTTGATTACCAGTCATCGAGTGACCTGCCTGTTGATCCACGCGGCTGTTTAGTTCGTCACACCGTGCTTCATTCGCGAACCTGTTCAAATTGACTTGCTTACTGTGTTGTTCGGATCGCTGCGAAACTCAAAATGGGGATAGATGATTTGTCACCGGTACATGTGTTGACTAATGCCAGCCTGTACCGAACAATGTGTGTCACGTATGGCCACACGTGCGCTGCTCGCATGCTTGAAAGTAAATTTAAACATTCATTATTTCGACTGTGATACACAATCCGTCTCCCGACCGTATTTCAATGGCGTGCAGCCGACGTTTGGAATGGTTGGCGCTGAACAATGCTGCATAATTGAGACATTACATCGGTGAGGACTACGCCGCAGCAGTAGTGTAACATTTGTGGGTGCACATGCACACACAATCCAAACCGGTGGCCCCGTAAACATTGCTTGTACACCCACAACATTATTAACGACCATACTGCCCCACCATTCCTCGCGCAACAAACATTATTTTTATTATTATTATTTTGTTCCTCTTACTTCCTGAAGAGTCTACTGTCATGGCATGTGCACCCACTAGGGGTTTGTCTACTGTCATGGCATGTGCACCCACCAGGGGTTTGTCTACTGTCATGACATGTGCACCCACCAGGGGTTTGTCTACTGTCATGGCATGTGCACCCACCAGGGGTTTGTCTACTGTCATGGCATGTGCACCCACCAGGGGTTTGTCTACTGTCATGACATGTGCACCCACCAGGGGTTTGTCTACTGTCATGGCATGTGCACCCACCAGGGGTTTGTCTACTGTCATGGCATGTGCACCCACCAGGGGTTTGTCTACTGTCATGGCATGTGCACCCACCAGGGGTTTGTCTACTGTCATGGCATGTGCACCCACCAGGGGCTTGTCTACTGTCATGGCATGTGCACCCACCAGGGGTTTGTCTACTGTCATGGCGTGTGCACCCACCAGGGGTTTGTCTACTGTCATGGCGTGTGCACCCACCAGGGGTTTGTCTACTGTCATGGCGTGTGCACCCACCAGGGGTTTGTCTAATGTCATGGCATGTGCACCCACCAGGGGTTTGTCTACTGTCATGGCGTGTGCACCCACCAGGGGTTTGGGACACTTGCGCTCCAGCGGTGCCGGTCTAGAAGTTCAGCTGAGGTGCAGGAACTTCACTGAGCATCACTGGCCTCCGTACAGCACCAACTGACACTATGGTCATGTCACGATGGCCAACAGGTGTGAGATGATCCCTGGCTTCTGCGCTACGCAGTAACTGGTGGTACAGTCGTGGCATTTCGTAGTACATGGGTCCAGTCCAGTCAGTCGTGGCACATCGTGATATGTACCACCAGTTCCACGGTCCAGTCAGCCGTGGTATATCGTGGTATATGGGTCCAGTCAGCCGTGGTATATCGTGGTATGTAGGTTCAGTCTGTCGTGTTACATCGTGGAATATGGGTCCCGTTAGTTGTGGTATATCGTGTTATATGGGTACCGTCAGTCGTGGTATATCGTGGTATGTGAGTTCAGTCAGTCGTGGTATGTCGTGCCACCCCGTGGATATAGTCCTGAAATCACGCAAACTTACTATGAAAGTCATGTCTACCCTGTACTCATGTCCCAGAATGTGACTGCAGTTCATTGACAGCTATGACAGTAGACACGTCAGGGACTGACTTAACACGTATCCACCAGTTCTCGGATAACGAAGGGAGTGACTTGACACGTATCCATCATTCTCGGGTAAGGATGGGACGGACTTGACATGTATCCACCATTCTCGGGTAAGGAAGGGACGGACTTGACACGTATCGACCATTATCGGGTAGCGAAGGGAAGGACTTCACACGTATCCACCATTCTCCGGTAACGAAGGCGCCGCTTTCGGAAACATTTGCTCGCTGGGAGGGCGCCCCGGGGCTTGAAATGATGGTTAGCAAGAGTGTCCCAGGCTTGCAAATGCGTGCCGAAGCTTTACTCTGAGCTTCAAGGGTCTCACAAATTTTTTTTTTTAAAGGAGCCCAGAAACCTGAAAGAGTACTATGGAAGTTGTAAAGGGTGTCTTGATGACAAGCAGGCAGCCGAGCTCTGCAATGGTGGGCCATGCGAAGCAGGAGTGTAGACTAGGACTATGAAAACGAGGACTATGCAGACTATAAGGCAGTCATGGCAGCCACCATGCCCTACCCAAGAAAAATGTGGCATGTCACACCGACATCTTCAAGCCAACTTGGCGTAGTACTGTAGCCGTCCAATGTCAAGCAAAACAGTTCAGAGCGCACCACCCGCGGAGGGGGGGGGGGGGCTGGTAGGTGAAATTTTCTGTTTTGGGGTGCTGTTCACGATTATATGCCAGATCTCGGCTACCCGAGGAGATAATTATTTGAAGCATGTGCATTGCATTTGATCCATGCACCGATTTTTTGTTCGACTTGCTCCGTTTCAGTGTTTCTTGTTTCTTCTCTTCTTCTTCTTCTTCTTCTTCTTCTTTCTCTTCTTCTTCTTCTTCTTCTTCTTCTTCTTCTTCTTCTTCTTCTTCTTCTTCTTCTTCTTCTTCTTCTTCTTCTTCTTCTTCTTCTTCTTCTTCTTCTTCTTCTTCTTCTTCTTCTTCTTCTTCTTCTTCTTCTTCTTCTTCTTCTTCTTCTTCTTCTTCTTCTTCTTCTTCTTCTTCTTCTTCTTCTTCTTCTTCTTCTTCTTCTTCTTATTCTTCTTCTTCTTCTTCTTCTTCTTCTTCTTCTTCTCTTCTTCTTGTTTCTTCTCAATGAACATTAAACCGACACACCAATGTAGAGAGTTTATTGAGAACTGAATGGGCAATCGTGTCGGTGTATTGTGTTATCTGCTCCCACGGTAAGGACAAGAGTGAAATTGTCCGGCTTTGGACGTTTCTCACAATTGGGTTCAGATCTCGGAGGTTCGACCTGATGGCGGTCGGAAACATCTACATGCAGGGAGTGCATGTGTAGGCTACATTTCACCTGGCAGTCGCAAATTTGCGCGCTACCAGGTGTAGCGCTAACGTGACACGAGTGGCAGGTGTATCGATAACGTGACACAAGTGGGGAGGTGTAGCGCTAACGTAGCACGAGTGGGAGGTGTAGCGCTAACGTAGCACGAGTGGGAGGTGTAGCGCTAACGTGACACGAGTGGCAGGTGTAGCGCTAACGTGATGTGAGTGGGGAGATGTCGTTATTTGAACACAAAGCTGGCCCACCAAAGATCGCACACTGAGTGTGAGCCAATGTTTCACGGCGGCCAACAGAAACTCCCTCAAAAACTCCCTGGAGTTAATGCTTTAGGACCGATCCGGCTCTCTCCCAACCCTTAAAAGCATTTCTTTAGTCCGTCTCAAAAAGCTGCCAGCTGCATCGATCAGTCGCCGGGCCAATGACACCTATAGTTGACAATGGCACCTGTAGTTGCCAATGACGCCTATAGTTGACAATGGCACCTGTAGTTGCCAATGACGCCTATAGTTGACAATGGCACCTGTAGTTGCCAATGACGCCTATAGTTGACAATGGCACCTGTAGTTGCCAATGATTCCTATAGTTGACAATGACACCTGTAGTTGCCAATGACCCCTATAGTTGACAATGGCACCTGTAGTTGCCAATGACCCCTATAGTTGACAATGACACCTGTAGTTGCCAATGACACCTGTGTTTGTCGACGACACGTGCAGTTAAAGCGGCTGGGGATCTATTGTGGGCACCTGCCTCTTTGTCAGACATGCTGCCGTGGAAAAAGGGCCATAGCAAATACGTGAATGAAGGAAATGCAGTACTTCGCAGTCTGGGAAACTGAGGCTGGGAACGATATTGATAATGTGACATGGAGAGCGAAGCGAAGAGAAGCGGGACAGCGGGGAACGAGGCAAGGAAGTGGGACCTGGGGAACGGGTTCCGGTCCCCAGCTGGGCAGCGATATGGACATAGGAATGGAACCAGATACTGAAACGTCACCTCAGAACGGGACTAGTGAACGGAAACAGAACCGGGGCATGATTGGAGACATCAAACTGATGAAAACGGGGCACCAGAGAGGGACCGGAGACCGGAACCGGAGAACGGAACTGGGATGAGGGCCAGATAAGGGCCCAGGAAGGGGACTGGGATGGGGACCGGGAATGGGACCAGGGGAGGCGAATTGGGATGGAGACCGAGGAAAGGACTCGGGAATGGGACCTGGATGGGAACCGGGGATGGGAACCGGAGAGTGGGACCTGAGAACGAAATGAGCAACCAGGTGATGTACCAGATCAGACAATGGTATGAATGACGCGACCAGAAAATATCATGGCCAATCAGCTTGGAACATGTCAGGTGAAGAATTCCAAGGTTTTCTAGCATCACATTAGGAGTTCCCTAATGCAGGTGGTGAATTGTGCTGACTGCTCAGGTAAGGAGTGACCATCCGTGCTTTTTTGGCTGTGAATTTGCCGCCTGCTTGCTGCGTCTTCGGCTGTGATTGCCTGCTTGCCGCGTGCTGAAACATTGAGTACCTTGTCACGAGTAGAGCATGTTCGGACTCCATTGCTAAAGAACTTCCCTGGGATGCATAATGTTGTGTTTATCGTGCACAATTGACGCACTATGGCAAGAGGAAGGTTCTCTGTTTGTTCTGCAAGAGAGCAAAATTCGATGGCTTACGATGTTTTAAATTGAATATTCATTGAGACCATTTCTAAAAGCAAATAGACTAAAACTAAAAATAGAGCAAAAAGTACATCGTGCTCGTATATTGGTAGTGTAGCTAATGATGTGATCGCTGGATTCTTATGTTCAATCCACATTGCGACACAATGAAGGCCAAATGAAGGTGCGGAGGCAATTATACAAAACATCGCCCATGCAGATACAGATACACAGACAAGCTGATATTAATGCAATTCACCTTGAACTTGTGGTCATTCCTGTCCCTCATCAAACAAATTAACATGGATCATTGGTCGTAATGGGATGATTGGTCGCCATTACATACATACACACGTACATCAACAATCAATCATACACGCACAATAGCCTTGGTCTTGAGCATCCGATCAAGACACAGGAGCCGTACAAGTACTGCAGAACTTGATCGGAAAAAGTTATCTGGTTCCCAGACCGGGGATGTTTATGATCTTCCGATTAAGCGCTGTTAGTGATGTTGGTATCGTGTTCCGAGCAGGCCGCGCCCCGCTGCTGTTCCTGTAGCCGAACGGTGAGAGGGGCTGTACTGCGGGCTGTGCGTTGTCATTGGCTACGGCCCGTGCATGGGGCTGAGCACTGGTGTGTGCAACAGCGGCCGAACAGCACTGGTCGAGAGCATTGGTGGCAATGGCATATCGATCCGTGTAGCTCGGCGAGGGGTCAGTGCAAATGCTCATTCGTGTTCGCCTGTAATTGATACAATTAGTCCAGCGCAGGCCAAAATATTCCTATCCATGTGGCTTCGGTTCCACTTTCGCGTTGAGATATATAAGTAAAAAAAATAATAGGGAATGGAGTAGGATTGAACTGAAGTCTTAAAGAGAGCAGACATAGGAGTATAATTGGAAAGGTTTGCGACCAACAAGGAAGAATTTGGCCGATCCCAAGCGGGCACAAACAGATACCTGTGCAAAACCCCGCACCAAACCGCCTAACCAACAGGCAGGCAATAGCCAACCTGCCCACGCCGCAGCCAACCAAAACGCCGAAACCCTAACACCCCGTCTCTGTGGACACCCCGTGGACACCCCGTCACAGGGGATACTCTGTGGACACCCCGTCTCAGGGGACGCCCTGTGGACACCCCGTCTCAGGGGACGCCCCGTGGACACCCCGTGTCAGGGGACACCCCGTGGACACCCCGTGGACACCCCGTCTCAGGGGACACCCCGTGGACACCCCGTGTCAGGGGACACCCCGCGGACACCCCGTGGACACCCCGTCTCAGGGGACACCCCGTGGACACCCCGTCTCAGGGGACACCCCGTGGACACACGGTGTCAGTGTACACCCAGTCTCAGGGGATACCAGAACAGCACCACCTACCGAGAACCGGATAGGAACATCACTCAAGCAGAAAATTAACATCCTTAAAAATCGTCGCACACCAAAAGCAGGGAAATTAATCTGTTTTTGAAAGACAATTTAGATATTTCTAGTTTTTAATCCTGATTTTTTTTGTTCGGGGCGGGGGCGGGGAATACGCTTAGCGAACTTCACTTGTCTATACTCGTAAACATTCCATACAACTAAGGTAACGCAACAATCCATAAATTATTGGCAGCTTTGTATGTGCACAACTAACAAATGATAAGAAACATTTTTTGGTTGAAGCAATTAGCCAGGAAGCATAAGCACTGAAAAAAAACAAAGCTCTTAATGCCACCGCTCAATGCAGACGCCTTCAGGTCCCATACCCTTTCCTCCATGTGCTTTATCACTATTGTCCGGGCGTACCAGCTTGAACCATGAGTTTACATGGGAAGAAATATAAGTATGAATAAATGTAAATATGAATATGAAACATCAATCGAAAACTAAATATAGGTACATCAATAAATAGTTGGTTAAAATTTGCATCGTCCCCGCTGACCGAACCGTGGAAGGCACCCCAAATCAGTCCATAGGGCGCCGGCACCTTGGAAGGGACTCCAAGTTAAGGTAAAGGGCGCCAAACTCGGCCAGAGAACGCCATTTCCGTGGAGCTGGCTGATAAAATATCGAGGGCACTCTGAACCTGGCCAAGCCCAGATTTTCCTTTAGAAGGTCGCCCTCGGCTGAAGATTCAGTCGAGCAGAGGATGGGGTGTATACCATGTGCCCGGGGGAGGGGTGCTGGTAATTGATGCAGCACCATTATCTCCAAGAACAATATTTAAACATAGTAAATGTAGCTTAAATGTATAAAATGCTATATGTTAAGTGCTTAATAATGTTAAATGTTAAATGTTTAAGGTAGATGTTGAATGTTAAATGTATTGCATGTCTTAAATGTTAAATGTAGCTTAGTAGGTCACTACCTCCCAACTACCAACCCCACACCTCCGTGGCCCCCAAACATTATTATCCTCAACAGGGAACAAAACCTCATCCTCCATTAACAAGTCCGCTAGAGCGCTGCACGACGGTCCCGTTCCTGTTGAATGCTGGGATTTTTGACAACATTCTGAAGCTAGAACTGGCTGCTGTATGGACCTTTGCACCGCTTTGACTCATTAACTACTCCTCGCTACCGTGACTCGCCCGAAATATCAGCCACTAAGCCATCAAAGGCCATGATCACAGTCGGCTTTACGGGCGTGGGCCGAGCCCGCGGACTCCAGTGACGTCACAGCCATAGGACAGCCCCCATTGGCTGGACGGAAATACATTTGGCTGGAGGCCTTGGCGGTACAGTAGCAAAACGGTCAGACATGTGCAAAGGCGTTGTTATCGTACCCCGGACAACATATTATCACAAGGCATTAGCAATAACAATATAGTGCCAACCCATAGACGCAGCATCTGGGAGCAGCCACGGAAATAATAATTATGCCGACACTAACAAAACAAAGGTTCCCACAAATTAACCAAAACTTCAAAACTCATATGTGCCCGAATATCTGAGCTGAATGGCCTTCCGAACAGCCAAAAGCAAGATGCTCCCACCCGGCGTGTTGTTTTCGATGTGACGATCTCTTAGATCTCATGAAGCCAAGTCAGATAAACCGACTTGGCTTCTTGAGCGCGTGAAATCGCGCCTTTAATCTTTTCTACGGGCACATCCCGTAACACATTTGATTGTTTGAACCGACTGCGTATCCAGTTTCGTTCTGGGCTAACATTCACGATGGAGTGTTTCAGATTTCACGCACAAAGGTTCATTCTAGCTCACCCTATCTGTTTTGTATCTTTTTCATAAGACTAGGCGCCATTTTTACGTTGCGCTTCCAAATTAACATTTTTGTTTTATCAGAGGTGTAGGCAGGATTTTCCTAGCGGATTAGGTGTGGAATCATGTTCATATCTTGCTCTATATGGTGGCTATTTCTGTCTCAAACCCTCACATTGGCCTACAGAAAACCAAAACAAATGCAATGCAGGATGTGAGGAATGGGGAGGAGGTGAGGGGGGACCGATGTCAACTGACCTATGGTGAGTCAACTGAGCCAACTGAGTCAACTGACCGATGGTTGCTCTCTCGGGCTGGGCTAAGAACGATAATGCAATTGTATTGCCATGCCTAGCAACCGGAATGCCCTCGTCTGATTGCTTTGTCGTGAAATATTTCACTATTTTATAGGACAGCAGTTACTCACCTGTTTCACCCACCATAATTTTGAGGAATATTCAGCAGATTGTGGAATATTCAGCAGATTGTGGAATATTCAGCAGATTGTGTCGATTAGGCTCGGCTCAGTTAGTCCAAATGCACTATTATTTATATCCATGTTATGCATCTCACATGCATTGCGATAGGCGACAAGGAAACCGGAAATCCTCGAAAAATTAAAGCAATGTTTTTATTTTTTATTTCCTTTAATGTCCATACCCATTAGTGGGGCAGAACAGCAACCCATCCTGACCCGTGTGACCCAATTACCTTAAATTCCAGGGATGAGAATCAGTTCAGGGCAAATCAAG
The DNA here is from genome assembly GCA_034440615.1 of Ashinkailepas kermadecensis. Classification (NCBI taxonomy): domain Eukaryota; kingdom Metazoa; phylum Arthropoda; class Thecostraca; family Neolepadidae; genus Ashinkailepas; species Ashinkailepas kermadecensis. The sequence continues at coordinate 116,658 of JAOTOM010004867.1, forward strand.
TCAAGACGGGTCAAGCCACTTTGCGCCTTCTTTTTCTTGCTGAACAGATCCCGTCACCAGCTATCATTAGATACATTTTCGTGAAGTCCACTCAGACAAACAACGAACATAGCAACATCATCAGGTGCTGCACTAATCACTATGCTAATGTGGTAATGGGATCTTAATATTAAAAGATCCGAAACTGGCCTTACACTTACCCCCTAAAATATTAGTATATACAGAGATACGATGAAGGAAAAAGAGAATGCAAAGGAAACGAACATAAGAAAAGAGAAAGAACAGACAGCAGAACAAGCAGGGAAATCGTGCCTAGATGATCAAGCAGTGAATGACATTCATTGGAGTACCTCATGCATTCCATTAATGCATGCATAACATGCAGGCTCAGACAGGGTATGGGGGGGGGGAGGGGGGTGCAGCGAAGCCCGGCCACCCCATATATTTGTATGCACATATGCATATACATATATATATATATATATATATATATATCGAGATACGCTGAAAATATATTTTTCCCAGGCATATGTTATTATATGCCACCGCAGCTTTGTTGTTATAAACCTTCCTTGTTGTACTTTCAATTCTGCGTATAAGTCGTCTGTTGTCTGGCCGGTGTTCATTGAGCACAGATCCAAGGTGATACATACATTCGATATATTATCAACAAGTGGCATTCGACGTTTCGTACATCGTTGGACATCTTCAGGAAACACTAACGTATCTATTGAAAGCGTGCAGGTATAAATGGAAGCAATGTACCTAGCCGGTCGTTGAAGGTATCGCTATCTCACTTCCAGGTTTTGTTTTTAATTACCATCACAGATAGATCACAAAGCATTCGATTGAAAATTGTACCGGAACGTGCATATATGAATTACATCTAGCATTACGGAGGTACAAAACAACCAGTACCATTATTATGTTGGGGCGACCTAGTTTAGTTTTAACACGCGCACTGGAGGGGTGGGGGGCGAAATCCGCCCACCCCTCCAGTTTTTCGCAAATAACTGCAGATTTTACCGGTCGATATATGCGATTTTCGGTGTACCTGCTTAGAAATGAACGGCGCGTCGTTTAAAGGAAGAAAATGGAAATCGGCCGAAAATTTTTCAAGTTAGGGACCGCTAAATAAAAAAAATGTTATAGCGCCAGACCACAAAAATCGGCGCTGATGCGCTTCCAGTATACTGACAAAAGGGAAGTGTTCTAGGCAACACTAGCGACTTGTTTGATGCATATTGATATGCTGTATAGTTTCAAGGTCATGTTAGGTCACCAAGGTCAAGTCAGGTCAAGTTCATGACAGGTTAATGGAACCAAACTTGATCAACTGGAATGTTGCCATAAATGCACTACTGGTTGTCATTTGTACTGTTTGTCATTGCATTTCCATACTTTATTCATGTACTTCACTCCCTTCTTCACGAAGCCGATTGCTCCGAGCTGCCCGACGGAGCAGTCGGGCGGGCGGCCGGTTCCGGTAACTGGAACAGGTAACTGACCTGATAAAGTGGTGCTATATAGGTGACCGGAGGTCAAATGTTGGGTCTAGCATCTGCATTGCATAATTAGTAATGGCCAAAACATCACTGGTGTCCATTTTTGAGCATTTAAACACAATCACAGCGATCCATAACGATGACAAGCCAAGCCACGCAAAACCGGAAAATTTTGCCAATCTGACCTCATTTGACCTTGAAGATATTGATCTAAGGTCACGAAAATTGCACACAATAGAGTTCACTACCGTGCCCATCGACCCTGCGAATTTCGTTCCTCCAGCTTTACTAGGAGCCGAGATCTTAGGGGGGGGGGCGGCGGAATCCGCCCAGTGCGCGTAATTCTCAGAGGCCCTCCAGGGCGCGTGTTAACCTCGGTCCCACAGACGGTCCATCATACAGGAGAAGGGCACCCCGTGCATTGGCCTGCTGGTTAATGAGGGGTTCTTCTCTCTAATCAGGATGACTTTCAGCACTTGCAATCGTCTCCTGTCTGGTTGTTTTGCTATGTTATTAGTTTCGACGTGGGAACATTTCTGTTTGACCACTATGATGTGTCATAGTGTGTGTGTAGTCGTCCAATTTGTGGTTCGAAATATATATTTTGCCATTATTGATGTCATTCAGGCTCCAAGATGGGCGTCATACTTAACAACGACATGATGTACGTGACGCCTGGCTTTATGCCGGCTTTCTTGCTGCAATGTTATGAATGACGTCTGTTGCACCTTATATTAGATGTCATGGTGTTCGTCATGCTGCACTTAATATTGGATGGTGTGCCGTCTATATCAAATCACGTAATGTCAGAGGTGTGCTGAGTTCTTCCCTACGTCACGGTGTGCGCAAGGCTTTGCGCAGCACCTTACGTTCTGCTGGACTTCAATGCTGTTCTGGTATCTGCTCTAGATAGGCTTGACCCAGATGGGCCGCCGTGGCTCTTATTATGCCTTAACACTTAATTACTTGTATGACTAATGCTGTGCCGCCACGCCGCAGGTAATGTACGACGTGGGCAGCTACTCTGACCCGACCTCGGCCGCCCCGATCGACCTGAAGCGAGGTCAGCTGCCGAGCGGTCGTCTGCCGGCGGCACCACACGTCATCAAGGAGGAGCTGAGCGGGGCCATGGACTGGCCGGCAGGCTGTGGCTACAGACTGTCCAGCTGGGGCGCGCCGCCGCCCTTCGAGCCGCTCAAGGCCGGCGGCAAGATGGCGCCGGCCGAGCTGGGCCGCGAGCGCAGCTACTTCAGCCCCGGCCTGTACCTGGGCCGAGAGCCACTGCAGGCCGCCACACACAGGGACGTGGCTGATGAGAGCAAGCGCATGGCAGGTGAGTCAGCACGGGCCGACAACCGGACCCCGGCCCCTGGCCCAGACACGGCTCCGGCCCAACCGGACCCCGGCCCAGACACGGCTCCGGCCCAACCGGACCTCGGCCCAGACACGGCTCCGGCCCAACCGGACCTCGGTCCCCGGCCCAGACACGGTTCCGCGGGCAGTGAGTTAAACGCCCTACACTGCCGCTTCTTCATCACGGGTCGGCAAAGGCCCCACAGCCCAGACACGGCCCGGCGGGCATTGAGTTAGACGTCACACAGTGCCGCTTCTGATGTTGGTGGGCTGACTCGGAGACAGCGGCCATTTTCCTCCGGCCACCATAGTATTCAGGGATGCAACCAGGATTTTCTTCAAGGGGGCTCGACCCAGAAACTTGACCCCAATGAGACTGCTTTCGGCGTCTCGTGGGAGTCAGGTTTGACGTGGTATAAATCCCAGAATGTCTTGCTCGATCTGGTACATTTTACTTGGCGAGGGAGGCGGCACGGCCCCCGTTGGCTCCGCCTCTGATGGCACTGTGACTGCTACACTGCGTGCCTGACGGCTATTGCACTCTGTATCGTGCGCTCAGTAGGTTGCGCGTGCCCTCCATCCGGTACTGACTGCTTTCCCGGCAATTTTATGACGCCAAGACACGGGTGGAGACCCAATTTGCCATTTGCCGTTTGCCAATTGGCCACGATAACTACAGTCTTGATCCTCCAACTATGCTTCTAAGCACCACCTTTGATACTCTTCCAAGTTAATGTTGCCCTTCTTCAATATATGTTTACGTCTGTGCCCGGACAAATGTCGAAGGACAATGAGTCCAGCGATAAAAAGTCGAATGGAGAATAGTCCAAATCGATAAAAGTTGAAATGATTAAAGTCAAACCTGCAAAAGCCGAAGGACAAAATGCCGAAGGTAGGACAGTCGAAGGGAAAATGTAAAATGGCAAACCACTCAAACGGATTAAAAGTCGAAGGCATGAAAGTCAAAGCGATGAAATTCTTACGGACACAAAGTCAAAGGGACAAAATCGAACGGAAAAAAGTCGAAGGGATCCAGGCTCATCATGGGAAAAACTCGAACAACGAAAGTCGAACGCACAAAAAGCAAAAAGGAGAAAAAGTCGAATAGAAGTCAAAGGGAATTGAAATGAGAAAAGCCAAACCGACTAAAGGGTCAAAGGAGCGTCGAAACGATAAACGTCGAACGGAAAAGCAGTACAATGGACGAAATTCGAATGGGTAGAAGTTAAACTGGAAAACGTCGGACGACTAACGGCTGGAGGGATATGTAAGGAAAAACTCAAAGACACAAACGTCCAAATGTTTAACCTCTTTTGTTTGCTATGCTATGCTAATTAACCTTCTCTGATATAATCTGACTTGAGGTGAACACGAAATTTGGTACACTGCCAGAAGCGTTGATATGTATTCGTTTTTTTCGCACCAATAATTTGTTGAGACATTTCACTAAAAAGTAAGTTTAAATTTTCACCTCGACTTGACCTATTGGCCTGACCTCAGAACACGAGGCCTATTTTGCTCGGTACTAAACATAGTGGAAGCGATGGGCGTGTATTTCGATTTGCATAGACCTGAAGAATACTGCGGGCGCAAAGGATATGGGCTAAGAGACTTGATGTGAGCGTACTTAGGAAAGCACCAAATGAGAAGCATGTGCAAACGAGGAGTAATTCCTGGGTTCTATGAAATATTATTGAGATAAATGCAGACGTATCTGTATGTCGGCGCGTGATGCAAAGGAAGAAATACACAGCGACATGATATCCCGCGCCAGCCCGGTGGCTGGAGCTGCCTTCGCCAGACCGGGGAGGTGGGAAGACGATTTTCCCTCTATAAACCGCGAACGCCGCAAAGGAGAAAATTAACGTCATATTCTTTGAAAGCTCGTGGCAGAAAGAGCCGAAAAAACAGAATCGGTTCATGTTGACCAATTGTCATACAATTATCGACCAATTTGCAAAGCACGTAGCATCGACAAAAACATCTTCGGTCACCAAAGATATAAGTATCTGCAGGACGACATGCGACAGCCCACGAACTGTCAGTGACATTTGACCTTGACATAGGGTCCACGATCCTCTTTTGATCTTGACCTGATATTAGGTCATTGGTCTGTTCCTCTGTCCCTCTCCCGATCCCGTTCCCTTACCTTCTCCAATTCGACTTTTATCCCTTCGACTGCCATCCATTTGAGTTTTATCTGCTTGAACTGCATATATCGCTTCGTCTTGTATGCTTTCAACGTTTAGTTTGTTGACTTTTTCCTTTGACTTTTATGCCTTCGACTGTTCTACCTTTTATTGTTGTCCGTTCGCCATTTTTTTGCCCGTTCAATTTTTTCCTCCGCGACTTGTATTACTACGACTGTTATTCCTTCAACTGTTATGCCTTTTGACTATTCTTCAGTCGACTTGTTTGTTCTTTGACTTTTTTATGTTTCGACTTTTTGTCCTGGGATCTGGAAACCTAAGCTAATTTGAGCAACGCCACTTCCCAAAGCTTGAAGCGCTAAGATAGTTATAGGAGCAAGCATTCATGAGTCATTTGACAATACCCAAATATCTTGTTCTCAAAATTGTATGCCGAAGGGATCCATCATCAGGGATGTCAAATGGCATTGTACTCTGACCAATCTGCCGGACCAGTCTGCCGGACCAGTCTGTCGGACCAATCTGTCGGACCAGTCTGTCGGACCAATCTGTCGGACCAGTCTGTCGGACCAGTCTGTCGGACCAGTCTGTCGGACCAGTCTGTCGGACCAGTCTGTCGGACCAATCTGTCGGACCAGTCTGTCGGACCAGTCTGTCGGACCAGTCTGTGACGGATCAGTCTGCCGGACCAATCTGTCGGACCAGTCTGTCGGACCAGTCTGTCGGACCAGTCTGTGACGGATCAGTCTGCCGGACCAATCTGTCGGACCAGTCTGTCGGACCAGTCTGTCGGACCAGTCTGTGACGGATCAGTCTGCCGGACCAGTCTGTCGGACCAGTCTTTGACGGACCAGTCTGTCGGACCAGTCTGTCGGACCAGTCTGTCGGACCAGTCTGTCGGACCAGTCTGTCGGACCAGTCTGTCGGACCAGTCTGTCGGACCAGTCTGTGGCGGACCAGTCTGCCGGACCAGTCTGTCGGACCAGTCTGTGACGGACGAGTCATATCCAGTGCGCTGGCAGCACGGTTCAGGCCACTCTTCATGGCAGCAGAACAGCCTTGGTGAGCAGGGGCCCGGCGGAAGGTGTGGTTGGCCAGAGCTATAACGGATATACGTGCTGCACAATGACATGTTGAAATAGGTGCAATCAAATAGGGTATGATTTACGCCACCGTTATGTAGGTAAAACAAGGACTTGGTGGCCATTACGGCTCTGCTAATTACTCCACGTGCGCCTTGTGCAGTGTCGCGCACAACCGCGGCACTTATTGTCGACATATATTTTGCGTCCTGTGACTGCGGTATATTTATTTCGGCACGTGATTCAGATCCGGCCTGTGCACCTAAGGAGCCGTTCTCGTTACTGGCAGGGCCGCGTGCCCAGAGGCCATTAAGCGAGTGCGGCCACATTAAGGCAGGCGGATACGTCCGTTGGTTTTGTTGATAAGTGCGACGTTTACAGTGTGTATGTGGGCGGCGTATCATTGACAGACGGAGCCTGACCGGTGACGTCACACAGTCAGGCTATATGTAGGTCCATATACGTAGGTTCCTCTTCTAATAGAAATTCAGTTCGAATGTTTGCTGGGGTGGCTTCATACAACAGGATTTTATGTTAGCAATTTTTGTTGCGAGGGCTCTGGACCCCACCGATCGATCTCAATCAAGACCTCGATCAGGGAACTCCAGTCTCAGGGCAAGATGTTGTCCGGCAGCTCAGTACGCCGCCAATGTACCGGTACAGGTAGTTCGTGGTCTCGTCGTCCTATCGCACCAGTTGCCAGCTGATCCTTCCAGCAGCTGGCGGCTAAATATGAGCGCATGCAGCAACTCGAACCCTATCTTATCAAGATGGCGAAGGCCAGCGAAGTCCGGCACCCTAACCCTGTGAGGCATTGGCATGTTAGACTAACAGACACCCGGTCGCTTCATACCCTGTAAGTTGGTATGCGACTCTAGTTACTGCCAACAAGTGAAGAACAACTAAACCTAATTAGCCGAAACTGGCTACAGTCTAGCCGAGGCGGCGCTCGTCCGCCGTACATGGTGTACATACACCAAAGCTAGATGCTCTGTGTGCAGATGTCGAGTTCGCACAGTTGCCGTGCTGTGTCCAGGTCCTCTCTGCCGCACAGTCTTCCCCTCAGCCGCATGCAACCGTTCAGCGCGGCACCCTCCATCGGACTGACACTGGCCAAGCAATTGCCTGGCCTCGGCAGATTAAATCTCGTGACATGACGTGACCACGTTACCGGCGGCTGGCCCGGTGGTCCTCAGTCGGTGGTCCTCAGCCTGTGGTCCTCAGCCTGTGGTCCTCATGTGGTCCTCAGCTGGTGGTCCTCAGCCTGTGGTCCTCATGTGGTCCTCAGCCGGTGGTCCTCAGCCTGTGGTCCTCAGCCTGTGCTGGTCCAGCGCCAGCACCGCCTAAGGAGTTTAATCTTCATCGTACAACCGTTTGTTGGAACAAAAAATGCCTGTGGTTCGCCCTGATAACATAATCAAGGTTGTATCGATGAACAAAAATATAGTTTAAGGAACGAGCAATTTGATTTCATTCCCCGAGTGTATCGGCCTAGCAGACATTGCTATGTTGAGGTGCACCAAATAAGCTCTACCTACGGATTCCAAATACCAAATGATTTATTTATATAAATAAGAATCTATCATTGATCAATTTCTTGTTCTTCGAACATACCTTCAGTAACACCTTGTTTGTGTATATATGTTGAGATGACGTATGCTGAGGGCTGGTATACTCGATTCTGATCAGCATGGATGATCTGAATATGTCTTGTGAAGGATGCCAGAATCTGATACCCCAACAGCAACAAGAAGTCGCACGTCAGATTTGGCCAGCCGAAACACCAAGCGCATGGCAGTCTTTGTTGTGTTGAAATATATGGTCTATGATTATCTGAATATTACTCTCCAAAAGCTGCCTGGTTAGCTCAGTGCATAGGGCGGCGGCCTGCAGGGTCTCCCCGTCCTGGCACATGGGGCGGCGGCCTGCAGGGTCTCCCCGTCCTGGCACATGGGGCGGCGGCCTGCAGGGTCTCCCCGTTTTGGCACATAGGGCGGCGGCCTGCAGGGTCTCCCCGTCTTGGCACGACGGGTTCGAGTATATTAGCTTCACGCCCTCGCCATTAACGCCTCCGGCTGGGATGGCCAGTTGGCAGCTGGCCAGGCGAGGTCGGGGTGCAGACACCAGGCGGCTGTACTCCTGTCGCTGATGTGGCCCATTGGTATGGGTACGTTAAACTATCGGTCACATTGTGCTATAGACTGGAATTTCCCGATCGGAAGGTGGGTTTATGGTCGGAAGGTGGGTTATGGTCAGTACAAGTACAAGCTTTTGCTTACCACTGACTGGGATTCTGTAAAGCCTCCCCAGCAACAATTCGAACTAAATATGAAAGAAAGGGTTCTAGCAATGATGCATGACAAGATATGACAGCTGATGTCAGTCCACTTTTCAGATATCCTGCACGTTCATCACTGGCAAAAACATTTGCTTTTCTCCAAAATAGTATAGCAATTATCCGGTCTAGACAGGGGAGGAGCTTATCGCCCCTCCCGCTGCCACATTCTATACAGTTTGAGAACTAAACGTCGCAGCGCGTCACCCTCAGCTGCTGGTTATGACGTCATCAAGGAGACCATGTTTTCCGTTTCGACCCTCTGAGTGCGATATTTCCGCTCCGGTTAGCACGTTAGAGCTGCAACATGTTTGTGTGGCGTGGCGTATGCGATGAATGCAGACAAATGTTGAAGTCATGAATTAAGCAATCAATATAGAACTATCTCTGGGCTCATCGTAAGCCATCGCAGGTCCCTGAATTAAACGTAAATTCGTGTGAATCCAACTGTAAAGGAACATTGCCTGTCACAAGTGAAAAGTAACATGCTAAGATCTGGCGAGAGGTCAAGCGTAGGAGTACGTGTTCATGCCATTTCCAGGTCAGCACATATCAAACATGTTTTTGTCCACATCATAGGCACCAATATAGACTGCAACTGGATGTTGTATTTTGTAGACACCTGCAGCATGAGGTTCGTATGCTAGGAAGATTGAGCAAGGCACATTTGATCTGCTCCAAGGTCACTACTGGCGAAACATAAATGGTAGCACAACATGGTCCCATTTGACAAATTAACATTAACAAGAAATTACAAGTTAATTTATGTTTACTAATCACTGTTCAAATTTTGTCACATATAGCTCGAGCACTGAGCGTTGAGATAATTTGGTTACAAGGTGAACACCGCTATGTTGTAACACACTTTATTTGACTTGACCATGGCGCCAGTCACGTGGCGTGGACCATGGTCCCAGACGGTCATGTGACGACACTGACGACACTGACGACACTGACGACACTGACGGTCATGTGACGACACTGACGACACTGACGACACTGACGACACTGACGGTCATGTGACGACACTGACGACACTGACGACACTGACGGTCATGTGACGACACTGACGACACTGACGGTCATGTGACGACACTGACGACACTGACGACACTGACGACACTGACGGTCATGTGACGACACTGACGACACTGACGACACTGACGGTCATGTGACGACACTGACGACACTGACGACACTGACGACACTGACGGTCATGTAGAACTGACGACACTGACGACACTGACGGACGACACTGACGGTCATGTGACGACACTGACGACACTGACGACACTGACGGTCATGTGACGACACTGTGACACTGACGACGCTGACGGTCATGTGACGACACTGACGACACTGACGGTCATGTGACGACACTGACGGTCATGTGACGACACTGACGACACTGACGGTCATGTGACGACACTTACGACACTGACGACACTGACGGTCATGTAACGACACTGACGACACTGACGACACTGACGGTCATGTGACGACACTGACGATACTGACGACACTGACGACACTGACGGTCATGTGACGACACTGACGACACTGACGACACTGACGGTCATGCGACGACACTGACGACACTGACGACACTGACGACACTGACGGTCATGTGACGACACTGACGACACTGACGACACTGACGACACTGACGACACTCTGTACAATCGGTCACCGAACATGTAAATGTAATGCAAATGTACTTCCAAAACTGGCAAGGTATGGGCTATTTCCGCCAACATGAGGCAAGTCGGTGGATTGCTTGGGGACGTACATGGATAGGAACGTAAGATTGAAAATATTCCATTTTCAACATCCACCTGACATGTGCCGTCATGCATAATGTCTAAGGTCACAATTGTTCTGCCTCCGAACGTGCATAATTGGCCGTTTGCACCAGCTCGACCCGTCGTTCCCTCTCAATTGAGGATCTTCAGCCAGCACCCAGCTATTGCAATGTTAGTAACGCATAGCCTGAAATAACTTTGGCTCTCGGTGAGTTTCCCATTCGTTCATAGCGCCTTCAATGGCTTAATTTTGTTGCGAACGAGGGCGAAGCCCAAACTTCCTTGTATTACGACAAACGTCCACGAGCGACCCGGCCCGACCCGGCCCGGTCATACCCGGCCATACCCTGCCCGACCTGACCCGACCTGACCCGGCCATACCCGGCCCGGCCATACCCGGCCCGACCCGGCCCGACCTGACCCGGCCAGACCTGACCCGGCCATACCCGGCCCGACCCGACCCGGTCATACCCGGCCATACCCTGCCCGACCTGACCCGACCTGACCCGGCTATACCCGGCCCGGCCATACCCGGCCCGACCCGGCCCGACCTGACCCGGCCATACCCGGCCCGACCCGACCGGGCCAGACCTGACCCAACCTGACCCGACCCGGCCCGACCCGGCCATACCCGGCGGCCATACCCGCCCGACCCAGCCCGACCTGATCCGGCCCGACCCGACCCGACCCGACCCGGCCATACCCGGCGGCCATACCCTGCCCGACCCAGCCAGACCTGATCCGGCCCGACAGCGCCGGATCGGGCATTGTCCGGATTGTCACAGCGCTTGAAGTCCCAATCTCGTCGCGCGAGCTAGGCCCGGTCGCCTAGTTTTTTATTTTTACCTCTCCTATCACAATTTTCTCTTCGAAATATGCGAATTCGTGTTCAAGGGAAGTGCTTATGTCCGAGCATATGCGGTGTCTGCAACATCTAACCGACAGCCAGCCAGCAGCAGGTCACGTGGTTCTGCGTCGCGCCACGTGACCTGTGCTCCTCGAGGCCGGGCGGCTGCGTGCTAGAGTCAGTCCGATGGATTGTTTGTTTGTTTATTGGGTGGTTCACGACGCGCTTTTTGCACATTCACGGCTAATGGTGCCGCCCACGCTGTTTCGCCGGTGGGCCGCGGGATTGGGAAGTGTCCCGAGTGGTGCGAGTGTCGAACCCGGGACCTTTGGTACCCAGAGCCCAACACCTTAACCACTCGGCCATCCCCGCCCCAGTTCGATGGAGGGTGCCACGCTGAACGATTGTGTGTGGCCTAAACGGAGCAGGAGGGATGCGAGATAAGGGAGCAGGAGGGATGCGAGATAAGGGAGCAGGAGGGATGCGAGATAAGGGAGCAGGAGGGATGCGAGATAAGGGAGCAGGAGGGATGCGAGATAAGGGAGCAGGAGGGATGCGAGATAAGGGAGCAGGAGGGATGCGAGATAAGGGAGCAGGAGGGATGCGAGATAAGGGAGCAGGAGGGATGCGAGATAAGGGAGCAGGAGGGATGCGAGATAAGGGATCAGGAGGGATGCGAGATAAGAAGCAACGATGACACAGCATGGCGCCAGGCCTAATTCGACAATTGAGGATTGTGCACCTAGGCTTGGAATAACTACACAATGTTTGTCAGATGAGCCCGATTGTCAGATGAGCACAATGTTTGTCAGATGAGCCCGATTGTCAGATGAGCACAATGTTTGTCAGATGAGCCCGATTGTTTGTCAGATGAGCCCGATTGTCAGATGAGCACAATGTTTGTCAGATGAGCCCGATTGTCAGATGAGCACAATGTTTGTCAGATGAGCCCGATTGTTTGTCAGATGAGCCCGATTGTCAGATGAGCACAATGTTTGTCAGATGAGCCCGATTGTTTGTCAGATGAGCACATTGTTTGTCAGATGAGCCCGATTGTCAGATGAGCACAATGTTTGTCAGATGAGCCCGATTGTCAGATGAGCACAATGTTTGTCAGATGAGCCCGATTGTCAGATGAGCACAATGTTTGTCAGATGAGCCCGATTGTCAGATGAGCACAATGTTTGTCAGATGAGCCCGATTGTTTGTCAGATGAGCACAATGTTTGTCAGATGAGCCCGATTGTCAGATGAGCACAATGTTTGTCAGATGAGCCCGATTGTTTGTCAGATGAGCACAATTTTTGTCAGATGAGCCCGATTGTCAGATGAGCACAATGTTTGTCAGATGAGCCCGATTGTCAGATGAGCACAATGTTTGTCAGATGAGCCCGATTGTCAGGTGAGCCCGATTGTTTGTCAGATGAGCCCGATTGTCAGATGAGCCCGATTGTTTGTCAGATGAGCCCGATTGTTTGTCAGATGAGCCCGATTTTGCTGGAAGATTGCAGCCAATTTCGGTCGGATCGGATTGTGTTTTAACACAATCTGATTGCACATTTGACAAATTGGAAGACACGACCTTTGCAATCGGACTCGTGTGGCGAATATCGAGCACGCATGCCACATTGAATACACGAGCTTCCAACCGAGCACAGTTGTAGTCAACCCGTAAACTACCTGTCGCAGTACGGTGCCTGATAGTAATGCTGCATCGGAGGAAACTCGCACCTCAGCTCACACCCTCACTCGTCCAGCTCACACCCTCACTCGTCCAGCTCACACCTTCACTCGTCCAGCTCATACCCTCACTCGTCCAGCTCACACCCTCACTCGTCCAGCTCACACCCTCACTCGTCCGGCTCATACCCTCACTCGTCCAGCTCACACCCTCACTCGTCCGGCTCATACCCTCACTCGTCCAGCTCACACCCTCACTCGTCCAGCTCACACCCTTACTCGTCCGGCTCATACCCTCACTCGTCCAGCTCACACCCTCACTCGTCCAGCTCACACCCTTACTCGTCCGGCTCATACCCTCACTCGTCCAGCTCACACCCTCACTCGTCTGGCTGACACCCTCACTCGTCCAGCTCACACCCTCACTCGTCCAGCTCACACCCTCACTCATCCGGCTCATACCTTCACTGACCCCTATAATGTCTCCTTATGCTCTGAGGCATAATGTAGTTCAATCAGCCTATGTTAAATATTTGTAGTAAAAAGCGAGCAAGTCAAGTTAAACTATGCTGACGTACGGTCACGTACTAAACACTCGACCAAATTACTATGCAAAGAGATGTTTTCTACCCATTTCAACGTCACATAATCCCACTACACCCATTCATGCGGCATTAACGGTCCCCGGCAAGCAGAAATACAGAGACATGCGAACCTACGGCAACTATTGACACCAAGTGCTCGGCCACCTTCAGTAGCGAAAATCACAGATAACTTTTTTACAAGCATTCATTGAACACTATATATCAAATCATAGAAAGGATTTGAACGATTCTTTCTACATATCTCACGAATCGTCCGTCGATGGTGTTTGTCAACGGGAAATTTCAGAGTGGATATCATTGTCACTGGCGGCATTCCTGAGGGTGTCATGCTGGACGCCTTGCTGTTCTCGGTCTACATCAATGACAAGTCTTCTTTCCTCACCTCGTCTGCATTTACTATGTATACGGACGTCACCATCAGCTATGAATGCAGACGACTTCACGATTTACCACCGGATAACCAACTCCCAGGACTGCTTCTCTAAACAGATTTACATCTTCCGTGCGCTTGGCCGTCCTACTGGCGACACACCTCAGCCCCTGGAAGTGCCTGTCGCTTGCAATCGCTCTCCGGACTAAGCCTATTACTCATGTCTCCACTGTCAATTTCTGTGGCCTAGAGCGTGCCTCAGAAGGCGGCGAGCTCGGAGTGTTTCTCCACACAGGAACGACATTTTCGACTCACATAGATCATCTGATGTGAAAAACAAACAAACAGAGGTCTCTTAATTAATCAAATCGCTTCAAACCGAAATTCCTAATGAAGAAATCCGATTCGCCTTCCACTAGCCACGGCCGTGTGATTCGCCAATGCAGTGAAACTTCGGTCCCCATTGCTCTTTTATTTCACCGGGGGGAAAAAGCCCTTGGGCTATGCCACTGCTAGGACCCAACAGCAGAATTAGCAGCATGCATTTTGGTTGGCATACATATGACGTAGCTTATATTTAAACCGTATTATAGCAACACACGAAATGACTGGCACCTCCAGACAATACTTCTGACCCAATCCGCTGAAGGACATAATATGGGACCGTCTGATTTGGTCGAGCTAGGGAAGTGTATTACTGCTTCCACAGCCAGGAAGCCATTGTTCAAATGCTTGATAAAGAGAAAACTATACCAGTGTATAAGCATGGCACTCTTAGCATTCGTGACGTATGGGATCATTAAGCCTGACATTGCCTTTGAACTTTGGCGAGGGCCTTTGCCTTGAATAAGCCGCATTGTGATGCAGAAACAAAGCGATGATTTTATGGCTAGCGACGCATGGTTCACTTTTGTGCTCATTTACACCTCAGTCACTTAACCCGACATGATATCATCCTTGATGAAGTCGGGCAGACCAGCCATAGTCGTCCGATATTACGTGGTGGTGCCTGGTGCACTCGCCGTAACTCTCTGATCCTAATTGACGGTGCCTGATGCCCTGGTCATAGCTCTCTGATCCTAATTGACGGTGCCTGATTGGCAGGGAACGTGAGGGAAATATGACGAGCAACACATTCCCCGTGTTTATGGCCTGTTTTGCCAACTACAAGCATATAAATCGGCCCGACATTTGAAATGGCGCCAACCAGAGTGCCGACCTGAAAATCGGCCTGCCTGGACAAAGTTTCCATCTGGCAAATTGGCGCGACATGTTCGCTCCATAATTCACGCGCCGCGGCAGAAGTTGGACAGGGAGCGTGACGGTGGCGACATGGCTGAGTGGCGCGCTCCACTGGCTGCCGCGACAAACACGCCCCAGATTTAGACTGACCGGCAGCCAGGCCGAGCTGACGCAGGCTGATGCAGGCTGACGCAGGCTGAGGAAGGCTGGGGCAGGCTGTGGTAGGCTGGAATGGCCGCAGTAGGCTGCGGTGCGGTGTTGTATTCTGTGTTGGTATTCGGTGGCATGAGACGTTTGCACGTATTATGCCAAAACAAAGCCATTTTTCTTGGTTGATGAAAGGCTGCTCCAGGCAGAGACTCTGGAGGGCATGCCAGGCCAATGTTTCCAGTTTGATGAGCTTTCAAAAGCCAGTCAGAAATGTACACGCTACGATCATAAGTACTATTTGTCAGGAAACATCATTGATGCAGAACCCATATGTTGTACGTTTTACGCTACTAAATATGCAAATAAATGGCAGAGTCGTTTCCAGGTCAGGAAAGTAGGGAGCAGGGGTCAATATTATATTAAAGCAAGCTTCTTGAACACCGTCACACCGTGTTGATTTCTTTGGAATTCCTGTAGTAAAATGATGTACTAATCATCGGCATAGGCGGATCAAGATCAGCTGTGGATAGGAGGCATCAACAGGTACCTATTAGATATCGGAACGCGTGAAGCTTCACCAACTTTTATGTACTCACTGATGCACTAGATGTTGCGGACAGAGGCGGATCAACGGCAAACAAGGCGTGTACCTCATCTGGTGTACCTGACGTCACCTATGATGTAACGTTTTATTTGCAGAGGAACATTCAGCATAGTATTACTAAAACACTCATTGTTTATGAAAAAAAAACATTCAGTTGAATACCAAGCGACGTTTCGCTGTCCAGACGTATTTCTCCCAATTTCGGTCGCCCCGGATACGCCGATGGATCGCATTTTTACATTTATTAGCCCACTATTGAAAGCACGATGAATTGGGAATCAATTGGCAGTAACTGGATCCGATAATGAGACTGCATCTAAGAGCTGTAGGATACTAATAATTGGCATTATTTCTCCGTGTTTTGTCTCCCGCATCGGTCGATTTCACAAGTTATGAGGTTTGCTTTCATGCAAATGTAGCTAATAATGCATTTTAACGATAATAAACATGGTCCATTGGTTAGTAAGACATCAAGGGGTGGGCGAATAAGCCACTTTACCAATGTAATTATTATGTATGCCTTGCATAATAGGATTTAAAAAAAAAGTACGAGGCCCCACCAACGGTAAAGTTTGATTTGAAACACAATCCAGAGCCTGATCCGTTCCGTGCCGTGTTGAAACAGCGTGTGATTATTGGATGGACTGGATCGAGGGTGGCAGGGCGCCCATCACATGGTCCAAAACCATGCTGGCGCCACGTGGCAGGACCCGAGCACATCACATGTTCCAAAACCATGTTGGCACCAAGGTGAAAAATTTAGGTGGAAAATTAGCTTTAAAAATGTAGCCAAAGGGTGGAAAAGTGTTGTGAAATTGATCGGGAAACGACCTTAAATGTCATGAATGTTCTGAAGAAGCTGTCATCAGCATTTTCCTCCGTTTGAGTTTTCTCCGTTGTTCCTTTTCTGTTGCTATGCTCGTGGTAGGCAACATGGGCTCAGGTATCAGTTAAGCTTGAAGCTAATGCTGGTTCTTGGATCGACATCCTCCATCTCTGCTAACAATTACTGCATTTACTGATGCAATATTTCGATATCCACCCTATCACTTTTCAGCTTACTTTAATTGAGCGTTGCATTGCGACATATTTTAGATTATCAGTTCACTTTTATACTATCGAGGAAGTTTGACACCTCCATCGAAACCAGCATTCAAACTACTAATGTGTTGTTGCCATATTGGAGCGATATCAATACTAAATATAAATCGAATAATCCTTGCGAATCCAAGAAACTCGTGACGTATATTGCCAATCATTGCCGGCCATTGCCGGTCAAACCAGGTGAGGCCGAACAAAATCCTCCAGAATTGACAAGCTTGGAAACAGATTGGGCTTTGCCAACAGGAGCATCACAAGCAGCACCGTCAAAACGGGACGACCCTTGGTCTGTCCTCATCAGGTCAAGAAAATCTGGCCGAACAAGCCCAAAACCGGTAGAAATTGTAATAACTTCGTTATGTGTTGCGAGGGCGAAGGGCTAAAATGCTTTGGACAGGCGTCTGTCAAAGAAGAGAAGCTTTGGATAGGCGTCTGTCAAAGGAAAGAAGCTTTGGATAGGCGTTTGACAAATACAATAAGCTCAATGGTTAGCTTTATATCTTGGTCAGACAAGAACTAGCCTTAGTTAGTAATAAAAAGAGCCAAAAAAAAGGAAATGGGAATCAAAACAGAAATATGAAACAATAAAAGCACAAAAAAATACGGAAGATGGCCGTGGAAAGTGTAATTGTAGGGGGGTTATTGGTGACTTGAGTAGGAAGGGAGAGATGTTAGCAAGAGAGGTGGAGCGCCTGAGGTGCTTAGTGGCAGGACCCATCATAGGTAATGCCAGTCAAGCAAGCCGGGTGCAGGATTTGAGGAGTGCTATGAATGGTAATAGTGAGGCCTAGGTTAATAGAGAGTGGACAGTAACCAGACGTCGGAGTACCAGACTAGTTCTAAGGAAAATTGACACAGGCTTTGAAAGGCATAATTGGTTTGAGGTATTGCAAGAGAGGGATAATTCGCCCCACCCCCTGATGTCTAGAAAAAGCCTACAGCATAATTCCACTGCAAGGCAACGAGAAGGAACATACGTGGCAGTGTCTATCAAGTTGTATTTTCAGATTTAGCAAACAATTTTTTGAGGTCTGATGGCCTATAGAATGCCTCAATCCAAAATCTTGTTACATTCTTTATAATGATATCCAACCGCAAAGATTCTACTCCTTCTCTATGTTCTGTATCCTCTATGTTATGACATTTCATTACTTGCCTCACATGCAAGAGAATCCCACCTCCAATCCTTCCCTTCCTTTGGTGAGCATGCATGCTGTAGCCGGTCAATTCAAGTTATCGCAAGTTGTCTGCAAAAAAAAACTTTCATGGACCCATATTTCGGCTATGCATACCAAATCTAGCTGTTCATACAACACATATGCATGCAGTTCCCCAATTTTGTTCCTAGCATTTCTAGCATTTACATCAAAACATGATAAACTATTATTTTCTTTGCTTACAATACTTTTCTCTTTATCAGCTATATACCCCTATGACCTGCCTAATTTCACTGTTTCCTACCCAGAGCCTCCTGATACCCATTGCTGAGCAATTCCACTCCTCTCTTGCTCAGATGTAACCCATCTAATGCGAATATCTCAGTCCTTCCCAAAACAAATCCCCACAGATCCAAGAACCTCACCCCAAGCTCCTAGCAAATCTTGGCCACCCTGCTATTCAGTCCAATGGCCCCAGAATACCGTTATACACTTGCACTTACCACGGGGAGGATGGATGTTATCACTCCTCTTTTCCTACTTCCTGCTAACCTACCTATCAAAGCCTTGCACACTTTTATTGTTTCAGTAGTTTTGCTTCTTCTACATCATCCACACCAACATGCACAATGACTACTGTCCCCTCGCTCGGCAGCGATCGTTTTGGTCAGCACACGCCACACGAAGAGTACTGAAGCACGCTAATGGCCAGCAGTGAAGCCACTCCCCAGTCACGCTAATGGCGAGCAGTGAAGCCACTCCCCAGTCACGCCAATGGCGAGCAGTGAAGCCACTCCCCAGTCACGCCAATGGCGAGCAGTGAAGCCACTCCCCAGTCACGCCAATGGCGAGCAGTGAAGCCACTCCACAGTCATGCTAATGGCCAGCAGTGAAGCCACTCCCCAGTCACACTAATGGCGAGCAGTGAAGCCACTCCTCAGTCACGCCAATGGCGAGCAGTGAAGCCACTCCCCAGTCACGCCAATGGCGAGCAGTGGAGCCACTCCCCAGTCACGCTAATGGCGAGCAGTGAAGCCACTCCCCAGTCACGCCAATGGCCAGCAGTGAAGCCACTCCCCAGTCACGCCAATGGCCAGCAGTGAAGCCACTCCCCAGTCACGCCAATGGCCAGCAGTGAAGCCACTCCCCAGTCACGCTAATGGCCAGCAGTGAAGCCACTCCCCAGTCACGCTAATGGCCAGCAGTGAAGTCACTCCCCAGTCACGCTAATGTCCAGTAGTGAAGCCACTCCCCAGTCATGCTAATCCACCCCTTGGTATTTAGTTATGCCTGTTCTGCTATTCCCGCGGCCACCGTTTTGCTACAACGAAACCCGACCAAACACGTCGCCAACCACCAGATCCAAGCCGAGCAAACCGATGGGTGTCCCGACATTTGGCAGCTCCCTGGCAGCGCCGCTGGGTGTCCCGACAATTGGCAGCGCCGATGGCCGGTGGCGCCGCTGCCAGTGGCGCAGCCGGTATGGCAGTGCAGCCGGTATGGCAGTGGTCAGCCGGTATGGCAGTGGTGCAGCCGGTATGGCAGTGCGGCCGGTATGGCAGTGCAGCCGGTATGGCAGTGGTCAGCCGGTATGGCAGTGGTCAGCCGGTATGGCAGTGGTGCAGCCGGTATGGCAGTGCAGCCGGTATGGCAGTGCAGCCGGTATGGCAGTGCAGCCGGTATGGCAGTGCAACCGGTATGGCAGTGCAGCCGGTATGGCAGTGCAGCCGGTATGGCAGTGCAACCGGTATGGCAGTGGTGCAGCCGGTATGGCAGTGCGACCGGTATGGCAGTGCGGCCGGTATGGCAGTGCAACCGGTATGGCAGTGGTGCAGCCGGTATGGCAGTGCGACCGGTATGGCAGTGGTGCAGCCGTTATGGCAGTGCGACCGGTATGGCAGTGCGGCCGGTATGACAGTGCGACCGGTATGGCAGTGCGGCCGGTATGGCAGTGCAGCCGGTATGGCAGTGCAACCGGTATGTCAGTGGTGCAGCCGGTATGGCAGTGCGACCGGTATGGCAGTGCGGCCGGTATGGCAGTGCGACCGGTATGGCAGTGCGACCGGTATGGCAGTGCGGCCGGTATGGCAGTGCAGCCGGGATGGCAGTGCAGCCGGTATGGCAGTGCAGCCGCTGCCGGTCGGTATTTTACGACGGTTGTGTGCCGACCATCGGTGCCCAATACGCCTCCGTTCCAGTCGCCGAGCCGGCTAATAGTGCCGCCACGTGCCGTCAACTCAGTGTGCATCACACACCGCCCGGCCGGCCTTTATCGCCGCCGGCGGCCCCCCCCCCTCCCCTCCATCCGCAGGTGGGGCCGACTGGGCGGTCGCGTGCCTCCGCACAAGGGGCGAGGAGCTGGACGGAATAACAGGAGGGGCATCCGTCAGGACGGCCAGCGGCGTGTGACGGGGCCGACATTGGCCTGTCCGAGGGAGGGCCGTCAGTGGTGCGGGTCATGTCGGCGTGTGGCGGGGCAGACATTGGCCTGTCCGAGGGAGGGCCGTCAGTGGTGCGGGTCATGTCGGCGTGTGGCGGGGCAGACATTGGCCTGTCCGAGGGAGGGCCGTCAGTGGTGCGGGTCATGTCGGCGTGTGGCGAGGGGCAGACTTGGCCTGTCCGAGGGAGGGCAGTGTGCGGGTCTGTCGGCGTGTGGGGGGAATTGGCCGTCAGGGTGCGGGTCGGTCAGTGGTGCGGGTCATGTCGGCGTGTGGCGGGGCAGACATTGGCCTGTCCGAGGGAGGGCCGTCAGTGGTGCGGGTCATGTCGGCGTGTGGCGGGGCAGACATTGGCCTGTCCGAGGGAGGGCCGTCAGTGGTGCGGGTCATGTCGGCGTGTGGCGGGGCAGACATTGGCCTGTCCGAGGGAGGGCCGTCAGTGGTGCGGGTCATGTCGGCGTGTGGCGGGGCAGACATTGGCCTGTCCGAGGGAGGGCCGTCAGTGGTGCGGGTCATGTCGGCGTGTGGCGGGGCAGACATTGGCCTGTCCGAGGGAGGGCCGTCAGTGGTGCGGGTCATGTCGGCGTGTGGCGGGGCAGACATTGGCCTGTCCGAGGGAGGGCCGTCAGTGGTGCGGGTCATGTCGGCGTGTGGCGGGGCAGACATTGGCCTGTCCGAGGGAGGGCCGTCAGTGGTGCGGGTCATGTCGGCGTGTGGCGGGGCAGACATTGGCCTGTCCGAGGGAGGGCCGTCAGTGGTGCGGGTCATGTCGGCGTGTGGCGGGGCAGACATTGGCCTGTCCGAGGGAGGGCCGTCAGTGGTGCGGGTCATGTCGGCGTGTGGCGGGGCAGACATTGGCCTGTCCGAGGGAGGGCCGTCAGTGGTGCGGGTCATGTCGGCGTGTGGCGGGGGCAGACATTGGCCTGTCCGAGGGAGGGCCGTCAGTGGTGCGGGTCATGTCGGCGTGTGGCGGGGCAGACATTGGCCTGTCCGAGGGAGGGCCGTCAGTGGTGCGGGTCATGTCGGCGTGTGGCGGGGCAGACATTGGCCTGTCCGAGAGGGAGGGCCGTCAGTGGTGCGGGTCATGTCGGCGTGTGGCGGGGCAGACATTGGCCTGTCCGAGGGAGGGCCGTCAGTGGTGCGGGTCATGTCGGCGTGTGGCGGGGCAGACATTGGCCTGTCCGAGGGAGGGCCGTCAGTGGTGCGGGTCATGTCGGCGTGTGGCGGGGCAGACATTGGCCTGTCCGAGGGAGGGCCGTCAGTGGTGCGGGTCATGTCGGCGTGTGGCGGGGCAGACATTGGCCTGTCTGAGGGAGGGCCGTCAGTGGTGCGGGTCATGTCGGCGTGTGGCGGGGCAGACATTGGCCTGTCCGAGGGAGGGCCGTCAGTGGTGCGGGTCATGTCGGCGTGTGGCGGGGCAGACATTGGCCTGTCCGAGGGAGGGCCGTCAGTGGTGCGGGTCATGTCGGCGTGTGGCGGGGCAGACATTGGCCTGTCTGAGGGAGGGCCGTCAGTGGTGCGGGTCATGTCGGCGTGTGGCGGGGCAGACATTGGCCTGTCCGAGGGAGGGCCGTCAGTGGTGCGGGTCATGTCGGCGTGTGGCGGGGCAGACATTGGCCTGTCCGAGGGAGGGCCGTCAGTGGTGCGGGTCATGTCGGCGTGTGGCGGGGCAGACATTGGCCTGTCCGAGGGAGGGCCGTCAGTGGTGCGGGTCATGTCGGCGTGTGGCGGGGCAGACATTGGCCTGTCCGAGGGAGGGCCGTCAGTGGTGCGGGTCATGTCGGCGTGTGGCGGGGCAGACATTGGCCTGTCCGAGGGAGGGCCGTCAGTGGTGCGGGTAGTCATGTCGGCGTGTGGCGGGGCAGACATTGGCCTGTCCGAGGAGGGGCCGTCAGTGGTGCGGGTCATGTTGGCGTGTGGCGGGGCAGACATTGGCCTGTCCGAGGGAGGGCCGTCAGTGGTGCGGGTCATGTTCGGCGTGTGGCGGGGCAGACATTGGCCTGTCCGAGGGAGGGCCGTCAGTGGTGCGGGTCATGTCGGCGTGTGGCGGGGCAGACATTGGCCTGTCTGAGGGAGGGCCGTCAGTGGTGCGGGTCATGTCGGCGTGTGGCGGGGCAGATATTGGCCTGTCCGAGGGAGGGCCGTCAGTGGTGCGGGTCATGTCGGCGTGTGGCGGGGCAGACATTGGCCTGTCTGAGGGAGGGCCATCGACAGTCCGGGCCATGACCCAATGTGTCGTGGGTGGGGAGCGCAGGAGCATGTTGTCTCTCCCAGGGGCCGGAAGCCGGTGCACAGTGTACAGTGATGTACGTCGGTGCCGACGGCCCGTCCAGTGTTGAGGAGCGAGCCGCGGCCGCCAGCGTCACACGTCGAGTGCGCTCGTGCGTGACCGATGGCATCACGTGTGTGTGACGTCACGGCGATTGTCGGGCCACGTGACCGGCGCAGTCGTGGGGCCGCGTCTATAAAGTCGTCACCGGCCGACTCGAATGGTGCACAAAACAAACAGCGCCGATGTCGGCGGACGGCCTGCCGGCAGTCGTCTGCCGCCTTTGTGGTGGCGGCAGACGACTGCCGGCCGGCACGTGCAGCCACGGCAGATGCACGCCGACACAATGGCCGGGCGGACGGTGCTCACTTCACTGGTGGCGCTGCTCGGCCGAGGCCCGCTCTGCCCTCCTCCCCCTCCTCCCCCTTGTCCCCCGTACATACCACACTCGTCGTGGCACAATGGCGGCCATAATGTGGCCTGTGGAAGTTGAATGTGGAATGCCCCACGCGACGAATTGATCAACATGGCTGGCTGATGCGGTGCATTTTACTTCATTCCGAGTCTGCTATGCAGCGTCATTTCATAAAGATACTTCGTGTGTAGGTTGGTGAGACGTGTCAGGCAGGAGCAAAGGTTCGACACAATATTTCAGAGTGAGGGGCGAAGCTGCAAGCAATGGACCCCCCCCCCCTCATGTGACCAATCCGGTCTGAGAAGTCACTTCACCTGGTGCACTCGTCAAAATCCCGGGCGTTGGGCGAGCGAGGGCAAGGACTCCATTACAGGCGTTGGGCGAGCGAGGGCAAAGACGCCATTACGGGCGTTGGGCGAGCGAGGGCAAGGACGCCATTACGGGCGTTGGGCGAGCGAGGGCAAGGACGCCATTACAGGCGTTGGGAGAGCGAGGGCAAGGACGCCATTACAGGCGTTGGGCGAGCGAGGGCAAGGACGCCATTACAGGCGTTGGGCGAGCGAGGGCAAGGACGCCATTACGGGCGTTGGGCGAGCGAGGGCAAGGACGCCATTACAGGCGTTGGGAGAGCGAGGGCAAGGACGCCATTACAGGCGTTGGGCGAGCGAGGGCAAAGACGCCATTACGGGCGTTGGGCTAGCGAAGGCAAAAACGACATTACAGGCGTTGGGCGAGCGAGGGCAAATACGCCATTACAGACGTTGGGCGAGCGAGGGCAAAGCACGAGCTATAGGGATCTCCTGTTATAGACAACAGATTGAGCAACATGAGATCCGTAGACCAACTGCAACTGCGCTCTCTTGGCCAGCTCGTAAAACCATGCACGTTATGGCGTCCAGTTTTCCAAACATTTCAAAAATGTGTACAACCAATTTCGACAATTGGCCGGTGCACTGCAATTTGAGACGCATGCTCCTGATTTTTGACGAGGACTGCAATGAGGGAGTGCCTTCAATTTCGGCATGTGGTCATAAAAACACAATCGGTTTCAGTCAAAGCCAGCTACAGCATCTGCTCATCTCCCCTTGCCTGCTCATCTCCCCCTCCCCACATGCTGCTCATC
This sequence comes from Ashinkailepas kermadecensis, assembly GCA_034440615.1. NCBI lineage: Eukaryota > Metazoa > Arthropoda > Thecostraca > Neolepadidae > Ashinkailepas > Ashinkailepas kermadecensis. The sequence continues at coordinate 140,885 of JAOTOM010004867.1, forward strand.
TTTCCCTTGCCTGCTCATCTCCCCCTGCCTGCTCATCTTCCATGCCTGCTTATCTCCCCCTGCCTGCTCATCTCCCCCTGCTGATCATCTCTCCCGTGCCTGCTCATCTCCCATGCCTGCTCATCTCCCCCTGCCCTCTCATCTCCCCCTGCTGATCATCTCTCCCCTGCTGATCATCTCTCCCCTGCTGATCATCTCTCCCCTGCCTGCTCATCTCCCCCTCCCCCACATGCTGCTCATCGTTCCCTTGCCTGCTCATCTCCCCCTGCCTGCTCATCTCCCCCTACTGATCATCTCTCACCTACCTGCTCATCTCCCATGCCTGCTCATCTCTCCCCTGCCTGCTCATCTCCCCCTGCCCTCTCATCTCCCCCTGCTGATCATCTCTCCCCTGCTGATCATCTCTCCCTTGCATGCTCATCTCCCATGCCTGCTCATCTCCCCTTGCCTGCTCATCTCCCATGCCTGCTCATCTCCCCCTGCCTGCTCATCTCCCCCTGCTGATCATCTCTCCCTTGCTTACTCATCTCCCATGCCTGCTCATCTCCCCATGCCCTCACATCTCCCCCTGCTGATCATCTCTCCCCTGCTGATCATCTCTCCCCTGCTGATCATCTCTCCCCTGCCTGCTCATCTCCCCCTCCCCCACATGCTGCTCATCGTTCACTTGCCTGCTCATCTCTCCCCTGCCTGCTCATCTCCCATGCCTGCTCATCTCTCCCCTGCCTGCTCATCTCCCCTGCGTGCTCATCTCTCCACTGTCTGCTCATCTCCCCTGCTGCTCATCTCTCCCCGCCCGGCCGGCCGCAGGAGGCCGAGTGATCACTATGGTCGTCGGCACGGCGAGCGGAGCGTCGTTGCCGGCGCCGCCCCGACTACAATGGCCGACGACCAACGTCGGCGCCGACGCCGGCACCGTGATTTATGCACCGCCTCCACCATTGTTCCCGACAAGAATTCAATTTTTGGTGTGATGCGATATGGCGGAGTGGTGTAGCGGTCGTTTATCATGGCGGCCACGACAGCAACAGGGTGGCAAAGGCATGGAGACGAAGGCGGCGAGGTGTCCAAGAGTGGGCATTGCATTCCGCCGGTGCCGAACACACACACACACACACGCACACGCACACCGACATACGACAGCGCTCACGACGCTGCATGCCTGGTGTACGCTGGACATGCGACACCGACATACGACAGCGCTCACGACGCTGCATGCCTGGTGTACGCTCACGACGCTGCATGCCTGGTGTACGCTCACGACGCTGCATGCCTGGTGTACGCTCACGACGCTGCATGCCTGGTGTACGCTACGACGCTGCATGCCTGGTGTACGCTCACGACGCTGCATGCCTGGTGTACGCTCACGACGCTGCATGCCTGGTGTACGCTCACGACGCTGCATGCCTGGTGTACGCTCACGACGCTGCATGCCTGGTGTACGCTCACGACGCTGCATGCCTGGTGTACGCTCACGACGCTGCATGCCTGGTGTACGCTCACGACGCTGCATGCCTGGTGTACGCTCACGACGCTGCATGCCTGGTGTACGCTCACGACGCTGCATGCCTGGTGTACGCTCACGACGCTGCATGCCTGGTGTACGCTACGACGCTGCATGCCTGGTGTACGCTCACGACGCTGCATGCCTGGTGTACGCTCACGACGCTGCATGCCTGGTGTACGCTCACGACGCTGCATGCCTGGTGTACGCTCACGACGCTGCATGCCTGGTGTACGCTCACGACGCTGCATGCCTGGTGTACGCTCACGACGCTGCATGCCTGGTGTACGCTCACGACGCTGCATGCCTGGTGTACGCTGGACATGCCTGGTGTACGCTGGACATGCCTGGTGTACGCTGGACATGCCTGGTGTACGCTGGACATGCCTGGTGTACGCTGGACATGCCTGGTGTACGCTGGACATGCCTGGTGTACGCTGGACATGCCTGGTGTACGCTGGACATGCCTGGTGTACGCTGGACATGCCTGGTGTACGCTGCATGCCTGGTGTACGCTCACGACGCTGCATGCCTGGTGTACGCTGGACATGCCTGGTGTACGCTGGACATGCCTGGTGTACGCTGGACATGCACACACGGGCTGCGTCACCAATCTTCCAGGGGGTTCCAAGGTGGTCTCCTGGGACCATGGCAGGGGAGAAATCCTGGGACTCAAAGGGGATACGTACAGAACGATGGAAAGTTTAGGATGGGCACATGGTGGTCAGTTGCCAGATTTGAAATATGACTAGAATGTAAACAATCTTAATTATCGACTTTTACTTGCCGTTGTGCTTAGTGATGAAATACTGCGATGGGGTAAACGCGGTGTATTCATGTACATCTGGGTGTGGGCTAGCCGTGCAGCAAAAATAGGTGAATATGAATTTGAGGACGTCGCAAATGACAGCCTGGGGTCTGATGTTGAATGATAACAGGGAGTTAGGCGTTAGGTAAATCACCTGCTAGCCCCATTGTGCAAGGCACCATTGACAGTCACACAGACGACTGCTGGCACCACCGATAGTCACACAGACGACTGCTCGCACCACCAACAGTACCACAGACGATTGTATGAAAATCATGTGCTTCTGATGCATGGCAATATGCGTTCTATTATTATGTTTACTGTTGTTGGGCATTGTTTGCTGGGGTTTGTTCTATTGATGCTGTTCACAAATCCTCTCATGTTAATGAGTTCATGTTTCAGGTGAGCTTATATCAACCAAATATTATGGAGAAAGTGCGCTATCAACGAAATTGAAATAATGCATCGGTAGACCCGAACATTCGTGTGCACATTATTGCTCGGCAGATGCAAACATTCGTGTGCATACCATTGGTCGATAAACGCAAACATTACTTGTACATATTATTGGTCGGTAGATGCAAACATTCGCGTACATATTATTGGTCGGTGGACACAAACATTTGTGTGCATATTATTGGTCGGTAGGCACAAACATTACATGTAAATATTATTGGTCGGTAGACGCAATCATTCGTGTACATAGTATCCGTCTATGCATGCATATCAGTGCACGAAGGTCTAGGTGCATCGACAATCTCGTATGTGAATATTAGGTACCAATGATTTGTGCAACTGTGCCTGATAGGAACAATTAGTTGAAGGACGATCCAAATGCATTGTTTTCGTTTATCCACTGCATTCTATTGTGTTCCAGATAAAACGCCGTTGCAAAACTTGGCGCAAGCAGCGTCACAATTAGCAGGTGAGTTCAAGGTACTCACAATAGAGACTACTGCGCATCGACGCGACATACAACTCTGACAACACAAACATATACTACAGTTGCGTCCTATGCGGTTTTATCTCCCGATGTGCCATGTCACGGTGAAGCACAGCTTGACGACATTGCAGCACCATTGGTGTCGCTGGAAACACAGCTGTGGAATGGCCGGACACTGAGCGACGTGCACCGGCGAATGGGTTGTGTATTTCTGAAGTACTTGTGACGTTTTTAAAGACGTTTTCTTCACCCTTTCCCGTGCCGAGGTGTTGCGAACTTTGTAAATCCGCCAGGCTTAGCCGGGACCACCGAAACACTGGCCGGGACCGAGCGACGTCGCTTGGCACAGCTGGTGGGTCATCTGGCGACTTTACGGTGGGCCATCTGGAGACTTTATGGTATGAAAATTGCCAAACTTAAGTCCACTACTTGTGACATCATTAGACTGAATAGGCAGAACAATTTTCGTCGAAATCGACTAATATCGGCAATTAATCTCAATTCATGCTCGCACATCATTGCCATTCGAAGACACTGCAGAGTCCTATGCTGAACATTTCAAGCCTATATTTCTTCTTGCTTTTCGTATGTGGAATGTGCAACCGTGAAGACATACGTTTAATATTTTTTAAAATTATTGTTACTGGGGAGACTTTACCGAGTCAGAGTCGGTGCTACGCAAAAGATTGCTGCACTGACCCTGAACTCACTTCCAGTTTGGAAAATTTCATTTCCATAGCACAATTATGACCGAGAGTGTAACGTAGCCATACCAATGGGCCACAGCCGCACCAGGAACACAGCCGCCTGGTGTCTGCACCCCCTACCTCGCCTGGCCAGCTGCCAACTGGCCATCCCAGCCGGAGGCGTTAATGGCGAGGGCGTGAAGCGACTCGAACACGTTGTGCCAAGACGGGGAGACTGGGAGACCTCTGCATTCTATCCACCGAGCTAACCAGACGGATTCCCGATTTGCTCTCGAAAATGACATTTGTATTGACTTTTGCAGCAAGTTACTTTTCAATCTAAATCTAGAAATAAGCTGCAGCCTTTAGGATGATTTCAACCAGGATGCAGGCACTAGAGAAGGAGGTTAGGGCCCTTAAGGCAGAGCTTTCCAAGCTCAGGGCTGCCCTGGTTGCAAAGGGTACACAAGAAAAGGAATCATGTACGGGTCAGTCTGTAGCTGGGGCATCCTATGCCCAGGTGTTCGCAGGCCACCAGGCAACTGAGACTTCTCCTGCTGTGGAGGTGGCAGGGATATCTGGTAGAGAGAAGTGCTCCTAGTGAACAGAAGATTTCTAGTTGTAGCTCACAGGGGCAGTGGTTTAATGTCAGGGGGTGGAGGATTTGGAGGTGCGAGCCTAAGAAAGGGGGCAGTGAATGGCAGGTGGCAGGTGGTAGGAGTGGGAGTAAACCTAGCCAAGCAGCTCAACAGGCAGGCATAGCAACTTCAAATAGGTTTCAGGCTTTGGAGGACTGCCCCCAGGATAATAGCAAGGAGACTGTGCTGGTGGTGGGAGACTCTCGTGTGCGGCATTTAGATAGAGTTTTCTGTAAAGGTAGGAGAGGCAGGAGGTGCATCACCAGGCCTGGTGCCAAGGTTAGAGACTGGTCCCAGTGGTGGCACAGGCCACCAGTGAGGACCAGTTTAGTACAGTTATAGTGCAGGTAGGAGTGAACAACGTAGGTCCTGCTAGGAGTGAGGAGCTGCTGCAGGACTACAGGGCCCTTCTGGCCACCCTGAAGCAGAGCAAAAGCAGAGTTATTGTGACGGCTATTCTGCCCAGGGATGAAGTCTCCCCTGAGTGGAGCTCTAGGGCTCTGGCAGCAAATGCCAGGGTGGGTAGGCTCTGCAATGAGTTAGGTTTGACCTTTGTTGACAAGTGGTGCTGGTTTTATGGTTCATGGGACCTCTATCAAAGGGATGGCCTGCACTTCTCCGAGAAGGGAGTGCAAGTGTTAAGTAAAGTGTATGAACATGTCCTTCAGGGAAACTAGATAATGGGGTGGGGAGGGAAGAAGTGGCATTACCATTTCATGAATATGCCAATAGTGACAGCATAGGCAATAGAACCTCACAGTCAGCAAATAGGGATGGCAGTAGATCAAGGGGGCAGAGTGGTAGCTCATCCAGAGATGATAGAGCTACTCAGCATGAAAAACCAAAGATGGTTATGGAACGTTTCTTAAGTGTATGATGCTTAATGCTCAGAGTATTCGATCCAAATTTGACGAGTTCAAGTGTTATGTTGCTGATGAGGAACCAGATTTTGTTTGCATTACTGAGGCATGGGTCAGTGAGGGGTATTTTGGGGATAACTTGCAGGACTATGAAATCCAGGGTACAATATGTTTTCATGCAATAGGGGTCCAGCAGTGAAAGGGGGTGGTGTAATGCTCTATGTGAATAGCTCATTCAGTTCTCAAAAAGTAGCAGATGGGATAAAAAATGTGTCTGTGGAGTCCATTTGGCTTGATGTTTCCGTGGGAAAAGGCAACAGCAATAAACTGAGAATAGGAGCTTTGTACCGATCAGGAACCTTGCCATATTCTCAGCAACTGGAACTTGATAAGGTGATTTGTGAGGAAATCAGTAGACACTTTCAGAGGAAATGCCTTATTCTTGGTGACTTTAATCTAAAAGGATATGAAAAAGTTGGTGTTGGCTCCCCAGCATGTAAACTGTTTAGGAAATGCCTTGAAGAGGACTTGTTCTTCCACCAGTTTGTAACGAAACCAACCAGGCAGGGCTCATTCTTGGACCTTGTCTTCTCAGATTTAAGTGATTTAGTTCAAGACTTGACTGTAGGAGAAACTCTGGGAATAAGTGACCATGACATAGTGAGATTCAAGGCACATGTAGCAGGGACAATCAAGGATAATTTGGCAAAGGTTCCAAATTTTAACAGGGCAGACTGTGACTGCATGAGAGCGGCTTTAAGTGCCATAAAATGGGAAAAAGAATTCTCCGATTTAAATGCCTGTGAAATGTGGGAAAAGTTCAAATCTTACTTGAGGGAAATTCAGATTAGACATGTCCCCCAAAAGCAAAGGCGCAAAAGAAGAGTAGGAAAGCCAGCATGGCTTACACCAGATTTGACAAAAGCAATTAAGGCTAAGAAAGATGCATTTACAGTATTTAAGGAAGCTTCAAATATAGTAAATCTAAGGTTGTATCAAAAAGCTAGAGACGCTGTGAAGCAGAAAACCAGAGCAGCAAAGCGAGCAAAAGAATTGGATTTGGCTAGGAACTGTAATGGGGACAGTAAAAAGTTCTTTAGTTTCTACAAGCTAAGTAAAGTTTCAAGCACAATTGGTCCACTGGAAGTAAATGGGATTATATTGAGTGAGGATGGTGAGATGGTTTAGGAATTGAGCAAGCAGTTTAAATCAGTGTTTACATTGGAGGATGTGACTAATCTGCCAACTGTGAACCACAGCTAAGCAACAGGTGATCAGTTACATGATGTTGATTTCATTGACAGTGATGTTGTTTTGAATTATGTCAGGAAAATAAAGCCAAACAAGGCAGCAGGACCTGATGGAGTTTATGCTAGGGTATTGCGGGAAGCTGAAAAAGAATTGGCAATTCCACTCAGTATAATATTTTGTAGATCAGTTTCACAAAATGAAATTCCAACCGATTGGAAAAGGGCAAATGTAGTTCTTATTTTCAAGAAAGGAGAAAGAGGGAAAGTTGAAAACTATAGGCCAGTAAGCCTGACATCACTAGTCTGCAAGGTACTTAAATCAATTATCAAGGATAAAATAGTTAGTTTTCTGGAAGCAAACAGAGTGATTCAAGATACTCAACATGGGTTTAGAAAAGGGCGATCGTGTCTCACAAATCTCTTGGACTTTTTTAATTTTGCTACAGAACAATTTGATAAGGGAAATCAGGTTGATGTAGCATATCTTGACTTTAGCAAGGCCTTTGACAAGGTACCTCATAAACGGTTAATGATGCAGCTTCAGGCCCATGGTATTGTGGGTAACACCCTAAAGTGGATAGGGTTGTGGCTTTCAGATAGACAGCAGAGAGTGATGCTAAATGGTACAAAATCATCATGGCAAAATGTTCTTAGTGGAGTCCCCCAGGGGTCAGTACTGGGACCACTATTGTTCATTATGTTTGTAAATAACATTGAAAGTGGCCTAAGCAGTAAGGTTTTGAAATTTGCACATGATTTGAAGGTCTTTAAGGCAATAACAAGGCACAATGAGCAGGTCTTGCTGCAGAAAGACTTAGACGAGCTTGTGAAATGGTCCGAAAAATGGCAAATGAAATTTAATTTTGATAAGTGCAAAATCATGCATGTAGGTAGGCAGCATATGAAGGCTGCATACTTGATGGGTGGCCAAGTACTATCTGTGACTCAGCAGGAGAAGGACTTAGGTGTTATTTTGAACACAAAATCGGGGGCATCAGAACAGACCAAAGAAGCCAGGAAGAAAGCACTAAGAATGCTAGGGGCAATAAATAGGAATGTATCATACAAAAGTGAGGAAGTCATCAGGAAGCTTTATTGTGCATATGTCAGGCCACATCTGGAATATTGTGTCCAAGCTTGTTCCCCTAGTTGTGAAAAAGATTGTTGGCTTTTAGAGAGAGTACAAAAGAGGGCAACAAAAATGGTGAATGGTATGGGCAGCCTGGCATATGAGGAAAGATTGAAGAAATTGAATATGTTTTCACTTAGATATAGAAGGCTGAGAGGAGATCTCATCGAGGTCTTTAAAGTTGTTCATGGTCAGGAACAGGGTTATCTCAGGGAACTGTTTGAATTTAACAGAAATGATGCAATTAGAGGTCATCAATTCAAAATTAAAGTTAATCACAGCAGGACAAGGTTAAGACAGTCCTTCTTCACCAACAGGGTAGTAGAACACTAGAGCCAGCTGCCAGAAACCATTGTCAGTAGCAACACACTGAAATCTTTAAGAACAGCATAGACAATCATTATAAGAATAGGGGGCTTGTTTTTCTGTATTCCAGGGAGAGGTGATCAACACATTTGGTGGACAACTGGTTCAGTGTACAGAGTGCAACCAAGAAGGGCCCTTGTGGCTCATAGTTGCACTGATCTTTTTTGTCTTTATGTCTTTATGACTTGAGTAACAAAGGAATAATCCGAGCATGTAAATCACGCATCAATCGCGAAATATTACTACGCGCTGGTAATTGTGTCATGTCACTAGCACTCCCCTCTTGGAAGCGCCAGGGGAGGTCATAAAGCCCCCATCTCCCTGCACTGGAAAATGTGGCACACCTGCGTGACGCAGTGTGGCGCTGGTGCACAGGTCGTGCAGGTGGTGCAGGTGGTGCAGGTGGTGCAGGTGGCACACCTGCGTGATACGCAGATAGGTGCGCCGGTTTGCTAGGGGAGGAAGAAGCCTGGCCCAACTGACCCGGCACACATGAAAAGAAACCTCAGTCTTGAAGTTCTGTGTAATGAACCAGCAATCAAGCAAATGATTGTGAACCAGCAATCAAGCAAAAGAAAAGCAATCAGGCGGCAGGCCTGGCCCACCTGACCCACATTGGGGTAAGATATGCAACCTGTAAACTATGGTAACTATGGTAACCTGTAAACTATGGTAACTATGGCAACCTGTACACTATGGTAACTATGGTAACCTGTAAACTATGGTAACTATGGTAACCTGTAAACTATGGTAACTATGGCAACCTGTACACTATGGTAACTATGGTAACCTGTAAACTATGGTAACTATGGTAACCTGTAAACTATGGTAACTATGGTAACCTGTAAACTATGGTAACTATGGTAACCTGTAAACTATGGTAACTATGGCAACCTGTACACTATGGTAACTATGCTAACCTGTAAACTATGGTAACTATGGTAACCTGTACACTATGGTAACTATGGTAACCTGTAAACTATGGTAACTATGGCAACCTGTAAACTATGGTAACTATGGCAACCTGTACACTATGGTAACTATGGTAACCTGTACACTATGGTAACTATGGTAACCTGTAAACTATGGTAAGCTATGTAACCTGGACGATATGTAAACTGGATGATATGTCAACTGGACGATATGTCAACTGGACGATATGTCAACTGGACAAGTACCGTATTTCACAGCTAGCCGTTCGACTGTTCAAACAAGAACAAATGCAGCCACCGCACGTCCTCGAAAAATACGGCTTTATTTAAGTAGCCGTAAAGTGGTAATTTGGCTGCGAGGCTTACATCGGAAGTGTGCACGTCATATCCGTCACGTTCCTGCCCTCGGCTGCCACAGGAGACACGATTCATCATGTGGTCCAGTATGTGTATGGACGTAGCATGACGAGCCTGGCACGCTCAGAAGTGCAGTCGACCTCGACCACGTGTGTCAGAGTGAAACTGCCCTCAGAGACTGAGCAAGAGACGTTGAGTAGGGATCTGTCTCTGAGTGTTGCGTCTCAGCCGTTTTGTTGCGTCAGAGGATCGTTGCGGTTCACCTCGTTATGCGACTCGCCATGCGATGGTTCGCCTCGTTATCGTTATGCTGTTGCTGCGGCGGGGCCGGCCACCGTGTAGAGCCGTGGTCACCTCTCACGACGGCTGGCACAGCTGGGGACGCCGCCTGTATCTGTGTGGGATGTGGGGATGGGTCGCCACATACCTCGCGGCTCTGAGTAGCTGTTGACACTTGTCGAACCGGGAATGCAAGCAGAAACGCCTTCGGGAAGGACGATTTGGTGGACTGAGACAGACACTATCACGCACGTTGCCACTGTATCGCCGACTGTCGAGCGCTTCAACCACCACACCTATGGCAGCCAAACGCTTCAACCACCACGCATGTTCCAGCCAAACGCTTCACTCACCGCACCTGTGCGGTCCCAACGCTTCCACTACCACATCTGTGCGACCCCAACGGATGGGCAGAAATCCTTGCTGATTCTGGACAAGGCAAAATTCCACCGACGACGAATGACTCCGAGCCCCGCAGTGCCGATTGGTGTCGGCACAGTGCCGATTCCCTGTCCGTAAAGCGGGCGTGACCTCTTCTTAAAGAAGCCTTAGTCGACCCCACTGAGTGGGGCGGCGGAGGTCATCTCTGAGCTGGCCTCCGGACATAATCTGCACAGGAGATTGACGGCCGGGTGTTGCGTCATTGCAGCAAGGCACGTGTGACGTGGCCAGGAGTCAGGTGGACCGATCTGCCGGTGGTCTCCTGCAGCAGACACTTGGCGGCTTTGTTGACCGTTACTTCTCCCGGTTCATTGCTTTAACTATATTCCGAAAGGGCGGGGGTGGATATTCCATCCCGTTATGGGTTTGTTTTTCGCGTGCCATTCCCTGGACCCGGTGTGATATGATCGCGAAATTCGGAGCCTATTTCTGTCTTTCTTTGCTCTTCTTAGTACGACCTTAAACAATTCGCAACTATATCAGAGGCGACTCCAGGAGCCAATGTCGGCAGGCACTTCGGACATGTTTTTGCGAAACTGAGGAACAACACATGCATCCGATTATTTGCGTTGTTTTACTGTTCAGGTTACTATTATTTCGAATTCAGCTGCTCATACTACCTTGCTTCCCAACATAAATGCTTATTTCCAGCCTAATCATGCCAGGGGCAGATTCAGTGGAGGCAAACATGAGCAGCAGCAGCAGCAGCAAGGACTGTTTTTTATCTAAAAAACAGCATCATTTATATTACCATCGGAAAGTTAGTTTGTTGTTTTACTTCATGACACACCTGGCACATCCTTGCTCCAGATCCTTCACCAGCAGTGAAGCACTAGAATAAAAGCTATGGGCGCGAATCATCAATTCTGATCGAAGCGCCCTAAAGCCCAAATAACTACCTGACTGGGACATCCTTGCTCATGTTATGCATCAGAGCCAATACGCCAATTTGTGTATTATAACACTCACGTCTCCAGACACGATTTATGGGTAAGATATTTCAAAATGCTAAAATCGTTTGAATATGAGAACTGGGCAGCTACAAGTAGATATCTATTCCGTGTTCATGCTCAAAGCCAGCGGCACAATCATGGACAACAATAACAAGCAGTGACGGAGCCGCGCGGTTTTCCGAATAGCCAATGTTTCTAGCAAGCCTTCCCACTCAAGCTTCTCAGGATCCTTCACAGTATAATTTGCTGGCGGTGCGTACAGCACAAATGACATCCCCACATCTTCCTTAAGCTCCAGGCTACCCCAGTATCGACATTATGTGGAAATGTATGGGCATTAAATGGTGTTTTAGAACATTAAAGATGATTTACATCCAACCATGCACCGTTTTTCCGTAACAATACGAATCCTAACCCCGATCCAACAATCCCAGCCACACATGGCTTTGATCCATTTGCTCCAAATTTGATCTCTGAGTTCGCTATTGAAAATTGAAATATCTGCACTCTAAAAGTGTAAACAAGACCAGATTATATTATACTATTTCACCAACGTGCGTTGCACTTTATAAAACCGCAGTGCTATCTGGACAGATGTGGCGCAGTCCCACAGTGTGCGGATTGATCGTGTGCATCACCAGTTTGCTATCTGGCCTTCCAATTATACCCCCACCCAAGCATAACCCACTCCAGTCATAACATAACCCACTTCAAGCATAATCCACTCCAATCATACCCCGAGATCATTCCATCGTTCTCCTTTCCCTTCAGAACGCACGACATCCTGACTCCTGAGCCGTCACCTGAACATCACATTCTTTACATCCTGCAGAACCCAGCACCATCTCTTTGTCTTGAAGAAAACACTCTCAGGGAAAATATGCTCACCAACACTCCCCAGTCAACACCCTCTGCATGTGCCGCCCGATCAACTCTCGCTTAGCAGCTGTTTGCTGTGCCATATGCACGAACTGAAACTGTTCGTCCAGATCTTCTGCACCGGCTTCCGAAAATAGCAAGCTCGCTTTTAGCAGGTCACGTGGCCACTGAACTCGTTGGCATCGGTGCAGCTCCTTAAGATACACATACTGCGCTATGTCGCACTGCTTTAGTCTTGATATTCTGGATATAATACTTTTATCGTATCTTTTTCCCCAGGCTACACATCATTGTCCATCTGTTCACATTTATTAATGTCTTTCAAGCTTCGAATTCACCTGCTAGTGGAAACTGCCTCGGTTGGTGATATGTGCAAATAAACATAAACATAGCAATTGGTTAGCAAAAGCCTATGCTCAATTTGCCATTTTCAAACGACTTTCATAATCCATTGAATTCAAATTTGAACTGAAATTGATGGGGCTGGGATATCCATGTTTTATGTTTCTGCTATGTGTTGGACAGGTCCTCATAACACATTTACAGGAGTCTCGTGCTGCCTTCCACTGTACAACGCTAAAGATCACCACATCACTTTGGATTGTACTGACCACTATGGTGGTCTCCCCAAAGCATGGTGGCCTCCCCATCGCAGAGTGGTCTCCCCAACGCACGGTGGTCTCCCCAACGCATGGTAGTCTCCCCAACGCATGGTGGTCTCCCCAACGCATGGTGGTCTCCTCAACGCACTGTGGTCTCTCCAACGCACTGTGCGGCGTGTGCCACAGACGAAGTGGTCACGCCTCGTCTCAATCTCGTATATAGCTCATTCATCCTTCTGTATTTAGCTTACTGTACTGTGACTTACCTACCATTTTTAGAAACATCAATATGTGTCCAGAAATTTGGAAACATCCAGATCCAACGGGTTTGTTTGCAAATAATCGCTACCGATAATAAGGGCGTTACAAAACGCTTCACATCTGAAGAAAAACATACAAAGAAGCACGCTGTGACGCTATGGGTAACACGAACCATTCTGGCGTCAATCGGTCATAGCCGGACATTATTTGAATGCAAATTAAATCATCCCACTGCACAAAGCATATCATGTCGTAGCCTCCAGAAATATTCCAAATGTGATTGTCGAAGGTGCGAATAAGACGTATCAGGATAGGTGTCATCAATATCGAAAGGAGTCAAGGAAAACTTTGAATAGATATGTAAATGGATAATAAAGAGCAAAAGCATTAATATTAGACAATTTCAAACGAGATCGTGATCAATTCAAATGCGCCACTTACTCTCGGTGAGGTATAATTTGTTCAGCATTTCCACGATTTCGTTATTGAAACGGGTCCCAGACTGAAGGTTCCAATATCACGTGTTGCCACAAATCCCTTAGAGTATTTGGCGGAAAACATGCAACTCAAATGACTTTGAACACTATGACGAACGCAAGCATTCAATCAAGCATGACAAAGTTGAAAAATGTTGGCGGAGGGGTCGATGCCATGAATGCAAAAATTCCGAGGCAACATACAACACCAGCATACAACAACACGGGCATGTAGACCCAGTTACCATTCTTCTTCAATCCTTGTCTTGAAGGTAGAATATTTCAAGGATCTATAGAACTTGCCGTAATAAAGGCAATCCTCAAAATGGGGACCCAATGTGCTGCAGAAACTATGAACCAACAAGCATACTTTCATGCCAATCCAAAATTTCAGAGAAAAAGCCTTGTGACCAGCTCATGGGGCAACGCGCTGGTAATAGCGTGCTTTATAAACAAAACAACTTGGCTTTCGGGAGGACCGCTCGACTGATATGTCTGCATTATTGTTCCAAACTGTGATCAATAATGCATGTGAGAAAAAATTATCCTTCGTGTTTATGTAAGCCTTCGAAAAACCTTGAAAGTGTGGATCATGGTATCCTCTGGAAGAAATTATTCAAGCAAGATGATTCTTAATAATGATGATTCAAATAAAATAGCCGGTGATGGCCACTCTTGACTGTGAAAGGGTCGATGTTGGCCACTCTTGACTATCTACCAACCGCGCAATGTGAGATATGTAAACTGCAACAACACTATGCTGCACAGTTGGCCATTAAACTCCCAAAGCAAGAACAAACTGGACTACCACACTTCCTCGAAAAACACGGGTTGATTTTAACACTCGCTGACGCGCAAGTTGGCACTTGACACTTACTACGAAGTCATCCACATCACATCCATCACTTCAGAAACCTCAACATGGAGATTCTTTGCAATGCTTGTTTACAGAAAAAAGCAACAAGGTAATAGACTCGGCCTACGAGACCAACATTAACAGAAACTTCAGTCTTAAGGCCCTTTGTGGTGTTTGTGAACTGGTAAAAAATACTCCGGCAAGAGGCTGGTGATCGTGGCTAGGCTCTCATTACCGTGGACGATGAGATGTTGGTTATATGGCTGCCATCGCTATGCAAGACAGAGCTTATACACCTCTTCTACAAGACACAGCATTATACTACAAACAGCCCTCTACACCTCTGGTGGTAAAGCTTATGATGAAGACCATTTGACTCTGATAATGATCACATGCTAATGGTCACATGGTAATTGTCACATGTTTGTTTGTTTGTTTAATGGATGGTTCTCGACGCACTTTATGCACGATCACGGCTAATGGCGCTACATACACTGTTTGGCCGGTGGGCCGCGGGTAATGCTCACATGGTAATGCTCACATGGTAATGGTCGCATAGTAATGGCCACATGGTAATGATCACATTATAATTGTCGCATGTTAACGATCACATTGTAATGATCACATGGTAACGGTCACATGGTAATGCCCATATTGTAATGCTCACCTGGTAATGTTCACCTGGTAATGGTCGCATAGTAATGACCACATGGTATTGATCACATTGTAATGGTCGCATGTTAACGATCACATTGTAATGATCACATGATAATGGTCACATGGTAATAATCACATGGTAATAACCATATGGTAATAATCACATGGCAATGGTCACATGGTAATGGTCACATGGTTAGGCATTGTGGAAGTATGGTGGTTGGGCTCATATTTATTGGCGCATTTTTACTACCACGCCCATCCGGCCTATCTCCTTCCCCTCCGCCATCTCGCCGGTGTCCGTGGCGGTGGTGGTGGCCAGCCGCGGTTTGCTTTGCCACCGCCGCTGCAACCCACCACCACCACCACCATCACCACCACCACCACCACCACCACCACCACCACCACCACCACCACCACCACCACCACCAACAGCAGCCGCCCGCCGCCGCCGCCCTGTCTCGCTAATACGGTGATCTCGTGCGATCGTCGGGCCGATAATACCACGATACCATTTTAATTGTGACCGCACGCGGCCGTCCCGGTCGATGGTGGCAGCGGTCACATCGTCACCAGCGGGCCTGCCCGACGACAGGTGTGGGGGGCGGGGGGGGGGCGACCTGAGGACCGCTGCACGCCGCCGACGCCATTAGCGGGTCTGACGCTGCACGCGGAAGAGCAGGCTGGCTGGCCTTGCTGGAGCAGGCTGGCCTTCCGGCACGTGCTGGACATGCAAGTGTGCCAACCACCGCTGGATTTGGGTACGAGTTTGTGTGGACATGGGTGCTGCTAGAGCCGTGGAGAGCAGTGGGCGACTGACTGAAATACAGTCGGAACGTGGAGAGCAGTGGGTGACTGACTGAAATACAGTCGGAACGCTGCATGGGGTGTTCTGACACAGGAAAGGGTTTCCTTGTAGGGCATGACACCGATTTAGTATGTTCAAGTCTGTTCCAATGCGTATCCATAGGAGCCAATCCAATCGAGATCCTTATCCTTGCCGCCAGATATATTTCCATCCGTTATAGAATCCACCTCCAAGATGCAATGCAATATTTTAGCCGGCAAGATAAAGAGAAGAATCAAGCTTACATGTCGCGTAAAATATTCATTGCAATCGTCATTAGCACCACCATATTTCACAGGAACCCAACATGCCACTCAAGATCTCATGTGCAGTACTTTACCCTATTTAATCTTTGGTCAATACAAAAAACAATCAAGGAACACGATTTCGGGTGAATAATGAAATAAAGCTATTGTTATTATCAGACTAACAAGGAAGCATGAAAACCTTGCATACAGTTATACGGCAGGAACATATTCCTCATCTTATATAATATAGATCACCACACTTTATGTAGGCTGGATATGTGTCCACCTACCTCGACTGTAGGCACTGGAAATTGCATTTTCAATTGCGATGTCAGACATTTAGCTAATTCCTTCATAGGGTACATCGATGAAAATATTTGCACCGAACAGTGTAAGCAGAGCTAAATTGCACCTTAAAAATACTCAGCAGAGCGGAACCAGCCGGATGAACGAGTTTTATGGATGCGTGGTGGTGAGTTATACGGCAGCAATGGTAACCCAATCCAGAATGGGTAGGTATCTACACCCAGTATATTGGCTGGTCAGTATCTCCTCTTACTCCTTTGCAATCGCAATTCGTTCATGCGTTACGGACCGAGCAGCTCATTTAGCGTTCTGAGCAGGTTCTAAGCGTTAACCCGTCATAGGGAAATTTACTTAAAATCGTGATGTAATCGGTGTAGCTACTAACTGACCGGGAAAACTAAAATTCGACGCCTGGTTCCAAGTGGAACCAAGCTTTCGCTATAAATTGCACTGCTCCTTGTGGCCGTAGTGGCCGTACTTAAGAGGCCAATTTGCATGAAATATGTGCATGCAAGCCGATTTTAACATTGGACGTCCGTGAAAGTTGCACGCAACCTGATCTTATTTAGTCCTCACCTTAGCGGTGTAATCATTTTCGAATTCCGACGCCCACTTTCAAGTAGAGCAATATCTAAGGCAACTGCCAAAAATATCCGGGATGTCGTACTATTGTAACTTTAGAGGCCAAATTACATTGCATTTGCAATTTGTTGCTGTAAATTGCCAAAATGCTCACTCGATGCTATAGTTCAACAATTATTCAGAGATTGCACACGTTTAACGTGATATATCACAAACATTCGACATTGGCGAGCAAACTACATACATTTGTTTGCAAAATGTGCAATTGGTTTGCGCAGCCATAAGATGAAACACCTAATTACCATGATACGCCTATAAATTATGGGATGGCTTGAATTATACTGCATGTTTTTGGCAGAGCTTAAAAATAAATAGGCCTGATTTTACAATAAATTAACACGTATTAAGCCTTCTCTCATACTATGCTGATTTGGGAATATGCATAATCATTTCAAGTTCGTCACAAACAAAGTCACGAGAAGATAGTTCTGACCTCAGGATTGCTAAACACCTTGCCTACCTCAGTCTTTTCCAGGAACATTTCCCATTCAAACTCGGTCTAGCATGCCTAATACTGAGAGGAAATGAAAAAATCCTCTGGCTACTTACGTCAATCCATAATACTCGCTATCTCCACACATCAATGAAGCAAGGACGCGTGGTACACGTACAATTAACAAAGGTGGGACGCCTCAACATATGGCTCCAGCAGAAACGCACAACTACAGCGAATGTCTCACGCGCGCCAGAAATGTAGAAGCCCGCCTGCAGGGAAGGGCAGACGAAAATTCACACCTTATCAATATATTCCACTCATGATCGCTCAGACATCCACTAAAGTTTGAACTTGTTGACTTCTTGCGAGGTATGTACAGTACGGATTGAGGAAAATGAGACACGGAATGGAAGGCATGATAAATCTTCGTGTAATGTTTGGCTATCTGCTCAAGAAGTTGCCTGATATAATAATACATATATAATATCCAGCAAATGGTCCTTCAAACCATCGATCCCTAACGGGACACCTCATCTACAGTTAGCAGCCACACTGGGTCTGCCTTACCACGCCGCATGATAATTAATCTGACAAATGAGCGTTTCCGGACACATATGCAGTACCAAACGCACCCTGTGATTACCCTATGATTACTACACCCTATGATGCACAATATGATTACTCGCATGCATTGCGCATGCGTCAGCAGAAGTGACGTCTATTCGCCGCTATTGTTCCCGAATACATGGATGGAAGCACGACAGATGAGTTATGGTCTGTTATAGCTGGTTGCGATGTGCTTTGCTTCGCAAATATTATGTATGTAAAGGTGCACAGGAGTGGAATTTCACATTAGCTGACTTGCATAAGCATGGCTGGGTGCAATGACAATGCAGCTCATCCTACTCTGTGCCCTTCATTGAGATGAGCCTCGCGTTCGAAAAGGTAATTATTGTTGCATATACTTTGGCACTTCAATATCGTGGCTCACCATAGCAAATTATACTGCTTCACATGATAGCCTTTGCTATTTGCCAGGATCATAATGAATGTCAAGAAGCAAAATATGATGAGTTCAGGGAATCTTGACATGGGCATTTATTTCTATGCTTCTGAGGAGCCTTGCCACCCGCTCTGATAATGATTTCCTGGGACCCCTCCCTAACAGGGGCGGTTCGAGGTAGTGAAATGAGGTGAGGCAGAAAATGACCTCTGCACCCCCCAAAAAAAAAATGTCTTCATTTTTTACTTTATTTTTTGGGTTCCAAAAATTTTAAAGGTGCTTGTTTACCCCCCCCCCTCCCAAAAAAAAGTCACTTTCGGATCTTAGCACCATTTTTCGAGACTTTCCGGTTGCGCATATGACCACTATCACACTGGGGAGAGACAACTCAATTTCTCACACATTAAAAGCGAAGTTGGCGAGGTTAACTTATTGCAAGTTTTTCTGTTTTTCTGACATCCATCAAGTCCGCAAACATTTCCAACAGCTCCATTGCACTTCAACTCCATTTACAGATGTAGTTGGAAAATATTCTACGAAATGCTGTATGGGCGCTACATGACCAATGAAGTCGATGCGCCCTAAAGCCCTAATAACTAACTCTACGAAATGCTATGCAAACATGAATGCAAATATCGTTCCAAAGTCTATTCATGTAACTTTTCTTCATCTGACCGGAAAAAATTGGGTTTGAAACATTTTATCAATGTAAATTTCCATGCTTGATGGTGGTCTTTATTCTCAAGACCGCTACTTTGAGGGTCATCAAACGCATGGTATAAGATACACACATGGAGACACATGGAATTGGAAGATTATTTGGTACCAGGAACTGACATGATTGGTGAAGCATAACTTCCCAGGTTATATCATAATGACATCTCATGTCAAATTTGATTTGGGATGATCACTTAGCGTTTACCTGCTCTTCAACGCCGATAGTCGACGATGTGGTCTGGTGGGATCATTGGATAGCAAAGGCGCTTGTGTCGTTTTCACAAAATACTTTCGGAGGGGCAATGCATGGAAGCAATAGGTGGGCCGAAATAGATTGTGCACCCATCTTATTGGATCCCACGTTAAAAGGTAAAAATATTCTGGTCAAAACCAACGTGGCGAGAGTGGTCAAGGCAACCTATAGGTATTGCTATTGGTATTCATGGGCACAAATTACGCTGGAGCATCACAACACACAAAATATCGATATCCAATAAATGCAAAACGTTAAATTTTTGTTTAGTCAGTCTGGATTATGACACCAGTTTGTTTGCAGGCCAGTAGTTCTTTTGTTGCGATCCCATCCATGATGATAAAGAGGAAATAAAAGTTGCATTTTGGACAAGACAATAAGGAAATTTTTTTTCAGCCATGCAAAATACCTAACGCTGCCTGCTATCCTAGTCTAAAATATGTACCCAAGGCAGCCCCTATTTTTCTCTTGTTTTTATTTAAATGGGAGTGCAGCTAAGCAAGGTATACTACCGTGCAATATTAGGTGACTGTCGATAACATTACTGCATATATCTTTGTGAGTACTAATGCACCAACAAACCAAATATGTACAACCATAAACCAAATATGTACGCCCACAAACCTGCTGAGGCATCCACAAATTGTGTGCAAAATTTGCGGAGCGAAACCCTTTCCCGTCCAACAGCACTATTTGTTCTTTTGTCCCTCACAATTCCTGAAAAGTCCTACGTCATGGGCAAACGTACAATGTTTCAGGGGCGGATGCAGAAGGGGAGGGAGCACTGGGGGACTGTTCCTCCCCCATGGAAGGGTGGCACCCCTCTGGGCGGGTATGCCGCTCGAAGTTCCAGAATGCTTGAGTGCTTTCCGCTCCCTAGCTCAACAGATTTTTCAGAAAAAGTGGCCTCTTTTAGAGGAAAAGGCGTTCCTTTGAGACGAAAAGGCTGAGTATGCTCAAGTGCACCCTCCCAACCCAGCTCAACGCTTCCGCCGAAGGTGTCCCTTCCAGCAAATGTGCCCCGTAATTCCTGTATCCCACCCATGTAATGCTCATCTATCATGGTTTTGTGCAGATTATCCCATTCGTGTGCGATGTTGATGAGTTATGTGTATTGTGCTTAAAGTGGCTTTCAGTAATGCGTTCCAATGGATAATTTTATGTTATCTGCGACATACACATGATCCCAACAGATAATCTTGACCACGAATGCCGAAGGTCTGGAGTGTTATTCCGCGTATGAAGAGTCAACTCGCTACACAAATGGACTTCTGGGCTAGATAGTAGTCATTGACCACTATCTAACTATTGGCATGGGTGTCTCTTTGTGAAATTGATTGAGGGAGCCAATTGATGTTTTTGATGGCGTTGTTTTCCGGAGAGGGGTGCCAGCGGCTGCAAAAAATATCCTTAGCTGGGAGGTGCACTCGAGCGTTCTGGGAGGGCGCCTCCATAGGCTTTGGTCTGATTGAGAGGGGGGGGCGAAAGCAATGACGGAAGGGGAGGGGTGTAGTTTCCCCCTTAGCGCATACGAAGTGACAGCCGTGACTCTTAGTTACCAGACTAGTCTGACTGACTCAGTACAAGTGAATCACGCCATGTCTATCACGGCCTGATCTGTAAATGACCGTTGGCTCTGCCAATGTCTAAGTTTCAGGTATCTCATATTGCCTCTTGTTGGAAGCACCCCTGAGCAATTTTGTGACCCTCCAAGAGTCCATTCTTCGTGCTATATAACCCTCCGTATTACATAAGATTCCACTTTACACATTTGGTCTGAAGCGGAGGAACTTGAACTGCTAGTTGGAAAACTTTATCATAGATGGCAGGGTGGTATTTGGCCGAGGTCGAGCATGTCTATCGATGTTCTGCGCTTCCAAGCGGCCACAGTCTTTGTTGGGTCTTCAGTGACGATGCTGAATGGTTCGGGATGTGCGGAGTTTCCGGATAGATGACAAAAACATACGAGAGAAGACATATCACGCGATTTGGAACTCCACGTCCACTGAGCATGGCAACAATTATTTCAATTATTTAAACAGCAGGGAAGTCATGATTCATACCGAGCAAGTTGTATATTTAATACATCTAGTTGTGAGCTTCCAAAGGAAGAATGTATATATATATACCCACGAGGTGGTTGCTGCAGTGTTCTACAGTGGCCGCAATACAAATATACATTAACAATATTTCGCTAATAAAACAACAAAATGAAACTTACATGAAATTTATTGATGAATAAGCCTTACCATTAATATTTTGTCATGTCCCCCTTCGCCTTCAGCACCATCTTGAGTCGTTTGGGCATCGATTCGGCCAAACTAGCGAAGTAGGAGACGTCCATGTCGATCCACAGCTGCTTCAGCAGCCTTGATGTTGCTGGGTCGGGACTCTTGAATCTTGTTTTTCATAACATTCCAGGAATTTTCTATGGAGTTTAGGACCGGCGAGTTGCCTGGCCAGTCTAGCACTTCAATATGGGTATCACTGAGGAATATTTTTTTTACTGCCTTGCCACAGGGGCGCCGATCCAGATTCGCACTCATGAATACCAAAAACAAAAACAAATATTATTTAAGCACTTCGATATAGTTGCTCCCCTTCATGGTGACGGTCTTAGGCAGAAAATACAACCCTCCCCTGCCCTTATCGCCACTAAATTCCCCCCCCCCCAAACCATACACTATCAACGTGTTTCACAATCGTCACAGTAAACTTAGGGTTGTAGCGAGAGACACTTTTGGGGCGACGAACGATCTTCGAGGCTTCCCTGACCAGCCTAAAGGTGCTCTCGTCGCTGAACATCAGTTTCTTCCAGTCGTCTGATGTGAAGTGTCGATATTGTTTGGCAAGGGCAACCATTTTTTCTTCATGGCCTCGGTGAGGAGCGGTTTCTTGGCAGCTCGGCGACATGACATTCCCAGGTCATTTTGCAGGCGGTGTTGAATCGTCCTGGTCGAGACGTCCTGGAGTAGATCAGGGTGCTTCTTTTAAGTGCTGATGCGGTAATTGCAGGCTCTGACATCACAGCTCTCTTCAGGATATGGTCAGAGCGTGGGAAAGTCTTGCAGGGTGCTCCAGAGTCTTTCTTTCTATCCGGAGTGGTGCCTGGGGTAGGGAGGCGGCGGCCTTTTTGAGGTTGTAAATAACCTGCCTCGTGACTTGTAGATCTGCGGCGACACGTATCACAGACATGCCCTGCTCCAACAGGGTCAAAGCCCGACTCTTCTCAACATCCATGAGCTTCTTTCGTCCCATTCTAACCACTGAGAGCAAAGTTATAGGCTTCCAAAGTCGGGCGTCGTAGCAAAAAAGGCACCCAGAAGAGCATCAAACAGTTGGTCCTACCTCTCTGAGAGCACGTCGCTCACCGAGCTCTCCCGCTGTATGTGAGTCAGGGTAGGGGTGGAGCCCAGCTACATACGTCATACCAAGCTCCGCCCACGACTGTTGCTGGGGAGCACAATACAAGTTTTCAGTGATCACCACGTATATATTTTTTTGCGCTCGCGATGTATGCATTTTTTTGCGGCCACTGTACATCTCTGCGCAGACGTATTCAAACAAAATTGCAGCCGTTGAATGGGATGAAAAATTGGCCATCATTACCATGATGAACAATTTTTCACGATACCATGATGACAGTCGGACACTTTGGCACAACTTTAGAGAGAGAGGTGCATCATACCACCGAGTGAGACGAGCGTGTGAAACATCTGACCAACACATTTCCCTGAAAATACCATCAGACGTCAAGCTACCGGTAAGCCGTGGATGAGCAGCAACGTTAAGCCTGTTGCAACGGAGAGAGAGAGAGAGAGAGAGAGAGAGAGAGAGAGAGAGAGAGAGAGAGAGAGAGAGAGAGAGAGAGAGAGAGAGAGAGAGAGAGAGAGAGAGAGAGAGAGAGAGAGAGAGAGAGAGAGAGAGAGAGAGAGAGAGAGAGAGAGAGAGAGAGAGAGAGAGAGAGAGAGAGAGAGAGATAGAGAGAGAGAGAGAGAGAGAGAGAGAGAGAGAGAGAGAGAGAGAGAGAGAGAGAGAGAGAGAGAGAGAGAGAACTCCACCATAGTGACGGTCGGCCCTGTCCCTCCACCACTCCACCACAGTGACGGTCGGCCCTGTCCCTCCACAACTCCACCACAGTGACGGCCAGCCCTGTCCCTCCACCACTCCACCACAGTGACGGCCAGCCCTGTCCCTCCACCACTCCACCACAGTGACGGTCGGCCCTGTCCCTCCACCACTCCACCCCACTGACGGTCGGCCCTGTCCCTCCACCACTCCACCACAGTGACGGTCGGCCCTGTCCCTCCACCACTCCACCACAGTGACGGTCGGCCCTGTCCCTCCACCACTCCACCACAGTGACGGCCAGCCCTGTCCCTCCACCACTCCACCACAGTGACGGTCGGCCCTGTCCCTCCACCACTCCACCCCACTGACGGTCGGCCCTGTCCCTCCACCACTCCACCCCACTGACGGTCGGCCCTGTCCCTCCACCACTCCACCACAGTGACGGTCGGCCCCGTCCCTCCACCACTCCACCCCAGTCACGGTCGGCCCAGCCTGTGCTCGGGCTGTCGGGCCGTTTCCCGCTCTCACTCTGGATCCGGCGGGGACCAGCCGACTCTGGCCATATTGAGTTGGCCGTAAGGCGGCACTGGGGACGCGCGCTGATTTGTCCAGCGCCGCCCAGAGATGGCGCTGATTAGGGTGGCGCGTGTGTGTCGAGCCGCTACTAGTCTGCACTGGACGGCACACAGCCACCGGGCCGGAGAGGACCGGACAGGATCCGGCAGGACAGGACAGGGCAGGACGGGACAGGACAGGACCAGGACCAGGCAGGGCAGGATACAACATGACAGGATTGGACAGGGCAGAACAAGACAGGGCAGGACAGGGCAGGACAGGACAGGGCAGGACAGGACAGGACAGGACGGGACAGGACAGGGCAGGACAGGACAGGACCAGGCAGGGCAGGACAGGGCAGGACAGGACAGGACAGGACAGGACAGGACAGGACAGGACAGGACAGGACAGGACCAGGCAGGGCAGGATACAACATGACAGGATTGGACAGGGCAGAACAGGACAGGGCAGGACAGGACAGGACAGGACAGGACAGGACAGGGCAGGACAGGACAGGACAGGACAGGACAGGACAGGACGGGACAGGACAGGGCAGGACAGGGCAGGACAGGACGGGACAGGATCGGACCTGGCAGGACAGGATCCGACAGGACAGGACAGGACAGGACAGGATCCGTCAGGACAGGACAGGGCAGGACAGGACAGGGCAGGACAGGACGGGACAGGACCAGAACGGGCAGGACAGGAACCGACAGGACAGGACCGGGCTGGAGAGGACCCGACAGGACAGGACAGGGCAGGACAGGAGAGGACTCGGCAGGATAGGAGAGGACAGGACCGGACAGGACAGGACAGGGCTCGGAAGGACAGGACAGGACAGGACAGGACAGGACAGGACAGGGTAGTGGCATCATTGTGGCACCGACCAGCGCTTGTGGCACCATTGAGCAGCGCTATATACAGATTCCACCACCACCACCAAGCAGCGCGCCATGTACAGATTACACAATCACCAAGCAACGCTATATACAGTTTCCAAATCGTTTCTGGAACCAGCTGGAGACGGACTGGAGCAGATCTTGAGCCATCTGGAGAAGGATTAGAGCAGATCTGGATGCATGTGGTTCTTGCAGGATGCGGCGTCATCGCACATCTCAAAGGTAGCTCTTGAGTGGCTTGAGCAGCAGTTTGCAGGTCTCGTGATCAGCCGCAACACCGAGCACCTCTGGCACATCTGGCACCTCTGGCACATCAGGCACATCTGGCACAACTGGCACCTTTATCACATCTGGCACATCGACATATCTGGCACATCTGGCACATTTAGCACATCTGGCACATCTGGTACATATGGCACATCTGGCACATCTGGAACATCTGGCACCCTGGCGTCGCATTTGTCGCATCTTGATTTCTACCCATTGAAATATCTAAAGAATAGAGCGTAGGAGAAGAAGCGGTGGACCTGGTTTGAGAGGAAGATTAGTCTTACACGACTGCATCTATAAATATAATATGTCACTGGGAACTCCATGGACAAATGCAAAGTATAACCCTCACCTGTACCTTCTATGCACTTGTCTTTTTCATAGTCAGAGAAGTAAGGAAGATCCAACAACATCTTCTTGTATTCATACGTTCATTGTTTTATGGAAAGGTAGTGGGTCAAGCTCAAGACAAACAAATTTGTATCAGGAATATGCATGCATTTGGTTCGTCACCTTCACTACAAAGATGTCTGTTGAAAAGGACACTGGTTCCATTCATGAGTAAGCAAAGGTCACCTTGTGCTAACACATGAAAATCGTCACCGCATTAAAATTCCCCAAACATGAAAACACTACACAAAATGGTTTCCTACATCTCGAACTTCGATCAGTCAACTAAGTCGCGCTATCTATCCACCGTGGTTTTTCATCGCGTGCTGTGTTCTTTAGTGACCTCCCTCTCCCTCTTCCGCCCCTCCCGGCCGCGGTATGCGGCTCTCAGGCTGATTTCGCACCCGGCGCTGATATTAAAAGCGAATAACGTTGTGGCTGCCGCAGGCACGCGCGTCCCCCGTCGGGGCCGCGCCGTGTTCGTCACGGTACATAAACAGAGACGACGGGATGAGTTACAGGAGCGGCGGCCGGCCAATGAATTGATGGCGCGCCGGCTCTGTGGGGGAGCGTCAATCGCTCGTTAACTGTTAATGATAGCCTGTTTGCATTTATTGTGTGCACTCTGGGAGAGGAATGCGGCATGGCAGAGAGCAGATGCCGCCGATGCCAATTACGTCATCGATCGGCGGCCGCAGCGGCGTCGGAGCGGGGAAGTGGCAGGGGGCGGGGCAGCTGGCGACGGGTGTGGCGGTCTCAGCCGCCCCGCAGGTGGTCCCAGCTGACCTGTGACCTGTCGCAGGTGGTCCCAGCTGACCTGTGACCTGTCGCAGGTGGTCCCAGCTGTGTCGCAGGTGTGACCCAGCTGACCTGTCGCAGCTGGTCCCAGCATGTTGACCTGTGCATTGACATTTGACACATCGCGCTGGCATTGAAGACTGACTGACTGACACTGAAAACACTGAAGACTGACCGACGGCTGTGGAAGGGAGGAGGGACCTCAGGTCGAAGGAGCTCCTCACTACGAGACGCGCGTAAGGAGCACGTCTCGTGGTGAGGCGTGCTGGACGCCACGCGAGATGTGCCGGACGTTAGCTGGGCGAGTCCCAGGCTATCTAGCTGTACGGGAAGTAGTTCGTGTCGCTTGCTCTTCTTTGTGTCGGGTATTTCGAGACAGAAACGGAATCGAATGTTCCTTCAATGAGCGTTCTAGCTGAAGCCGGTCTACAGTGCAGGTTGAGGTGTGTCATTGCTCGGGCCCCCATCCATACAGTGCCGGTTAAGGAATGGCTGTGCTCGGGAGTAATCTATGGAGTAATCTACTGCAAAGGAAGCCGGAGGACTAGTCAACAGAGCCTCGTGCAAGCACATTTCCGGCGCAATTAAACTAAACACCAACTGTGTCTAAACTGAACAATAGCTGTACCTCAGCTAGGCAGTTAGTTATTTGGGTTTTAGGGCGCCTCGACTATTGAGGTCATTTTGCGCCCCTAAGTTAGGCAGTAACTGTGCCCAAACTAGACCTAGCTTTGCCCAAACTAGACAGTAACTGTGCCCAAACAAGAGATTGCTGTGCCTACGGATGTAACGACACCGACCACGAGACAATCCGCCAACAATCCGCACACGTACATGAAGCTTAAATGCATCCCATTCGCGACGTGTGTCTGACATAGGAAACATTTTTTCAGTTGTCCACTCGATGATCTACGACTGCCAAAGACTGCTGTTACTCTCCCTCTCTTCTCACACCCCTCCCCGACGCTTGCTGACCTTTTGGAGAGCACCGACGCGGTACGGTCACGCCACTTCTCTTTAAACCACGTGCCACCGGTGCTGGCGGGCCTGGGGTAGGCGGCCCTATTCAGCCGGGTGGGGCACCCCGGCGCGCCATCCCATTCAGTGTAAGTGCATTCCTGGCGCGTGTGCTGTTCAGCGGGCCGTGACGGCGCAGCTGCCGGCTCAGGTGCCCCGCGGTGACGTCACACCTGCACCGGCACGTGCCGTCAGTTGCTCGGGCGCCTCCGCGTCGGGGGACGCCGTGAGAATGCGCCCGGGGGTAATCACTAATGCAAACACAGATCATCCGCCAATAACCGACGAACAAATATAATACCCAGATGCGTCAATAACAGGTCAGAGAAGGGAAGTGGAGGGGCGGACAGGCAGGATGGACTGGCTGGCGGGCAAACGGCCGTCGGGGTGAGTCGGCCCGCTGACTGCATTACTGGGCCACGGCTCAGCTCCCTCACATTCCATGGTCCGTTGGAACCCGAGTCAGATTATGTAGCCTGTTGAGAACTCGCTCACCCGACAAACGGCAAAGTACATCCTGCTACCTTACTACGTGGCACGTGTAGGTAACACAGATGGAAGTGACGCGATTCCTCATCCAATGGTCTGCAGTACTGTGTGGATTTCATGTCGCTGCGACTCGTGGTAGCCAAGGTATCACCTTTACGGTGAACGGTTATATGCGCTGTATTTTTCCGATGCCAAGTTTTGCGTTTCCCATGTCAGACCCACGGCCGCAACTATTTACACTTTCCTCACGTGCCAAGCGGTTATTCTACACCGAGCAAGACGTAACCCGCACACGCAAGACCCGGGACAGTCCCAGCGGCGCTGACAAAATGGCGGCTCACCATCGGTATTGAAAATTGGAGATTCATTCATCCAGACGCTATTTTCAAACCTAAGCAAAGGTTACTGCATTTTAATTTAGTTGACTTCTGTTGGTTTCGGGGTGGGGGGGGGGGGGGCAAAAGTCACTATGCCCCCCTCTTTTAAGCGCTTCGGGGGGGCATGGCCAGAATGGCCCCTCCCTGGATCCGCCAGGGTATATAACTCTCAAACTCAAAAACTCAGAAAAAACATAAGATACGCAACGTAGACATAAGCATAAGATACGTAAAAAGGAGAAAAGAAAGCAAAAAGTGTTGAAAAGAAAACAAGCACAAAACTAACGTTCCACAAAGTATATGTTTGATTTGTTGTTTCGATGTTCACTGTTCTGTGGCAATGTCCCATTCCCATCTCACCCTCTACACCCCATACCCCGACCTGGCACCCTCTACACCCCATACCCCGAACTGGCACCCTCTACACCCCATACCCCGACCTGGCACCCTCTACACCCCATACCCCGACCTGGCACCCTCTACACCCCATACCCCGAACTGGCACCGCCCGGACCGGCAACTCGTCACTAACTCATCGTCTGCGGCCTGTCAACAACTCTACAACTATATATTTAGTGCAACTCCCTTCAGCTCTATTCATCCCAACTCATCTATCTTCAAGACAACCTTCAACGACGCTTCCCGTCGACTCCCTTCAGGTCAACTCTACGAATCCCTCTCATCTACTCTCACTTCCCCAATAATCCTCGCACCACCTTACCTTACCTGTCAACATTACCTAACCACACTCACAGAGCAACAGCCGACATCACCCACACGGTGGCAGGCTGGCCAAATTCAACAACAACAACAACAGTGGGCAGATCAACATGACACCCCCCCCACCCAAGTGCGGAGATACCCCTACAGTACGGAGATCAACATGATACCTGGAGCTTTTCTAAGAAACTTATCAAACCGCTTAAGGCATTGCTTTGTAATTTGGCAGACCTTATAATTGAATAATTGATGACCACAGCTTACGTCAAATTATTAATTTCTACTGTGTTAGGAGAACGGAGCTACGGCTGGCAAAGTTAGATCACACCTCGCCGCGAAGCAGTCATACACGTAGATGGACACATACACCATGAACGAATCATATAATACATAGTTGAAGGCTAAATTAGTAAAATTATTCGCCGTTTTCAGTTTAGCCTAGTGACCTGAACTAAGATCAACTTTTTCTCTTTTCATATTTTCCTGGACTTGTATTACACTGAGCCTTTTTTAGTTTTGCCTATTCCTGCTTCGGCTAATAAATGCTTCAGTGTACATCTGAGCATCCCATCGAGATGAGAGGGTGACTTGAGTTCGGCCCAAGGGCGACACCATCTCTGAGGTCCCTGCAGTCCGGCCCCACATGGAGAGCCATCTCTGAGGTCCCTGCAGTCCGGCCCCACATGGAGAGCCATCTCTGAGGTCCCTGCAGTCCGGCCCCACATGGAGAGCCATCTCTGAGGTCCCTGCAGTCCGGCCCCACATGGAGAGCCATCTCTGAGGTCCCTGCAGTCCGGCCCCACATGGAGAGCCATCTCTGAGGTCCCTGCAGTCCGGCCCCACATGGAGAGCCATCTCTGAGGTCCCTGCAGTCCGGCCCCACATGGAGAGCCATCTCTGAGGTCCCTGCAGTCCGGCCCCACATGGAGAGCCATCTCTGAGGTCCCTGCAGTCCGGCCCCACATGGAGAGCCATCTCTGAGGTCCCTGCAGTCCGGCCCCACATGGAGAGCCATCTCTGAGGTCCCTGCAGTCCCAGTCCGGCCCCGGCCCCACATGGAGAGCCATCTCTGAGGTCCCTGCAGTCCGGCCCCACATGGAGAGCCATCTCTGAGGTCCCTGCAGTCCGGCCCCACATGGAGAGCCATCTCTGAGGTCCCTGCAGTCCGGCCCCACATGGAGAGCTGGGTACGTTATGTTCCCGAAGTTTCCCAGTTTGTGCATCAGGCGACATCAGACGCGGGTGGGTGGATTTGTCCGACGGTCCCGTCGCAGGCCGCCCGCTGTGGTCAAAGCCACCACCGCCGGCGGCAGTCAAAGCCACCACCGCCGGCGGCAGTCAAAGCCACCACCGCCGGCGGCAGTCAAAGCCACCACCGCCGGCGGCAGTCCATCCAGTGGGCCCGCCTGCCTGACTAACCTGTCCGTCCAGTGCCCGGCTAACCTGTCCGTCCAGGGGGCCCGCCTGCCTGGCTAACCTGTCCGTCCAGTTGGCCCGCCTGCCTGGCTAACCTGTCCGTCCAGGGGGCCCGCCTGCCTGGCTAACCTGTCCGTCCAGTGCCTGGCTAACCTGTCCGTCCAGTGGGCCCGCCTGCCTGGCTAACCTGTCCGTCCAGTGGGCCCGCCTGCCTGGCTAACCTGTCCGTCCAGTGCCTGGCTAACCTGTCCGTCCAGTTGGCCCGCCTGCCTGACTAACCTGTCCGTCCAGGGGGCCCGCCTGCCTGGCTAACCTGTCCGTCCAGTGGGCCCGCCTGTCTGGCTAACCTGTCCGTCCAGTGCCTGGCTAACCTGTCCGTCCAGGGGGCCCGCCTGTCTGGCTAACCTGTCCGTCCAGTGCCTGGCTAACCTGTCCGTCCAGGGGGCCCGCCTGTCTGGCTAACCTGTCCGTCCAGTTGGCCCGCCTGCCTGGCTAACCTGTCCGTCCAGTGGGCCCGCCTGTCTGGCTAACCTGTCCGTCCAGTGGGCCCGCCTGCCTGGCTAACCTGTCCGTCCAGTTGGCCCGCCTGCCTGGCTAACCTGTCCGTCCAGGGGGCCCGCCTGTCTGGCTAACCTGTCCGTCCAGTGCCTGGCTAACCTGTCCGTCCAGGGGGCCCGCCTGCCTGGCTAACCTGTCCGTCCAGTGGGCCCGCCTGCCTGGCTAACCTGTCCGTCCAGTTGGCCCGCCTGCCTGGCTAACCTGTCCGTCCAGGGGGCCCGCCTGCCTGGCTAACCTGTCCGTCCAGTGGGCCCGCCTGTCTGGCTAACCTGTCCGTCCAGTTGGCCCGCCTGTCTGGCTAACCTGTCCGTAACGCTCTGTTGTCATTGGAAGGGTGGTAGGGCTATTGGGCAGCCTTGTGTATTGCTAAACAATAAATATGAACACAAAATATTTTCCCCAGGGGACGAGTGGTCTAGGGGCAAGATGCTCGTCTCACAATCGAAAGGTTTTGGGTTCGAGTTTCACCTGTCGCTACTCTTCGCCCGCGACCAATCGGCGTGAGAGATTGGCGACGCTATATGACTCAACGGCCGACGTGTCGTAAAACCAATAACCAACCACCTTTCCCCATGACACCACTGGAATGATAACCTTCATTGTTGTTTGATCCACCTGCTGAATAAAATGCTTTCTCTGTGATCGTTCGTTCAAGGATCAGGGATAGCAATAGCCATCCAATTGTACGGCAAACATTCTTGGATGGATTCTTGAAACAAAATGGTCAAGATACGATGTATGTGGTTTGTCAACGGAGGTGAAGACGGGGATATGGGGAGAGGGGACGGGACGGCCACTGCCTTGTCCCGCTAACTTGAAGGCTGTTCCTGCTCCTGTGTGGTTGGACCCCACCTGTTCCTGCTCCTGTGTGGTTGGACCCCACCTGTTCCTGCTCCTGTGTGGTTGGACCCCACCTGTTCCTGCTCCTGTGTGGTTGGACCCCACCTGTTCCTGCTCCTGTGTGGTTGGACCCCACCTGGAGACTGAAGTTGGTGGCGCCCTTGCTTCGAACTGCTTCAGCTCTGTAACAATGGGATTCTGGGACTCCATGTTTCCACTTACTGTGTGCCCATCAACTATAGCAAGGAGGTCTCAAATGCACTCACATCCGATTTTTTTTTTTAAATTCGCTTGTAGCATGTCTTCAATATATCAGGACACGTTTTGAAGACTTTTAGCCCGCATGGTAGCCTCACACTGTATTCACGTTCGTTATCGCGTTGTTGCCGCCTGGTTACCTCAGTGGACAGAGCGACCTGCAAAGGTCTCCCCGTGATGGCACAGCGGGTTGAGTCGCATCACAGACTGGCCATTAACGCCTCCGGCTGGGATGGCTAGTTGGCAACTGGCCAGGCAAGGTCGGGGTGAAGGCACCAGGTGACCATGTCCGACTACGTGTGTGCGTTAAAATATCGGCATAACTTGTGCAAAAGAACTGGCGTTTCCTGATCGGGAGGTGGGTTCAGGGTCATTGCAACAAGGATGTGCTTAGCGTGGACTCTGATTTTGGCAAACCCAGCGCCAATTCAAACCATATTTTATCAACAAAGGAAAAAGGTGATCTATTTTCGGAGTTACGCCGCAGTTCGTCTACTTGACATGATTTGCGCAAGGATTTGCAACACCAGGGAAAGCTAAGTCTGACATTTCGATGCTGGCCAGCAGCCAATGGCTATGACAGGGCAGGTCTGAGCAGCACCTGCCACCTGGCGGTACCTGGCAGTACCTGGCAGTACCTTGTAGTACCTGGCAGTACCTGAGCAGTACCTGCCACCTGAGCAGTACCTGGCAGTACCTGCACCTGAGCAGTACCTGGCGCACCTGAGCAGTACCTGCCACCTGAGCAGTACCTGGCAGTACCTGGCAGTACCTTGTAGTACATGGCAGTACCTTGTAGTACCTGGCAGTACCTGAGCAGTAACTGCCACCTTGCAGTACCTGGCAGTACCTGGCAGTACCTGGCAGTACCTGGCAGTACCTGGCAGTACCTGGCAGTACCTGGCAGTACCTGGCAGTACCTGGCAGTACCTGGCAGTACCTGGCAGTACCTGGCAGTACCTGGCAGTACCTGGCAGTACCTGGCAGTACCTGGCAGTACCTGGCAGTACCTGGCAGTACCTGGCAGTACCTGGCAGTACCTGGCAGTACCTGGCAGTACCTGGCAGTACCTGGCAGTACCTGGCAGTACCTGGCAGTACCTGGCAGTACCTGGCAGTACCTGGCAGTACCTGGCAGTACCTGACAGTACCTGACAGTGCCTGGCAGTACCCGGCAGTACCCGGCAGTACCCGGCAGTACCCGACAGTACCTGGCAGTACCCGGCAGTACCCGGCAGTACCAGGCAGTACCCGGCAGTACCCGGCAGTACCCGGCAGTACCTGACAGTACCCGGCAGTACCAGGCAGTACCAGGCAGTACCCGGCAGTACCCGGCAGTACCCGGCAGTACCAGGTAGTACCTGGCAGTACCTGCCACCATGGCAGGCAATACCTGCCACCAGGCAATGTCAGGTAGTACCTACCACCTGGCAGGTACTAACTTACATTTCCTCACACCACCTACCAGCAAATGTTCATTGCCGACGACAATGATTTTGCATTGGGGAGTGGAGCCGAGAGGGGTTTTGGGTTGAATATTTTCACGTAACACCATGGCCATGTTCTTAAATTTCACACATTTTTCGAGCAATTGCTTCCGCTCTTTCTTCATTAACGACACCCACGACACTGCCGAGTTCTTGAAATAGGTCGGACGTACTCATAAAACACTTGTAAATATCTACGCCAAACATTGGACGCAATTAGCATTTATACGTTTCCGCGGAGTGCCAAGAGAGCTCAGTTGCGGTCGGTCTACAACCGTGGAGTGCCACGGGAGCTCAGCTGCGGTCGGTCTACAACCGTGGAGTGCCACGGGAGCTCAGCTGCGGTCGGTCTACAACCGTGGAGTGCCACGGGAGCTCAGCTGCGGTCGGTCTACAACCGTGGAGTGCCACGGGAGCTCAGCTGCGGTCGGTCTACAACCGCGGAGTGCCACGGGAGCTCAGCTGCGGTCGGTCTATAACCGTGGAGTGCCAAGGGAGCTCAGCCGCGGTCGGTCTACAACCGTGGAGTGCCACGGGAGCTCAGCTGCGGTCGGTCTACAACCGTGGAGTGCCACGGGAGCTCAGCTGCGGTCGGTCTACAACCATGGAGTGCCACGGAAGCTCAGCTGCGGTCGGTCTACAACCGTGGAGTGCCACGGGAGCTCAGCTGCGGTCGGTCTACAACCGCGGAGTGCCACGGGAGCTCAGCTGCGGTCGGTCTACAACCGCGGAGTGCCACGGGAGCTCAGCTACGGTCGGTCTACAACCGTTGAGTGCCACGGGAGCTCAGCTGCGGTCGGTCTACAACCGCGGAGTGCCACGGGAGCTCAGCTGCGGTCGGTCTACAACCGTGGAGTGCCACGGGAGCTCAGCTGCGGTCGGTCTACAACCGTGGAGTGCCACGGGAGCTCAGCTGCGGTCGGTCTACAACCGTGGAGTGCCACGGGAGCTCAGCTGCGGTCGGTCTACAACCGTGGAGTGCCACGGGAGCTCAGCTGCGGTCGGTCCGGTCGGTCCGCGTGTTTCCAGTCCTGAGATGGTGCCGGATCCTGTACCTACAGCCTGGCAGCCCCATAGTCAGCCTTTTGCCCTCACTCATTCCGCATTGCTAATGGTGCATTATTCTCGTTAATGGCGCGTTATCCTAGCTAATGGCGCGTTATCCTGGATAATGGCGTGTTATCCTGGATAATGGCGCGTTATCCTGCTGTCGCCGTACTATACTTACATTTGCTTTGGTCTATGAATCCTTGCATCTTTCATGTATCTTTTTATTGTTCTATTAATGCGGTAGCTCACGTAAAGAACATGCGAAGTGATGTAGCCGATAATTTTCTGGCCATTAATTGGGACGGGAAAGATTTGAAGGAGTGATCTGTAAGCCGTACCGCCATATTGACTTTGCTTTGTTTGTGAGAGGGTGTTGGCCTAATCGAGCACTAGCTAAGTGCGGCATGAGGGCTACTGTGAGCAAACCGGAATTGGAACTTAGCTGAAATCCCACTCGGTCTTTATGTAGGTATATGTGAATCGCCGTACCTAACAAAACATTAAGAGACTTGCTAGCTCGGCGAGCACCGTTCCATCTGTTTCGTCTGGATTATCATCTGCTTCTGTTGATTGGCGGATGTATTGAGGCCCGGTGAACTCGGCGATCCTCAGCTATGTGTATTCACAAACTTTGTAGCCGCCATCTTCAGTCCTATTCCGCAGACGGCCGCACTCGGCTCTCCTCGTCGAGACGAACAAAGCGGTCGTCGGCTGCGACGACGAAATGCAGCGCAATCTGTCAATCAGTGGCGCGCCGTCTCGCTGATCACTTATCCCCACCCCCCTCCAACGCGCGGATCTCGTCGCGCTCAATCCTTGAAGCGCCACTCGTTGCTGCCATTGTTGAACAGTGTGCAGCGTTCCGAGCCGGCGGCCGCCAACACGACGTTCGTCGAAGCCAGACTGTGGCGACACGACGCTGCTCTGAAGAACACGTGTTGCCATGGCGACGGCTAGCTTGGTCGTCAGCTGTCTCCACCGGGTCGGCGGGTGGCGTGACACGGCCGTCGCCCGTCGCTCCCGACGGACCACGTGACAGCGCTGGCGCCGCTGCGTCAGTCACGTGACAGCCACTGACGATATCACAAGAGCCACGTGACATCTGGCACAATTGTCGGATGGGTCACGTGACAGCCACTGACGATATCACAAGAGCCACGTGACATCTGGCACAATTGTCGGATGGGTCACGTGACTCAGAGCGCAGTCTCCGACCATGTAGCAGGATCCAGAGACCGACGCTGGAATTACGTGAGGACTCACCGACTGGACCACTACCTGGACTGTCCGACTGGACGGTGCGAGTGGTTTCCTTTTCGGAGATAATTCTGACAGGAATGGACAAGAAATGTGTCCATGATTACAAGACCTATTTCACCTTGGACACCGTCGTAGCTGTGTTGCCCGTACTTGTGAACACAAGCATTTGGAAATTGCGAACCGCTACATGAATTGTTGCACCTTTTTCTTCTGATACGTTGTTCACCTTGGCATATTCGATGAGTAAGCCAGCATACGAGGGGCACCGCTTGAGGCACTTGTGTACTTTACAGCAGCCAATTTACTTTATGCAGGTACTTCACCATACACAGACACTCGTCGCAGGCAAGCTGAGCCACGTGAAGGCAATGCCATCATAACCGGATCGAAAGTTGCAGTTTTTGCGGGGATGGTATAGAGCGAATCAGTTTAAAATTTAATACCTCCCAAACAAAAGTTGCATTTTTCCACACTGCAAATGAAACGTCGGCTGTCAGACGTCAATTTAACAAGGGGTGACCTCGGGGCCGACCAGAAAGGATGGGGTGACACCGGGGCAGACCAGAAAGGAAAGGTGTAACAAGCAAACGACTGGCGGCACGCATTGCAACCAATACCCCATCCAGAAACTATATCACCTCCGGCCTAAAGCAGTTTGGCTCAAGTACGGCAAATGACGTCATGTGCTACAGATGTTCCGTTGTAGTTCGCCGCACCATACACTCATCGTGAGCACCTGCTGCACCTACCACATTGCGACACTGCCACACTGTCACACTGCCACACTGCGACACTGTCACACTGTCATAGTCACACTGCCACACTGCGACACTGCCACACTGCGGCACTGCGACACTGTCACACTGCCACACTGCCACACTGCCACACTGCCACACTGTCATAGTCGACACTGCCACACTGCGCACACTGCGACACTGGACACTGCCACAACACTGTACAGCGACACGGACACTTACAATGTGACACTACACACTGCGACACTGTGACACTACGGCACGCCACTGCCACTGTCACATTGTCACACTGCCACACTGCGAATCGACACTGCCACACTGCGACATTGCCACACTGTTACACTGCCCACTGCGACACTGCCACACTTAGCCACACTGCCTCACTGTCACACTGTCACGCACACTGCCACACTGCGACATCGACTGCCACTGCGACTTGCCACACTGTTACACTGCCCACTGCCACACTGCCACACTGCCACACTGCCACACTGCCACACTGCCACACTGCCACACTGCCACACTGCCACACTGCCACACTGCCACACTGCCACACAGTTCGAGCCGAGGTGTGACATGATCACGGACCATGGCAGGAGAACACGAGTCAAGCCGCCAACACCCGACAGCTACCGACAGCCAAAACAGCGCCAGAAAAACGGGCAATACTCAATACCGAATCTGTACCGTGTGGAACAAGCTGCCGGAGGACACTACACAAAGGTACCATGAGGAAACAGCTACTCGAGGACACTACAAAAAGGTACCATGAGGAACCAGCTGCCGGAGGACACTACACACATGTACCATGAGGAAACAGCTACTCGAGGACACTACAACACCTGGCCAAAGTCAGTGCTTAACCCGACACTGACCGGGCTCCTCACTCGCACACCATTGGCCGACGGGGTTTGGTATTGCTCCCCTGTCTACCTCAAGAACGACTGGGCTGATACAAATTTAAAGGCAATCGATATGGCAATGGCGGTCTGCATACAAGAACTTATGTTTTAAGTAGGTAGTAAGACAGTCCCGCCGCCTCTGAGGCGCCCCTCCGCCGCCGGGGCGCCCCTCCGTCGCCGGGGCGCCCTTCCGTCGCCGGGGCGCCCCTCCGCCCCCGAGGCGCCCCTCCGTCGCCGAGGCGCCCGTCCGTCGCCGGGGCGCCCCTCCGCCGCCGGGGCGCCCCTCCGTCGCCGGGGCGCCCCTCCGCCGCCGAGGCGCCCCTCCGTCGCGCCGGCGTGGTATGCACTGCCGTACATTTCAAGCCATATTTCAACAATTTGTAAAACTATAGTTGCTTCAAATTTGCTCGAGACATTCTTCATTGTCGCTTCCAAGATTAGAAGTTCTTTTTTTAAATTGTTCAAGCTAAGGGTGAATATTTCCAGAGTACCCTTTTCAATACATTTAATGTCACATGCCGATACTTCGAAGTTAAATATGAAAACAAGCGAACGATATATCATATCAATGTTCAAATAATTGTTTCTCAGATTCCATTAACAGACATACAATAATTATCTTCATTCATTCCGCTTTTGTGTAAATTTGTTCGTACCGACACGTTTTTATCAAAAATCAGCAAACATGACGTTACTCTGACGTCACGCACGCCTAACCTGACGTGACCTCATAGTTCTTGTTTGGCAAATGGCGTAGGATTAATGAACTGAGAACTACTGAAAACTTAGTGAAGATGTCTAAGCGGATTTCTAAGTTCTCGTGACTATTCGACCGGGGGGGGGGGGGTAGAATTCACCTCTTCCTAGTCAACGCCAGGTTATATCAGCTGCCTGTACCATGCCGCTCCGTTCATCGACTATCGATACCACTGAGGGTTCGCTGCATCCGTTTGCCGCGGTCCGTGTTCTTCACCACGCTCCACTCGCCGGCTTGTTTGTTGTGCGTGTT
Organism: Ashinkailepas kermadecensis; assembly: GCA_034440615.1. Lineage (NCBI taxonomy): Eukaryota > Metazoa > Arthropoda > Thecostraca > Neolepadidae > Ashinkailepas > Ashinkailepas kermadecensis. Next base: position 179,334 of record JAOTOM010004867.1, read on the forward strand.
TATTGCGCATCAAATGTGCATCATGCAAACGTTTTATTTGTGTGTGCTGAAAAACTGCACTGAGCCTATTTCTCAGAGCTTAAGCTTGACATGCATACACGCAACGTTCAGTGATTTAATGATTTCAGTGATTCAGAATTTGCCCAGGTAATACTTTGGGTATCCTAGGTAATGCACACTCAGTTCCCTCCCCTCCTAATTCTACCATTTGAATAAAACGTCGGCCGTTATTCATGCATTAAGGCATATCAAATAGCTTTTCAGTATACTCCACAGCGTGATGTAGCGTGATTTTTCCCAGCGCTTGAACATTTCCACAAGGTTGATGACAGTTGGACCCATCCACAAATTCACGGGACACTGCGCTACGTTTGCGATAGATTTATCCACCTCTCGGAGGGTCATCGCTGATTTTCGGCAACTTGTTTTGCGATCGGCTCCACGCGGCTGATTGCTCAAAGGCCGGCCGACGCCGACAAGGACGACAACACGTACTTGCTGCTGTTGACGACGCCACAATCGATCTCGGTTGCCATGGCTACCACTCGGCGCTCAGGGGCGGCAGCGGCGCCGGAGGAGGCGCCGTGTTGTGCGGCACAGTATACCGCCGGAGGCGGCGCCGTGTCGTGCGGCACAGTTTACCGCCGCGTCAATCAGCGCTCAGCCTCACAATCTGGCGACGGCGGCACCGGCAGGCTCTCCACGCGCCTTCCTCCCATGGTTTATATCCAGAGCGCTGCCATTGCCACTGATTCAGTGCACTACTGCATGGCTCACTACTGCATGGCTCACTACTGCATGGCACACCACTGCATGGCACACTACTGCATGGCACACTACTGCATGGCTCACTACTGCATGGCTCACTACTGCATGGCACACTACTGCATGGCACACTACTGCATGGCACACTACTGCATGGCACACTACTGCATGGCTCACTACTGCATGGCACACTACTGCATGGTTCACGACTGCATGGCACACTATTGCATGGCACACTACTGCATGGCACACCACTGCATGACACACCACTGCATGGCACACTACTGCATGGCTCACTACTGCATGGCACACCACTGCATGGCACACTACTGCATGGTTCACTACTGCATATTTCACGACTGCATGGCTTACGACTGCATGGTTCACGACTGCATCGTCTACCATTTCATGACCCACCACTGCGTGGCCCACCGCTACGTGGCTGAAAGGAAGCAGGAAGAGATGGATGCATTTATGATGACTACAGCTCTTCTCTGACCAGCCCAATCCCCCACACGGCCAACTGGGCTCAGCCGGTGGGAAATAGCCTGACACAGGACCACACCGCACCAACACCCGCCACAAGACCACACATTTCGAGCCTGCAAACTTTACCTTTACCTGTCCATGACATTTTTGAGCATCTACGTTCAAGAGATTGGTTCCAAAGATGGTCAGGGGAGAGCACTGTGACTGTCCGTGGCATGTCGCGGGCGACCTGACCCGCCAGCTCCACCTGTGGCCTGCTGACCCGCCAGCTCAACAAGTGACTTGACCCGCCAGCTCGGCCAGTGACCTGACCCGCCAGCTCAGTCAGTGATCTGACCCGCCAACCCAGCCAGTGCCGCTCTATTAAGCACTCTGAAAATAAAGACATACACGTAATTCGCAAGTCTATAGTGCTTTAGGACATGCTCCAGATGCCACCAGTCTGACTTTGCGCAGTTCAGTGCCTCATAGCACATCTGAGAACGCACTTGAAATCCCCTCCAATTGTACACCACACTGTGAACACTTTTAGTTAAATGGTGCATATTCATGATGTCCGCCCGTTCGAACGTGCTCTGCATTCGACGGGAGGTCATGCGAGGGGAGGCCAAGCGGGGGGAGGCCATGCGAGGGGAGGCCATGCGAAGGGGAGGCCATGCCAAGGGGAGGCCATGCCAAGGGGAGGCCATGCGAGGGGAGGCCATGCGAGGGGAGGCCATGCCAAGGGGAGGCCATGCGAGGGGAGGCCATGCGAGGGGAGGCCATGCGAAGGGGAGGCCATGCGAGGGGAGGCCATGAGAGGGGAGGCCATGCGAGAGGAGGCCATGCGAAGGGGAGGCCATGCGAAGGGGAGGTCATGCGAAGTTTGGCGTAGTTCACCATTTTCAATTACCTTTGTCATCGAAATGAACGAATTGTATTGCGTTGGTTGTTTTACTAATTGACTATTTATAACTGAAGAAACTTAAACTAATTATGCTGACGTAGCACAGCATAAAACGTATACACAACTTGCATACAGCGCGGTGATCGATGGATTGCCACAACCCCTGGCCTTCTCTGATCAAAACATGGAGTTGGCTGGCGATGCAACACCTCTGGGGTGAGTCGAGATCAAGAGTTCTCCCTGGAGTCGTCATGTAGCGAAAACGTTTACCGAGGTCAGTCAGGGGCACCATGATCAGGTCAATCAGGCTCCACCGTTTTTGGAAGCATTGGCTTACCTCAACTTGGCTCGACAGGGAGTACTTCCGAACCTGCCACGGTGTTGGTGCTGTCACAAAGGTCCCTCGTTGTCAGCTCGATGGTCAGTATCACCACAGCGCACACCAATGGCATCACACACACTTCGACGTTGGTTGGATTTGAGCCGCGGACCTTGATGTTCGAGGTGTCTATTTTGGAAAAGATCCACTTACCATCCTCATCAAACAGCCCATTATTGCAATAAACGACGAAAAAAGGACTTTTAGAACAAAACACGCTGGATTTCCTCAGTGGGAACAAGAAGCGATAAAAATTGGCTTATCGCATAGCAACAATACATATAAAAGCAACCGAAAGTTGTATATTTCACACAATCACATCGCAGAAGTATAGTATTTTGGCATTTTAATCAATGCAGTGTATTATGGTAGCATCTTAAAATCCATGGTATTGCAGGTAGCATCCTAAAATGGATAGAGTTGTGGCTTTCAGATAAACAGCAGAGAGTGATGCTAAATGGTACAAAGTCATCATGGCAAAATGTTCTTAGTGGAGTCCCCCAGGGGTCGGTACTGGGGCCACTATTGTTCATTATATATGTGAATAACATTAAATGTGGCCTAAGCAGTAAGGTTTTGAAATTTGCGGATGATTTGAAGATCTTTACGGCAATAACAGGGCACAATGAGCAGGTTTTGTTGCAGAAAGACCTAGACGAGCTAGTGAAGTGGTCCGAAAAATGGCAAATGAAGTTTAATTTTGATAAGTGCAAAGTCATGCATGTAGGTAGGCAGCATATGAAGGCTCCATACTTGATGGGTGGCCAAGTACTATCTGTGACTCAGCAGGAGAAGGACTTAGGTGTTATTTTGAACACAAAATTGGGGGCATCAGAACAGACCAAAGAAGCCAGGAAGAATGCACTAAGAATGCTTGGGGCGATACAGAGGAATGTGTCATACAAAAGTGAGGAGGTCATCAGGAAGCTTTACTGTGCATATGTCAGGCCACATTTGGAATACTGTGTCCAAGCTTGGTCCCCTAGTTATGAGAAAGATTGTTGGCTTTTAGAGAGAGTACAAAAGAGGGCAACAAAAATGGTTAATGTTATAGGCAACCTGGCATATGAGGAAAGATTGAAGAAATCGAATATGTTTTCACTTAGATATAGAAGACTGAGAGGAGATCTCATTGAGGTTTTTAAATTTGTTCATGGTCAGGAACAGGGATATCTCAGGGAAATGTTTGAATTTAACAGAAATGATGCAATTAGAGGTCATCAATTCAAAATTAAAGTTAATCACAGCAGGACAAGGTTAAGACAGTCTTTCTTCGCCAACAGGGTAGTAGAACACTGGAACCAGCTGCCAGGAACCATTGTCAATAGCAACACACTGAACATCTTTAAAAACGGCATAGACAATCATTATAAGAATAGGGGGCTTGTTTTTCTGTATTCCAGGGAGGGTTGATCGACAGGGAGGAGATGGGAGTTGGGAGGAGTTTGTAATTGTTGAGTGTGTTATGCAATAGCAAGTGAGTCTCTTATTAAGTCTAAACGCTTCATAACTTTATATAGGGTGTACCTATCAGTGGATTCAGCACCTTCCTTCGGGATGTGATACTGATGAGATTGTCTATGGTAGCACAATGGGTATGATGGGAGGAGTTTGTAATTGTTGAGTGTATTATGCAATAGCAAGTGATTCTCTTACTAAGTCTGAACGCTTTATGAATTTGTGTGGGGTGTGCCTAGCAGTGGATTCGGCACCTTCCTTCGGGATGTGATGCTGATGAGATTGTCTATGGTGGCACGATGGGTATGATGGGAGGAGCTTGTGATTGTTGAGGGTGTTATGCGGTAGCAAGTGAGTGGTGCTAGATAGGCTGGGGTACATAGCTTCCTAGGAACTTGGGATAATGGATTGATTGGGGTGAGAGTATGTACATTTATAGTACCTTTTCTAGATAGGCTTAACCCAGATGGGCCCCTGTGGCTCTTATTAAGCCTTAATACTTTATGACTTTATTAGCAGTGTGAGCAGGTGCAAACAATAACCATACGACCATGTCCGTAGATACCATCAGCTTGTTCGCTAGATGCCAATCAAAACAAATTTACTTCAATGAAATAGAGAGCCAGCCAAAGCTATGGCCACTGATAGTCGAGCGATAGCCGTAACACCGACGGCAGCATGCAGCTAGTAAGTCAATATGGGTGAACTGCACAAAGGGCCTTAATTAAATCTGCTCTGAAAGGGCTTGTCGCCTCAGCCGGGGTATTTTAATTGGCCGTGTGCTGTTCCACATGTCAGCACGTGGCGACGACACGTGCTGACACGTGTCCACACACGGCCGCCAATGGCCCTGCGATGGCAGATAAATAGAGGCGCGCTGTGAAATGGAGTTGGCGCGGCGGCGGCGGCGGCGCGCTAAAAAGGCGTGCGTCAGAGGGGTGGCGAGACAGAGACGCCCTCACTGGCGCGACAGGCACCCTCGCCGGCGGCGGCCCAACGTGACAGCAGTGTGACACGGCCAGGGGTGTCACTCGGAGATAATACACAGAACCGGCGCGACGGGGGTGTCACTCGGAGATAATACACAGAACCGGCGCGACGCCGCCGCCGCCGCCGCTGCAGTGGCACCGAGCTGCCGCCTGGTCTGTCGCGGCTGACACAGTACCTGCACCGGGTCAGGGGCCGGCACCACGGTCAGCTGTGTGGCTGACACAGTACCTGCACCGGGTCAGGGGCCGCCACCACAGTCAGCTGTGTGGCTGACACAGTACCTGCACCGGGTCAGGGGCCGGCACCACAGTCAGCTGTGTGGCTGACACAGCAGTTGTACGGCAGGGGCCGGCACCTCTGTGTATGCAGTGGTTCGCTGCCCGGGAAAATGCTGTAGCACCTGCGTCAGATGTTAAACACCGCATCCCTTTTGGTTGATATTATGAAGCAGTGAAGACCGAGTATGGTAGTTAATGCAGTGCAGCGCATACGGCAATGGCCGAGTATGGTAGTCAATGATGTGCTGTATGCTAGTCAATGCAGTGCAGTATGGTAGTTGATGCTGTGCAGTATAGTAGCTAATGGTGTGCAGCATAGTAGTTAATGATGTGCTGTATGGTAGTTGATGCCGTGCTGTATGGTAGTTAATGATGTGCAGAGCATGGGGAGACGGTCATAACATCTTGTTGTTTGATTGTCTGAGCTGACATGGCGCTGTTAACGGTGATTTGTCGTCATGAGCTGACATGGCGCTGTTAACGGTGATTTGTCGTCATGAAGTCGTCATACCAGTATTACTGTGTGATACACATACCGGTACTGGTGTGTGGTGCAGATACCAGTGCTCGTGTGTGGTACAGATACGAGTACTGGTGTGTGGTACACATACCAGTACTGGTGTGTAACACAGATGCCAGTACTGGTGTTTGGTACTCATACAAGTACTGCTGTATGGTACGCATACCAGTGCTGGTGTATGGTACAGATACCAGTACTGGTGTGTGGCGCAGATGAAAGCACTTGTGTGTGGTACAGATACCAGTACTGGTGTATGGTGCACGTAGTAGTACTAGTGTGTGGCATACATACCAGTGCTATTGTGTGGTGCACAGACCAGTACTGCTGTGTGGTGCAGATACCAGTACTAGTGCGTGGTACACATAACTGCGCTTTGTGACCGCATGCAGTTCACGTTCAAAAGGGCAGAGGAATGTATTTATATCTACACCGGCACTCTTTACGAGCGCGGCCACTGTTTGCCTGTTCACCGCCCCTCCCAACGTTTCGACTGGCCAGGCGAAGGCCCTCGGCTGAAGCGGTCTGTTCTGCGAACCGGTCACGTGAGCGGAGGTCGTGTGGCGTGTGTGTGCTCGCTCACGGGCTGTCACGAAGCCCGACCCGAAGCTGGCCCGAGGCAGTAACTGCCCTTGACAGGGCGCCGAGTCAGTTGTCGCCTTAACACTGACACGCCCCGTTCCACTTTTTGTTCGGTGGAATGTTCGTGTGGGCAGCACCGGTCTGTCGGCGCACTGTGGCCGCTACGGCCTCGTTACGGCGCCGCTATGGTCAGGACTCGTGTCTGGACGCACTGGTGACGCGCTGGCGGCCAGCACGCGTCGACAGAACGCTGGTGCCGACACAACAACACTGGTAACACAGCGTCCGCCACGGCCGTGCCAGCCCCTGTCGATCACTCGCCGGGCCCTGGACGGCCCACAACTACTGGCGTGGCCACAACTACCTGACATCACGTGCGGTCTGGTAGTGCCTGGCCTGAGGCTAGCGCCCAGGCAAAGTTCACGACTTAGGAACAAATAAGCACAATCGTTATCCAGATACGGGTTGGTGTTGTTTACTGAGAAATAAGTACAATATGCTTAATACTTCCATGGCCGCTAGTGGAGGCTAGTATGCAGTTGTGGTGAACATATAATCGTGTTTGACTGGCCTGTGCTCCTGGCGGACCGGACGGACGTCTGAACAGCCCGTGTCCTGCAGTAGATGGCAACACGCAGCAGCATTCCAGGCGCCCGCATTTCTGCTTTCTTTTACAGTACCTATGTATATATATATATATATATATATATATATATATATATATATATATATATCTATATTCATATACATATACACTAGTCGTTTTCAAAACGTTTTTTTCGAACAATGTAAAGCCAGTTATAGCTAATTTCTGAATGTTGGCTAAATTTGCTCACAATTCTATGCATTCGGCGGTGGGATGGTATTGCCCCCTTTACGAAGCAAGTACCTTTTGGCCATCATTACAATAGTACTTTAGAGATTTCTCGAATAGTTTCAAGTTCATTTCAGGCGCGTGCTGTAGATTTGAAGCCGTCGTACCTCGACAGCAGCACCGTCGTACCTCGACAGCAGCTGGAGCGGTCTGTGGTCTCCGAGCTGTGCCACCACGGCAGCTGGGGCGGTCTGTGGTCTCCGAGCTGTGCCACCACGGCAGCTGGGGCGGTCTGTGGTCTCCGAGCTGTGCCACCACGGCAGCTGGGGCGGTCTGTGGTCTCCGAGCTGTGCCACCACGGTAGCTGGGGCGGTCTGTGGTCTCCGAGCTGTGCCACCACGGCAGCTGGGGTGGTCTGTGGTCTCCGAGCTGTGCCACCACGGCAGCTGGGGCGGTCTGTGGTCTCCGAGCTGTGCCACCACGGTATCTGGGGCGGTCTGTGGTCTCCGAGCTGTGCCACCACGGCAGCTGGGGTGGTCTGTGGTCTCCGAGCTGTGCCACCACGGTAGCTGGGGCGGTCTGTGGTCTCCGAGTTGTGCCACCACGGCAGCTGGGGCGGTCTGTGGTCTCCGAGCTGTGCCACCACGGTAGCTGGGGCGGTCTGTGGTCTCCGAGCTGTGCCACCACGGTAGCTGGGGCGATCTGTGGTCTCCGAGCTGTGCCACCACGGCAGCTGGGGCGGTCTGTGGTCTCCGAGCTGTGCCACCACGGCAGCTGGGGCGGTCTGTGGTCTCCGAGCTGTGCCACCACGGTAGCTGGGGCGGTCTGTGGTCTCCGAGCTGTGCCACCACGGCAGCTGGGGCGGTCTGTGGTCTCCGAGCTGTGCCACCACGGCAGCTGGGGCGGTCTGTGGTCTCCGAGCTGTGCCACCACGGCAGCTGGGGCGGTCTGTGGTCTCCCAGCTTGCCACACGGCAGCTGGCGGTCTTGGTCTCCCAGCTGTGACACCACGGCAGCTAGTGCGGTCTTGGTCTCCGAGCTTGCCACCACGGCAGCTGGGGCGGTCTGTGGTCTCCGAGCTGTGCCACCACGGCAGCTGGGGCGGTCTGTGGTCTCCGAGCTGTGCCACCACGGCAGCTGGGGCGGTCTGTGGTCTCCGAGCTGTGCCACCACGGCAGCTCTGCAAAACAATATCAGTTCGAATTGCTAAGACTTTACATAATCAGAGTCAGTGTTAAATGCAAGCTTGTTGCACTCACCCTGAACCCAACTGCCGGTCGGAAATTTGGAGTTCTATATCGCAATTTTTATCGAGAATGTAATGTAGCCACATAGTGGGGTACGGCCGACTGGTGGCTACGTCTCGACCTTGCCTGGCCAGTTACCGACTGGCCATCCTAGCCGGAGGTGTTGATGGCGACTACCTACTGAGATAACCAAGCCGCCTCTCAAAGCAGCCTTGTCTGTGCCAGTGACGTCACCGAACAACGATGGCCAAGTCAGCCGCAGGCATAGGCATATTTTTGTGTACACATAAAGTGAGGACGCACACTCATATGGCGGGATTGCGAAGGGGTAGAACTTTGCCACACAAAAGCTGTCAATACTCAGGGGAAATCCAGCCAATCTTACCCCCTCCCCTCCCTTCTCCCTTCCAAAAAGCTCGGAATTCTGGTACTTCACTTTCAGCTTCAGGAAGTTCCTTTTTGTCTTTTTTTCTGAAGAAGTGCTAAGGTGTACAGACCTAGACGTGACTATCGAGTGATTTGTCAATTTTCGTTTATTTTTACTTTGAATGAGATGAATACTTGCTGATTTCCAAACGATAGGATTATAAGTACAGTTGCAAGGCCAGTACTGCTGGGCTTATCTGGAACATTCCTCTCGAGGAAGGTGTGGACATGCATGTAATAATGACAATATGGCAACATGTGCCTTGGAGCGGGGGCCCTAACTGCAGCGCAACCAAAGGGCGAACGAAAGTTATATCCCCGTCGGCTGGGAGCGCCTATTTTCTTCCCGAAAAGCGTCCCAAAGCTTGGCTCCATTCGTCTGCGTGGCCTTCCCTCGACTATCTGAGGACCCTTTGGCTGTGGGTATGCTGCCGGGGCTCAGCAGGATTACCTTCGACTATCTGAGGACCCTTTGGCTGTGGGTATGCTGCCGGGGCTCAGCAGGATTACCCTCGACTATCTGAGGACCCCTTGGCTGTGGGTATGCTGCCGGGGCTCATCAGGATTACCTTTGACTATCTGAGGACCCTTTGGCTGTGGGTATGCTGCCGGGGCTCATTCCGCCGTTGGGGTTTCCTTGTGTTGTTGGGGGACACTGCATTGTTCGGGGTCATGCTTTCGTTCTCAGCACAGTTTTCTTGTGTCACCGGGACCACCTCCGGTTAAAAGTACCGTGGTATTGCAGCCAAGCGACAGAAGTTGCCGTACTGACACTGTCGTGGTGTTGGCCACGCTTCAGCGGACACAGAACGTGGGATGGCAGCGGCACTTCTGCCCAGCCGAGTCCGCTCGGCCCAACCACATTGTCGCATGCATTATGAGCGCTGCTGCAGCACCGTTTCTGATTGAGGTTCTCTATTTGGCGTGAAGACGCAAAAACCCGCAGCACGACGGCAGAATTCATCATCGGCAAATTGTATGCTATACTTTCCACCGCCATTACTTAAAGAAAAGTCGTTCTTGTTGGTTTCCGGTCGGCTTTCTGGAGTACTGTCAGCCAACCGGAATTCGTGATTTCCTCTCTGGCGGCGGCGTCGCCCGCTGATTGGTCGTCACCGCGACGCCCCGCCCCTCCCCCACCCCCCTGATCGATGCCGGCGATGAGTGATGGGACAGCGTCAGCGGCGGCGGCGCCCGGCCCGCCACTGAGGTTAGACGAGTTAGGCCGGCTGACGGCGCGTGTGCACTGTGGCCTCCACGGTAGCCTGCTGGCCGGCGGACCGACAGCCGCCTACAGCGCCTGGTGTGACCAGAGGCGTGGTGAACTGTTGGTGCCGGGGGCGTCACGTGCTGGACGCCATGTTGGATCTGAAGAGCCCAGTGACACCGCTGGCCGGCGACTACCTGCCGCGAGCCACCCCGCTCACCAACCTGTCCATGCTGTTCTCAGGTCAGTGTGGGTGTCACCTGGTGTCAGTGACTCCACGGCAACTGGACAGTGGCGGTCAGTTACCAACTGGACAGTGGCGGCTAGTTACCAACTGGACAGTGGCAGTGAGCTACCAACTGGACAGTGGCAGTGAGCTACAAACTGGACAGTGGTAGTGAGCTACAAACTGGACAGTGGCAGTGATTTACCAACTGGACAGTGGCAATGAGCTACCAACTGGCCAGGGGAGTTGGGTGGGGTGGGGGTGGGGGTGTGCTCCTAGGGATTAGCAAGGTAATAACACTGTGAATTGGAAAGATACCGATTGCTCAAAATGGTTAGCGGTGCCAAATCATGTGCCAAATCAAGTATTTAAGCACACAGCTTTACTGCCTCTTTATTTTATATGGTGTATGTCCAGGCTATGGGATCAGCGAATCGGGCAATGGGGAGCAAGCCCTCTATACTTAGTAGTAGGAAATTTGCTGACTGCCTACTTCCCCGGGTTCCCTGGTTTCTCTAGAATATAACCAAAATTGCTGGGTTATATTATTCTGATGAGCGAAAGCTAAGTACAAGGGCGCTATGCTTTTGCCCATTTTAGTTAAGCTACTAGTCTAATATATATATAAATGAGGAATAAGCATTATCAATTGTATGATGAATGATAATTATGGCTGAATTTAGCTGCGTAAGATTTTCCTTTCGGGCAGCACCCCACCCGGTCAGCAGAGCTTGTCGTCGGGTCGGGTCATGTCAACCTGACCCGACATGTCAGGTCACCAAGTTGACTGCCCACCTTCTTGAAACCCTACTACGCCCATGCGCTGGCTGGCTGAGGTACGGGACGATTCGTAGCCGGCGATAAATTTGCCGGCACCCGCGCATTAACACAAATGCCAACATTATTACCATGTCTAAGGATTATTGCTATCATGCCATACCAACTTTGCACTTCTCTGAAGCTGCAAAATTACGAGCATTGTCGATCAGAATCACCAACCGGCGGCTACCACCTATTGGTCCACCACCTATCGGTCACCACCTGTCGGTCACCACCTGTCGGTTACCACCTGTCGGTCACCACCTATCAGTCACCACCTGTCGGTCACCACCTATCGGTCACCACCTGTCGGAGTGATATCTGGAGGAGCCGGGACTTCCTGTGCAGTTGGGGGGTTCCTGGTAGGGCACCAGCCCATCAATCCTGCCCGGCACCACGCCGCCACTGGCAGGATTGGGTGCCATCATTGGGTGCCATCATTGGGTGCCATCATTGGGTGCCATCATTAGGTGCCATCATTGGGTGCCATCATTGGGTGCCATCATTGGGTGCCATCATTGGGTGCCATCATTGGGAAGTAGTAGGCATCGCTGGCGAAAGGATTCAAATTGCCGTGATTTGTTGTTGACAGCCTCCCTGTCACATCTGTCTTCCTGACCGGCTGTGGTTACTGCAGAAGCGCCGGGCCCATCACATTTATCCTCCTGACTGGCTGTGGTTACTGCAGAAGCGCTGGGCCCATCACTATTTATCCTCCTGCCTGGCTATGGTTACTGCAGAAGCGCCGGGACCATCACTATTTAGCCTCAACGTCGGCTGTTATTGGCTGAAAAGCACGAAACGCTGAAAAACAACCGGCTGAAATATTAATATCAAACTGCGTATTCTTCGCAGGGGACTACCATACATAGGTCACCATTTTACGCACGGGCCTCGCTGTACCACGACGAAGCCACGAAGAGACCTTCAGACCTGGTGGCAGTGCTGGGCTGACCTCGCCACCTGCCGCCACCTCCTCGGTACTCTCAGGGACATTCATGACCTGCCAGTTGCCGTAGCAGTCGGGGGACTATTTGTCCGCCGCTCTGGGGTCTCGCAGCGTGCCACCCGACTGACCTCTGGGGTCTCGCAGCGTGCCACCCGACTAACCTCTGGGGTCTCGCAGCGTGCCACCCGACTGACCTCTGGGGTCTCGCAGAGTGCCACCCGACTAACCTCTGGGGTCTCGCAGCGTGCCACCCGACTGACCTCTGGGGTCTCGCAGCGTGCCACCCGACTGACCTCTGCTGGAGCTCTCACAGACCCCCGTCTCTGACTTTCCTAGTGACGCGGCACCTTCCCTTACCGTGCCGCTGGCTCTCAGAGCCGCCTGCCGCCGACCGTCGCCGGCTCCGGGTCTCTAAATGCGCTATGACGCGGCACCTTCCCTTACCGTGCCGCTGGCTCTCAGAGCCGCCTGCCGCCGACCGTCGCCGGCTCCGGGTCTCTAAATGCGCTATGACGCGGCACCTTCCCTTACCGTGCCGCTGGCTCTCAGAGCCGCCTGCCGCCGACCGTCGCCGGCTCCGGGTCTCTAAATGCGCTGTGGCATCGTGGAATTCTTGTAGAAGCTGACGACTGAATTTCTCTTTCCGTTTACAAACGTGCAGTTTCCACGTAAGAACGAACTGGTATCCAACGACTTGAGTGCCTCTCGAAGAAGCACATCAACGCTAAGTATGCTGCAAAATTGAACGAAAGATGTACTAAAATGATCTGCTCCCAATATCTACTCATATATGTAAATGTTGTTAAATAATGTATATATATATATATATATATATATGTGTGTGTGTGTGTGTGTGTGTGTGTGTGTGTGTGTGTGCGTATTTGTTTCCATATAAGCATGTTCTTCACGTCGAGTATGATCTCTTGAAGACGTATCTGAAAAGCAATTGGCTCCGTTGATTGATTGCATGATTAACACTTCCACCAAGAAACTCCTTAATGCCAAGCTTAGCCCGCACCCTAACTGACCATCTAACAGCCCCACGTACCCCATGACAATCTACCCCCCATCGACTGACCATCTAACAGCCCCATAATTGCAGCGGAATTTGACAAGGAGGATTAGGCCTTCTTTTGAAAGGAGTTCCAAAGGTTTAAAAGGGAACTTAAGCAATCATGGGTGAGGTTTTGAACGTATTTGGAGCTTAGAGCATCTCCAACACGCTATTGACTCCATATTCGAATTTATGGATACGAAAGTGCTGCCAGTCAGCAGTACAAGTGTTGACAGTCAGCAGTACAAGTGTTTATGGATACGAAGTGGATTTATGGATACGAAATTTATGGATACGAAAGTGCTGCCAGTCAGCAGTACAAGTGTTGACAGTCAGCAGTACAAGTGTTGCCAGTCAGCAGTAGAAGTGCTGCCAGTCAACAGTACATGTGCTGCCAGTCATGAAATTAGCTGTGCTTCCTGTATAACACCACACGTGTGATATTTTCTTCCTGCATAGCACTACACGTGGGATAGTTTCATCCTGTATAGCACCACATGTGGGATGGTTTCCTCCTGTGCAGCACCACACGAAAACCAAACAAAAAAGACTGGCTACTGGCAAACAAGCTTGAGAAAGAGGCTGAGTCCCTCGACAAAAAGGTCAAATCTTGGATATGGAACCCACAACTTTGAATGCAGTGATTAGTAACTAGGTACGCACTAGGTATGCATGCAGAGATAAAATGTTGAAGATTTTGAGGTGTCGTCCGTACATCACAACAGAGCAAAATGTGAGGAACGGGAGCGGAGCAACGCTGAGCAAGCAAAGGTGAAGGAATTATGCTCTGAAGTAAGCCCGCTTGGACTTTCAACCCCGTTCTTGCTCTGTTGCCAGACATACATTGTTTTAATCTGCGATTATATCTGGCGCTACCCAGAAATGTGTCTGCGACACAATTATGGCGTATTTCGTAATATGCCCACATACTTTGAATGAAATCCCAGCTTTCTGTTCATATTTTGATGGCTGGTAATAGCGGGTAAGGAAACCTGAGCAGCGGGGAAAAAACAGTCCTGCGACAAGTTTCTTTACTGGTATTTTCGATCGAGTTGTCAATGTAGCATGTGCGGAAATGCGCTTCTCTAAATTTCCGCCAACTTCCATAGCATCCGGTTCCAGTAACATGCATTCTCACAGCCGGCGCATTGCATTTTATACACGGATACCCCTCGGGGTGTAGTTTATACACGGATACCCCTCGGGGTGTAGTTTATACACGGATACCCCTCGGGTGTAGTTTATACACGGATACCCCTCGGGGTGTAGTTTATACACGGATACCCTTCGGGGTGTAGTTTATACCCGGATACCCCTCGGGGTGTAGTTTCACCACCGGGCTTGCTTTTCCTTTTGCCTCATGTATATTTGTTTGCCAGACGTGCTAGCCAAGGTAAGATTTGAGCCCATGTACCTATTATCATCTTCTGTTACCTTCCATGCAGACGGAGATGCACACATCTGCTTTTTGGCTTTTAGCTTCTAGAGCTTAGAGCTGGCTTCTAGCTTTTTGGCGGGCTGCCTTGTGGAACAGGTGAAATTACGGGAATCAAATTGAATGCCTGAGTAGTACGTTTGTAGGCAACATTTCAAAAGACTGTTTTCATGCTAGAATGAAATTAATTTTATGCGAGTGTTACTTGCAATACTCGTTATCTCTTTGGAAGAGCAAAGTAATCAGGGTATCGTGGTTAGATGACTGGCATAAACATATTGTCACACGAACGCTATAGGCAACCAGCACGATCTGTGGAAATGGTTGTTAACAGCCAGCCTTCTGACCTGGCTGAACCAGGTCTGACTGGACCACTGGCGTACCCAAAGACGGCGGATTGTAATTTTGGGTGGAGTGGGAGGGGAATCCAAGTTGAAGTAGAATCACAAACGCAAATGTCTGTAATACTGCCTAATTTGTCTATTATCTCCCTGACTTTATATTATTTTGCTTTCTGCCACTTTGTGAGCCCACTTGAGGTTCACAGAGGTGTGCTTCACTCTCCGAGTGGACTGACGTCCACCGGGTCAGCCACTCCAAAGGGGGATGGTTGTGCCACTGCCTGGTACCAGAAGCGTCCCCGAGTGGACGGATGTCCACCGGGTCAGCCACTCCAGAGGGGGAGGGTGGTGCCACTGCCTGGTCCGGAGGGGGAGGGTGGTGCCACTGCCTGGTCCAGAGGGGGTGGGTGGTGCCACTGCCTGGTCCAGAGGGGGAGGGTGGTGCCACTGCCGGTCCAGAGGGGGTGGGTGGTGCCACTGCCTGGTCCAGAGGGGGTGGGTGGTGCCACTGCCTGGTCCAGAGGGGGTGGGTGGTGCCACTGCCTGGTCCAGAGGGGGAGGGTGGTGCCACTGCCTGGTCCAGAGGGGGTGGGTGGTGCCACTGCCTGGTCCAGAGGGGGTGGGTGGTGCCACTGCCTGGTCCAGAGGGGGAGGGTGGTGCCACTGCCTGGTCCAGAGGGGGTGAGTGGTGCCACTGCCTGGTCCAGAGGAGGGTGAGTGGTGCCACTGCCTGGTCCAGAGGGGGTGGGTGGTGCCACTGCCTGGTCCAGAGAGGGCGGGTGGTGCCACTGCCTGGTACCGGAAGCGTCGTAAATAGCTAAAGACCGGATCCCGACTGCAAGGGGTTTGCTATGGTCCCTGAGGCTTCCCAGCCAAGCCAGGTGTCAGGAATCATCGAGGCGGTATGGGTGTGCCGTGTGGAGCCGTCGTGAGAATTGTATGATCCACTTTGTGAGAATTGAGAGAATTGTGAATCAGTTCTCAATTCTCAATTCATAATTCACAATTCTCAATTGAGAATTGAGAATTGTGTGAAAATCGTGAGAGCATTTTTTCGGATCGTTAGTAGCATCCAGCAGCATCCACTATCGTACATGGTGTTTTACTCCACATGGTGGGCAACATTACATGTCCGGAGCATGATGTTTTACTGCACGTGGTGGACATCATGACATGTCCGGAGCATGATGTTTTACTGCACGTGGTGGGCAGCATGACATGTTCAGACAGGCACGCTCAGGCTGATGCACCTCGCTCATCAACCATTTCCACGGATATGTCCACTTCATGTGCTGCATCCTGTGGAGAACCAATACGTTGTGGTTAACGTATGGTGCGCTTCCAATTGTCGTGATTGCTGCTCCCCCCCCTCCCACACCTGCTGCCAAGTTCCGGATCTGCGCCTGCATCACAGGAAAGGCCGATACGTGTGTTACGGCCCCTTCTGCCCTACTTGGCTTGAGAACACAGCCATGAAATCATAGTTTGTTAGGAGATACAGAACGGATGACACGGAGAAACGTGCCGCTCCATTAGCGTTGCTGTTGTTTGGTAGTCCACTGGATGTCATATACCAACTAATATATGGGGCGAAGAACAACTGAAATGCTTACAAAAATGCGGCATTACCTGCAACCTGCCTTTAACGAAACCCCGGCGCAACCTCTCCAAAGGTGAGAAGTCAGGCCCACTGTCCATGGCGGAACATGAAATATGAATCGTAATACAGTATTGGTTCATTCAATAACATACAACATCTATACCATGGAATTTCGATCTGGAATTGTGTCATGTGTGGTGTTTATTGATGCTAGATATGAATTTCAATTTCATTTGTGCCAGAAAATGTCTTGCTTTGTTAGCTCTTCTGACAAAATTGCAGATAGGAAAATATTTAATTTATCGTGTTTACGGTGGGCTATTATGCATTACGCTTCTGTAGGCAATGTCAGGTTTACGGTGGGCTATTATGCATTACGCTTCTGTAGGCAATGTCAGGTTTACGGTGGGCTATTATGCATTACGCTTCTGTAGGCAATGTCAGGTTTACGGTGGGCTATTATGCATTACGCTTCTGTAGGCAATGTCAGGTTTACGGTGGGCTATTATGCATTACGCTTCTGTAGGCAATGTCAGGTTTACGGTGGGCTATTATGCATTACGCTTCTGTAGGCAATGTCAGGTTTACGGTGGGCTATTATGCATTACGCTTCTGTAGGCAATGTCAGGTTTACGGTGGGCTATTATGCATTACGCTTCTGTAGGCAATGTCAGGTTTTACGGTGGGCTATTATGCATTACGCTTTTTTAAGAAGTTAGGCAATGTCAGGTTTACGGTGGGCTATTATGTTACTTAGGTGGGCATATTATGCATTACGCATTAGCTTCTGTAGGCAATGTCAGGTTTACGGTGGGCTATTATGCATTACGCTTCTGTAGGCAATGTCAGGTTTACGGTGGGCTATTATGCATTACGCTTCTGTAGGCAATGTCAGGTTTACGGTGGGCTATTATGCATTACGCTTCTGTAGGCAATGTCAGGTTTACGGTGGGCTATTATGCATTACGCTTCTGTAGGCAATGTCAGGTTTTTAAGTTACGTATCTTAGGAACGCAGGCTTTTCAGGTATTTTGCTTTATTCTTAGTTACGTGATGCGTCTAGTTTAATCAAGTTCACTTATTGCACTGTTCGAATCACCAACTTTAGCACCGTCACTTACGATCATGGATAGGGCAATGAATAGAGAGCCACTGGTTTACAAATGACGCGATCTTGAAATTTACATTGAGCACAACAATACAATGTTCATTGCACACTACATCTAAAAAATTGATGTGTTTGGATGTATTGAACCAGTGGGCACCTGCGTCCATCCAGCAGGCAGTCGCAGAAGGCAAAGTAGCCGGCAAATGGGCAGGTGCTGCTTTTGAGTACACGTGTTGCGGAAGGTGAAGTTGACGGCTGGCTTTAGCTTTGGTTTCCGTTGCAGATCCCGCCTACAAGGCGGCGTGGGGAGCTCACACGTCACAGACCCAAGGTAAGAGCTGACGTGCCGCCGTGGGGAGCTCACACGTCGTGGGAGCTCACACGTCACGGGGAGCTCACACGTCACGGGGAGCTCACACGTCACAGACCCAAGGTAAGAGCTGACGTGCCGCCGTGGGGAGCTCACACGTCGTGGGAGCTCACACGTTACAGCCCAGGTGAGCTACGTGCCCTCACCTGGGAGCTCACACGTCACGGGGAGCTCACACGTCACAGACCCAAGGTAAGAGCTGACGTGCCGCCGTGGGGAGCTCACACGTCACGGGGAGCTCACACGTCACAGACCCAAGGTAAGAGCTGACGTGCCGCTCACCGTGGGGAGCTCACACGTCACGGGGAGCTCACACGTCGTGAGGTGCTCACACGGCGTGGGGAGCTCCTACGTCACGGGGAGATCACACGTCACAGACCCAAGGTAAGAGCTGACGTGCCGCTAAACAGGAAGACATCCGGCAACTACCAAGGAAGGCATTAATGGGTGCTAACTGATAGCTAAGAATGCATGTATGGGAACATCTATTGCAACTGCCTTCAACTCCGGTATCCGATTGGCTTCAGTTCGATGAATCTGCTCCAAGCATAGTGGAACAGCTACATGTCATGCTATGATGCTACATTCAATTAAAATATATTAAGATTGGGCACATTATCTATGACAGTTCTACTTACGATGATTGGCAACCCGGGTTTTGCGAGCCAGACCAGGTCAGGTCTGTGGCAACTTTACCTACTAGCTGACTGCTTGTCAGCGTTTTCAAGGTGCAGGCAAGACTTGCGTGGATGAAGGCCGTCGGCAGCCTATCGTGTCAGGCAACTTTGTAGCCTGAACTGTGTGGGTAACATTACAATACCATCTTGTTGTTATATGCAAACCACTACTAGGTATTTATGGACCAGTCCAATAAGCAGATTCATAATGGGCGAGCCTCGAAGCGGCAATCCCATTGTGAATCTTCTTATTGGCTAGTACATAGATTATTTGATCATGTATCTGAACATGTGCAAATTAAAATTAGTGGTTAATTTGCTTTAATGGAATGATAGAAATCGTGAGGCTGATGCCCCGCATACATCGAATAATACGCGGTCAATGACCTGACTATTATACAATGTCATAAGCGGTTTGCCGCATCTTAACATGGAGGTGTGTCATAAATGGTCAGTGCGAGCTTCACAGATACCTGACAAATTTTCCTTCATGTGTACTACTCCTATGCATGCATAAAAGCGGGAGGCAGGACAATAGGGCAACAGAGCGAGGAGATATACCGTGTGCACTTATCATCCTACAGTAATGTCCCGAGGGGCAGGCAAATAGGACGACAGAACGAGGAGACATACCGTGTGCATTTCCATATCCTACAGAAATGTCTAGGAAGCATGCGACTGTCGGCGCATCACATGGATGTCAACTGCTTCTCTGAGGTGGTTTGAGGTGGTTTGAGGTGGTTTTCCGAGCCATCTTCCCACCTACTTAGCATGGAAAAACGTAGCACGTGTTCAGCATAGCTGATGTGACCTCCCGTGCCTATACTCACTCTACCCCTGGATCTCGCTAGGCCAAATTATTATCAAAATATTTTGATCTATAACTACCCAATAGCGTACGCTCTTCCTGAGAACATTTGTTGTTATCTATGACATTGGTTGAATTGACCTTCCTCACAGATGCTTGCAAATGCAAGGATAAAACATACAAACATGATATTTCGGGCATAGCTCATAATCAAATACAAGCCGAAACAGCAAACAGCACGCATACACGCCAGCGTGTGGTATTAAAAACTGAATCACACGTGAGGAAACACTCAAAAGGCACTGCTGGATATATGTATATTGACCATCCAGAGCCTTTCGATATCTGGCATGAAATGCAAAGACCGCACCCAATCGGTACGGAAGCTACAAGGAACAGCTATACATTGAATACGCGCCAACAAGGATGTGCTATTTATGAGTTTGAGCATACTGATATGCAATGATTGGGAGGTTTTCCGATCAGGCTGATGTTTGGTAGGCTCCATAATTCTAGCGCACAGGGAGACCACGTGCGAGTTTTCTTTTTCCACCGAAAAACAAGTTCTAGAGTTCCAGAGTTCCACCGTCGAGTTTTCCTTTTTTGTTCAGCTTTGAAAAGTTCTCTGAAAGTATTGTCTTCCGTGTGAATACCGGCATCCCCTACGTGCTGCAGTGAAACGTCTGATAAGGCTCCAGCCGCACTCACGTCGCCCAAACCGTTTTCATTATCTCTGCAAATGTTTCACGGCAGAAGGTAAGCTTCATTGAGGTGAATGAAGCATGTTCCTCCTACTCTTGGCAAATTTGAGTTGCAATTGTGCCTCTTTCGGAAGAACAGGGGATCTTGAAAATTGTGGAACGAACTAATGTGTTTCTGAGGGTAGCGGCACCTTCCCATGCTACTCCGATATTCAATGTAGACCTGGAAGAAATATAATTTATTTTGGCCATTAAAGCTCCATCAACTTGTGGGAGAATCAGTTATCCAGCCAGATGTGTGTGAGCTCGTTTGTCCTCTGTCTGTTGTGTTGCTGTGCTGACTCGCCGCGCCTGTATTGTGACCGTTATCAGTTTCTCTTTGCAAGCGTCGTGTGAACTGTGGCAGAGTACCCCTTTCCTGAAATAAGTTTGTCATGCTGAGCGTGAAGCTGCTGCTTCACCGGACGATAGCCGGGAGCTCGTCTGCTTGACCGGACGATAGCCGGGGAGGCTCGTCTGCTTCACCGGACGATAGCCGGGGAGGCTCGTCTGCTTCACCGGACGATAGCCGGGGAGGCTCGTCTGCTTCACCGGACGATAGCCGGGGAGGCTCGTCTGCTTCACCGGACGATAGCCGGGGAGGCTCGTCTGCTTCACCGGACGATAGCCGGGGAGGCTCGTCTGCTTCACCGGACGATAGCCGGGAGGCTCGTCTGCTTCACCGGACGATAGCCGGTGAGGCTCGTCTGCTTCACCGGACGATAGCCGGGGAGGCTCGTCTGCTTCACCGGACGATAGCCGGGGAGGCTCGTCTGCTTCACCGGACGATAGCCGGGGAGGCTCGTCTGCTTCACCGGACGATAGCCGGGGAGCTCTCCTGCTTCACCGGACGATAGCCGGGGAGCTCTTCTGCTTCACCGGACGATAGCCGAGGAGGCTCGTCTGCTTCACCGGACGATAGCCGGGGAGGCTCGTCTGCTTCACCGGACGATAGCCGGGAGCTCTTCTGCTTCACCGGACGATAGCCGGGAGCTCGTCTGCTTCACCGGACGATAGCCGGGGAGGCTCGTCTGCTTCACCGGACGATAGCCGGTGAGGCTCGTCTGCTTCACCGGACGATAGCCGGGGAGGCTCGTCTGCTTCACCGGACGATAGCCGGGGAGCTCTCCTGCTTCACCGGACGATAGCCGGGGAGCTCTTCTGCTTCACCGGACGATAGCCGGGAGCTCGTCTGCTTCACCGGACGATAGCCGGGGAGGCTCGTCTGCTTCACCGGACGATAGCCGGGGAGGCTCGTCTGCTTCACCGGACGATAGCCGGGGAGGATCGTCTGCTTCACCGGACGATAGCCGGGGAGCTCGTCTGCTTGACCGGACGACAGCCGGGGAGCTCGTCTAAGTTGTGCCCGGATGACGGCCTTTCCGTCGCCGTTTGGTGTGCGGAAGTGTGATGCATGGCCACAGCCCGGTGGTTCGGTGTGATGAAGGGCCCTGTGGTGGCTCTGCTGCTGCTGTGGACTGCTATCAGGCTTTCGGGGAGAGAAATGGACCCGCAGGTGCCGGTGTGTTCCAGTGTGAACTTCGTGTTGCGGTTTCCGCTGTTGGAATACTCGGGAATATATTTCAGTTCCTAACTGGTGAATGCCCAGACACTCGTAGCTTCGTCGATACGCCTGGAGGAGAAGTCAAACTTTACCGGGGCGTCGCGCATCGTGGCGACTTCAAGGTGCTGCATAGACATGATAGCTACTGGTCGTGCAACTTTGTTCCCAACAGTGGTTCATCGGGTGTCGTTTGAGATGAGTTTACCGAAGCTGAGACTAGGGTTATCTGAACAGTGAGTAAGACCGGATATGACATCGTGTGTCGGACCACATAAATAACGTGATCAGCGTGCCCTGGCAACAGCGTTTTGACAGCAGCGACAGCCTCTTCCAGCGGTATGCCGCTGTGCAGATCCACCATATTGATGCCGAGTACATTGGCGTCTGCTGGCAACTGAACATTGTTATGCTTGTTTCGAAGTCATGTGAGATAACTTGTGCCTTTCAGATAAGCTGCGATTAATTGTAGAAGTTGCTTCAGCATCGACTTAGAAAGTTATACCTATTGTTTTCGGTCATTTATTAACGCATCCGCTTGCTTTAAATTCACAAGTTGCAGCAATAGGGCGCACGTACAAATTGGGCCAATGATCTAAATTTAGACAGGCCGTTATAGAAGCTATACGACGGCATGGGGTGTTTAACAAGTGTGTCAGACATTGTTTTGTGATTCGCTTGAATACCATCTTTATTGCTGACTCTATTTTTTCCTATTTCTTTCCTATATTATATTTATCGCAGTTCGCATCTGCCAGCGTGGCATTTATCATAGTCATGGAGTTGTATTTGTTTAATTATACATCCCCCTGCATTTGCCACTTGAATCGACGGAATTCATCCGAATTCAGCTATGCTAGTGTAGCATTTATTTATCTTCATCTGTTATGTTTCTTATTTGTTCATGCCTTTCGTAGGTACATATGATACATTTTCCGGTGCTTTAGTTGCTCTTCCACGTCGAACGATGAATGGAGAAGGTCTTTGCGAATGTCGGGAAAGTTTGGTTCAAATCTTTTGTTTCGAACTTTGCTTGCATTTCCTCGTTGCTTTGGTTTTTAGTTAGCTTAATTTCCCGATGCACTGACTCTGAAGTGGCAGCAGTACACATACTACGGATGTGATCTCGTTCACCTCCAGTTCAGCACTCACTGGCTGAGGGGAGTTGGTCAGGTGTCCTGGTTGGTCGGCTACGACACAGATAAAGTTTAGTGCCAATGAATTCGTGTTCAGCGCTGTGGACATTCACTTTGATAAATCCTTCCTTCTCTTTACACATTCTTAGCGATCTGCACTAGCTTCAACTCTATTCAGAATATATTTGTCGATGGTTGGTGCTAAGGGAAGCGTCGAGCCCTTCAAGAGGAGTGTGATAAGTGCATGGGGACAATTCGGATTGAAAGGCTGCTCACGTGCCGTGACACAGGTCCTGATATCCCGTTAGCACTCCTGGACGCAGTATCTGCCACTTCGCTGGTACTCCTGGACGCAGTACCTGCCACCCCGCTGGTACTCATGGACACAGTACCTGACATTCCGCTGGTACTCATGAACGCGGTACCTGCCACCCCGTTATAACTCCTAGACGCAGTACCTGTCACTCCGCTGGTACTCCTGGACGCAGTACCTGCCACTCTGTTGGTACTCCTGGACGCAGTACCTGACACTCCGCTGGTACTCATGGACACAGTACCTGTCACCCCGCTGGTACTCCTGGGTTCGTTTTCGTCGTCTTGAGATTTGCGGTGGATCGTTGTCTTCCACCAAACATATCTTCAAATACGCGCTTGCAGTCTTCTGTCATCATCCAAATGTCGCATCATGGTCCATCAGAACAGCGTTGTCTCACCTTTACTGACGTTCAAAATACGCTTTGATTCTGGGCGCGTCCTTGATCGATTCATTCACTATCCAATGCACCCATTCGTTTGTGTTTATCTTCAGATTAAGATCTGCGTTCAGATTTTCCCCGCACGATTTGATGGTCACTTGACCACCTTTCGCAGCGCATAGTCGCGATAGAGAGGTGAACCTCAGTACGATTTCATGGTCACTTGACCAGCCTTCGCAGCGCATAGTCGCGATAGGGAGGTGAACCTCAGTACGTCTGAAGGCAGTTTATTCGGTAACTATTAGCTTTTTCGTTTCGCTAACACTCGAGTGTTAATCACAAAGTTTTGCTGAACATGAGGCATCAAAAATACATTGCAAACATTTTGATCAAAAACTGGCAAACGCCTTCTTAATTGAAATTATATGCTACTCATGGCGCCTCGAACCCTCTAACGAAGTTTGCTGGTACGATTTTCTAGCTTTATCGACATATCGTATCGAAACGCATAATATTGCTGCTAGCAGGTAGTCAAATTGTACATTAACTGGCATAACGCATAGGTCAACATTGAGTGAGATAGAGCACAGCACGGATTGAACATCCGCACGGATATCCGTTTGGTACGGATGATGGAACGGATCGGAGGGACTTTGGCGAAAATGAACGGATATAGGTTACATAACATATTTATTTGAACTTTTATTATACAAAATGGCAAAAGAAAGTTAGCAACATAACCATATTTCCTTCTGTTTTCCACCCACACATTTGTATGATAAAATCTTCGGATTAGCTAATCCTGTGTTTGAAACCAAACTGTCTGAAACAAATATGCAAAGCTACTAATCAACAATTGTACTGGCATGCTCATGCTTGCGGACATCATCAACGCCAACCACATACACATGTACCTATAACTGGATCCACTCCACTGTGCTCTCAATTTCCAGTCATCATCAAGCTGTCGTGTGATCCAGTTGATCCAGTTGATCCAGTCGACTGCAATCACATTGCTATCAATGGACTTGTGGACAAACGACCCATAATTACATTCAGCACCCCACCCATTCTACCTGCAACTTCATTGTTACCGAAGTAGATACCTAAATACCCACTATGCATGGGTATTTGGCGCACCCCATTGCGCACCCCAGTCCAGTTCCCCATGTGAAGTGAGCCAAATAGAACTGCTATCTTACGAGTCGATGTAGAATAAGCAGTCAGCGATAGGCTGTATGTATTATGATTGTTATTGTTGACGAAAGAAAACACTACTGGCTTCCCTGGCTCTCTAAGCTATGCATATTAAGTGTTACAACACACAATAACACAAACACAATAACACACCTGAAAGCCGTTGGAGTACAGGTGTCCATAAATTCTGGGCCGAAAGTGGGCGACATCGTCACTGGTAAATCTGCTAGTGGACCCATGCTACTTAATAGTATAGTATACGAAATTCCTTGTTCCGGTTGCTCAAAATCATATGTTGGGGAAACCCGAAGGGGGATTCAGGCGCGAATGAATGAACACAAACGCGATGTGAGATATCATAGGCAGTGCAGTGCCATTGTAGTCCATATCGACGAGTGTGAAAATCTACCAAAATGGGATGACGTAAGAGCTTTAGAGAATAATATAAAAAACGAACAAGAAAAGCATTAGAGGCAGCACATATATGCACGATCAATCAATGCGCGACACGATCAATTCAAGAGTCGGTTTTGTTACCTGGGCAGGACCTGCAGCGAGATTATCTATTGCGAAGAGCCGAACACGAATTAGCACTTGATTATTACGGCAGAAAATGTGATTTGTTGCCTGCTTGATATTGTCTGCAGTTGTGCTCTATGTTTTGTACTGATGAAGACCTATTGAGGTCAAAACGTTTACATTAAAGTAATCTCCACATAATTTGTTTGTTTTCATCATCCATCCTCATTCATATATATATATATATATATATATAGATACATATATATATATTGCCCCGGCATACACAATGTAGCAACACAATACGGATGCATTTACACCCTTTTAGGCCTCCAATTACGACATGTCGATTGCAGACATGCATCTAACCGTGCATCTAGCATGTATCCAAACATGCATCTAACCACACATATAGCCATGCATCTAAACATGCATCTAACCGTGCATCTAACAGCATCTAACCATGTATCTAGCCATTCATGCAACATGTATCTATCATGTATCTAACCATGCATCTAACTATGCATCAAACCATACATCTAACCACACATATAGCCATGTATCTAACCACGCATCCAACCTTACAGCTAATCATGCATCTAACCATGCATCTAACCATGCATCTAACCATGCATCTAACCATGTATCTAACCATGTATCTAACCATGCATCTAACCATGCATCTAACCATGCATCTATCATGAATTTAACTATGCATCAAACCATGCATCATACCATGATCTAACCATGCATTTAACCATGCACCTAACCATGTATCGCATTCCAATCCGAACAAAGATCACGACTTGCTTTTTTGTTCGAACTTGAGCTTCCTTGCGCGGACCCGAACGGCTCCACAAAGGCTCACTTGGAGAGTGAATCAGTTATTCAAATATTAGTGACGTTGTTATTCCTCTAGTTTCTCCAGTTTAGGATGATGATGTGGACTCCCGGGATCGACATACTTTCACTTGACAATCCTTGTAACATCTTCCGTGACCTCTCGTTAATATATAAAAACACAATTATTCACTGTCAATGAAATTCTGAGCTTTCGATGGCCATTTCATCAACTGAATCGGTCGACTGGTCGCAAAGACACGAGGAGCGCAAAACGTCCCTTACCTCATGAGCCAAATGTTGCAAATTCTACATCATTATCACGTCATATCATAATAAGACTTAAGCTGTGTTGCTGTGCCATCACTGGTATTAACCCTGCATATGCACCCAGCACTAATCAGACGCCAGCGTCACCCCTGACACCGAAGTCTGATACGGGCCGCTCACATCTCGCCTGTCTCTACATTTATCGCCCTCAGTGACCGCTTGAGCTGCGCTTATCCTCAGTTCCACCGACTGCCGAATAACCCGCGCAAATCAATACGGCCCACCCTCTAACCAAACACGACACGCGGCACGTCACTGGGTCCCGGGGCGCAAATCAGCGCTGCTGCACGGGGCCGCCGTGACGCCCCACTGGTGGCGCCGACGCCGGAGAGCGGCACCACCGGCGGCCGGCGGCGGCCGCTGTTGAATTTCATCAATTGATGTATCCGTAGCAATATGCATCTGTCGCCGGGCGGCCCGAGCGGCGTGTGCGACGGCGCGTGACGGGGCTGTTTGCCCACCCAGTCGGCCGCGAAATCCGACAAGAAAAGTCTTTCCTCGTGCGATGGCGCGCGAGCTGAACAAACGCGCGCCGCCGGCCCCGGGCGACACGACTGACTGGTGATAAAGGGCAGGTGGTGTGTCCGCGGGCCGCCACACAGCGGCAGTGTGTGGGCAGCGGGCCGCCACACAGCGGCAGTGTGTGTGGGCAGCGGGCCGCCACACAGCGGCAGTGTGTGGGCAGCGGCAGTGTGTGGGGGCAGGGCCGCCACACAGCGGCAGTGTGTGGGCAGCGGCAGTGTGTGTGGGCAGCGGGCCGCCACACAGCGGCAGTGTGTGGGCAGCGGGCCGCCACACAGCGGCAGTGTGTGGGGGCAGCGGGCCGCCATACAGCGGCAGTGTGTGGGGGCAGCGGGCCGCCACACAGCGGCAGTGTGTGGGCCGCGGGCCGCCACACAGCGGCAGTGTGTGGGGGCAGCGGGCCGCCACACAGCGGCAGTGTGTGGGCACGGGCCGCCACACAGCGGCAGTGTGTGGGCAGCGGCCGCCACACAGCGGCAGTGTGTGGGCAGCGGGCCGCCACACAGCGGCAGTGTGTGGGGGCAGCGGGCCGCCACACAGCGGCAGTGTGTGGGCAGCGGGCCGCCACACAGCGGCAGTGTGTGGGCAGCGGGCCGCCACACAGCGGCAGTGTGTGGGCAGCGGGCGCCACACAGCGGCAGTGTGTGGGCAGGCCGCCACACAGCGGCAGTGTGTGGGCAGCGGGCCGCCACACAGCGGCAGTGTGTGGGGGCAGGGCCGCCACACAGCGGCAGTGTGTGGGGGCAGCGGGCCGCCACACAGCGGCAGTGTGTGGGGGCAGCGGGCCGCCACACAGCGGCAGTGTGTGGGGGCAGCGGGCCGCCACACAGCGGCAGTGTGTGGGCAGCGGGCCGCCACACAGCGGCAGTGTGTGGGCAGCGGGCCGCCACACAGCGGCAGTGTGTGGGCAGCGGGCCGCCACACAGCGGCAGTGTGTGGGCAGCGGGCCGCCACACAGCGGCAGTGTGTGGGCAGCGGGCCGCCACACAGCGGCAGTGTGTGGGCAGCGGGCCGCCACACAGCGGCAGTGTGTGGGCAGCGGGCCGCCACACAGCGGCAGTGTGTGGGGGCAGCGGGCTGCCACACAGCGGCAGTGTGTGGGCCGCGGGCCGCCACACAGCGGCAGTGTGTGGGCAGCGGGCCGCCACACAGCGGCAGTGTGTGGGGGCAGCGGGCCGCCACACAGCGGCAGTGTATGGGCAGCGGCGCGCTGTCGGCAGCTCGAGGAGCCCGCCACCGGCATGGCAGCGGTGGCAGTCAGCACGCAGGCCGACAATTCATCTGCCGCGAGTGGCATCCACGCACAGGAAACATGGAACAGCTCACCGCTCACCCGTCTCGGGGCGTCGCTCTATGCAAGCGATTAAGAGGCCAGTCCGATCAAGGTGTTTAACCCTCGCCAGTATTCGGCATTTTACCACCTTCGGTCGTATAGGGTCGTTGGTACGTACCTTCGGTCGTTGGTACGACCCCCCCCCCTGGCGATTCGAAACCGTGCATGTTACGAAAACGAACCAAATACGAAAGTGATAGATTTGGCCGAGATCTCGCGGTTGGAATTCAGTATGACCTTCTAAGGTCAATGGTTGACCTTCCAGGTCAGATCAAAAGTCTAAAATTGATTTTTGGGGGTATTTTCCGAAGAAAATCGTCAGTTATATCGAAACTACTGTCTAAATATGCACGACATGGCCGGAAACATGTTTATTGGGACCTTGCGAACATAACGACATGTGACACGATGTGATCGGACCAATATGTCATGCACCAAATGAGGTCAAAGCCGTGACCCCAAATATCCAACTTTTTTAAGAGTGGTTCCAATTTCGAAGTTTAAAGTTCCTCAGGGTAAAAATGGACGCTGAATTCGAATTCAGCACGAAAAATTACCGTAGGTCAGCTAAAAAAAGGTCGAAAGGTCAAACGAGGTCAACCGAGGTCACCGATTTTTGGAACATTATTTTTCCAATGGGAACCCATCTGGGCATTGCAAAATTGCATTGCAAAACACATAATACCAGTCGATGTAGGCAACAATGTCATGTTTAGGTGCGATAATCACGTATTTGTTGAAAACTGCTCGGAGGTGCTCCCTTTTATGACCTCATAACTCTGTGACCTGACATGCCCTACCAAAAAAAATTTCACCAAAAGTCGTCAAAAGGTTGCCCCAGAGGGTACTGAAAATCTCAGAGCGATCCGTTTATCGGTTTTGAAGGAATGCACAAAAAACCTTAGGGGGGGTTGCACCAACCACCCCCCTATACGGGCGAGGGTTAAGTAGGAATAGGCTTTTCGCGGCCCTCGATGTCCTCATTTAAGGAAAAGTACATTAGGTATGTGGGGTGGGGGTGCACTCTGAACTTTTGGTCCGTGACATTTTGGGAGGGGCAATGCCACCACTGGGCCACACCTGGCATACCGGGGTGGTTTCAGGTAGTCCCAAGGTAGTCTCAGGGGACCCAGGGTGGTCCCAAGTAGTCCGACGGTAGTCCTAGGTAATTCCAGCGTGGTCCTAAGTAGTTCAAGGGTGGTCCCAGGTGATCCCAGTGTGGTCCTAAGTAGTGCAAGAGTGGTCCTAGAGCGGCCCCAACCTGGTCCCAGGATGGTTGGAATGGCCCCCACTGAAAGAAAATCTTACTACCGAACCCTGCAACGAGGTTATGACTACTTCATTTATGACCTTATTATTATGACACGACTACTTTCACTTGGTGAATATTACCCTCTGACAACCACTATAAAGGTAATTCCCCATTGATAGGCAAGCTCTAAGGTAAAGGTAATTCCCCATTGATAGGCATGATATAAGGTAAAGGTAATCCCCCATTGATAGGCATGCTCTAAGGTAAAGGTAATTCCCAATTGATAGGCATGATCTAAGGCAAAGATAATTCCTCATTGATAGGCATGATCTCAGGTAAAGGTTGATCATGATCTCAGGTAATCCCCCATTGATAGGCATGATATAAGACAACTAATTGCATCAAGCGACCACATCCACCTCAATTTCCATCCCCTATTGCTCAATTTATAATTCAAAACTATGATTCTTGGATTAAGGGAATTATCCATCCTGTTTTTAAATACATTCAATGAGGAATTCTCTACTGTCTCAACAGGAAACTTATTCCACTCATCAACCACGCATTAACTGAAAACGTATTGGTGTTTAATTGTTCTACACCTTGACTTATCCAACCTTAATTGATGACCCATATGTGATTCACTAAATAGAAGTGCATTATATTTATCATCATTGCCTCCGATTGTCATTGTTCCCCCTAATTGCTACCTTAAGTAGCTCAATCACACCATCTCCTAATCTCATATACTTGATTGAGTACATATCTACTTCCATAAGCCTCTCCTCATTTTTTTAATTGCCTAGTCCACTAATAAGACTAATAGCTTTGTCCTGCGCCATTCCTATCCTACCGATATTCCCTTTAAAGGAATGCCTCCATGTCTCTGCACGATATTTCAAATGCCGTTTCACATGGACAGAAGGCATTTTTCTCATGACTTCCTTTCTTTTATATTTAGTCACATTTTTCTTCTGCTTTATGGTCCCTGGCACCTAACACACCTAAATCTTGTCGTTTTCTATGACGCTCAGTTTACTGTCTCCCATTATATGTATATATATATTCATATATAAATGTTCCATCTAACTGATCCCATATGCATGAACCCACGTTTATTGTTGTTGAAAGGCATTCGGCATTTATCAACCAAATTACTCCCTATTGCTCATCATTTTTGTCAGCCAGTCATACCCGTCTGATGTCAGCAAATATAAGCACCCTTTCTTCAGTTCAGCCTCGATGTTGCTCACACAGATTATACTGAGAAGTGGAGCCATCCTGAAGCCTTTGGCACCCCCTTAGAACATATTTACATTCAGATTGACATCCATGTAATACTACCCGGTAGTTGCTTCCCCTAAATCATGCTGCAATCCGGCCCGGAGCTTTTCCAGCAGTCATGTGCTGGTTCGTCTGACGAATTACACACTGGTGTAATTACACCAGTGTGTAATTACACACTGGTGTGAAACTATGCTTTGCTGGGGTCGAAGTATGCTACATCCAAATGCGTTCATTTCCGAAAATTATAGGGGGAGGAGCACAATACATGAAGGCAATGGGCGAGCCCAAATGGATTGGGGAGCACACTTCATAATGTCCCATGTTAAAAGTTGAAATTATTCGAGGGAGCAAAGCCAACATTGAGGGGCATTTGCCCCCTCAAAAGTAGATACAGCAACACCGCTGACTACATCTATCCTGCCTCTATTGCCACCATCTATAGCAACATACTAATGAATTGTAGAAGGATAGTTAAGCATCATCTCCAGATCGAAGTCAGGGTTGAGTACTCATAAAAAGGTTGTGTCTATCAAGATGAGTCTGCACATGCAATGTTAAGTTGTTCTAATGCTTCGCAGACTGGTGGGTCTAAGCTAACTGGTCTCTGATTTCCCATGTAGTTTCTATTGGTGGGACATTTAGATGTACAGTGGGAGGTAGATATACAGTGGGATGGTGGTTATTGGTTTTACGACACGTCGACCGTTGAGTCATATAGCGTCGCCAATCTCTCACGCCGATTGGTCGCGGGCGAAGAGTAGCGACAGGTGAGATTCGAACCCACAATCTTTCCATTGCGAGACGAGCATCTGACCCCTAGACCACTCGTCCCCATACAGTGGGAGGTAGATATACAGTGGAAGGTAGACATACAGTGGGAGGCAGATATACAGTGGGAGGTAGTGAATTGGACGTCATTGCAGAGGAAAAAATATTTAGGTGTGATAGCTTCAAATGACCTTAAAACAAAAACAAACAAAAACAATGTAATTCAGCTGGGGATTGCTCAATCAGAATTCTAGGGATCATACAAATGAGTGTAAAATATAAGAGCAAGGATGTTATGAAAAAATTGTACTAGGCATACGTGCGACCTCACTTGAAATATTGCGCACGGGCATTGGATACTTATTTATCAAGAGATATAGGTATTCTAGAAAAAGTGAAGCGCAAAGCTACATGGCTTACCAGTGGATCAGAAAACAGCATGTGGAGAGAGACTCATAGCGTTAGATGTACTCACTGAAGTGTGGGAGATTAAGGGGTCGTATTATTTAAATGCTTAAAATCGCAAAATGGTGAGGTAATGCCATGCTGAATGATGCCCTTCTATTTATAGTATCACACAGGGATCATCAGTTCAGGTTGGATACGTCAAGGTGTACGACAGCTAAACGCCAACAATGGGAAGCCCCTCATTTGATGCAATTGAAAATAGAGTGAGCAAGCTCTTTTTAGGTCGGAGAATCTTGTCCTTGGGTTCTAAATTGTGCAGTAGGAGCACGATAATAATGGATGACATGGATAAATAACATTATATGGACAGGAAATGTGTAGAAAGAATATACACACATGCGTATGCATATATATATATTTACATATATAATTATCATATCGTATATTACATAATAGATACTCCAAGCCGTCGACCAAATTCCTTTCAAATTGTTGATTCAATAATTTTGTTGTTATCGTGAAGCAGACCCTAGGATTCTGCTTCTAAACTGTTGTCCTGTCCCATAATGTCCTGTCCCTTTATGCTGTGAAATAGACCTGCATCGGTTGTTTCTTTTCACCGTTACCCATGCATAGGTGGAAGAAAAGGACAAGGCTAGCTAATTACTGCCAATCACATTTTGGTTAACAATGTACCAATGCGAGTGTCGTGCCTACCATGTGTCTGCGGCACGACATTTTGCCAGGCCCCTCAGACGACACGAAATATCTGAGCCGTTCTTCTCAATCAGATGTAGCGATTGCTCGAGCCCGTGTATAGATGTTCGATCATTGAATCGACACCGTAGTCAACCGTAGTCAAATCGACACCGTAGTCAACGATGTCATTTCCGTGCATCCATCCAATCCACTCACCTGTCTCCACGGTCAGGAGGCGGCAAAAAAGTGCTACAACCAAGTGGAAGCAATAGCGCGCATATCGAGGTGATAGAGCCTTCAGGTCCACAGCCTGACGTACCACAGCCAGACTTGTCGAGGTGATAGAGCCTTCAGGTCCACAGCCTGACGTACCACAGCCAGACTTGTCGAGGTGATAGAGCCTTCAGGTCCACAGCCTGACGTACCACAGCCAGACTTGTCGAGGTGATAGAGCCTTCAGGTCCACAGCCTGACGTGCCACAGCCAGACTTGTCGAGGTGATAGAGCCTTCAGGTCCACAGCCTGACGTACCACAGCCAGACTTGTCGAGGTGATAGAGCCTTCAGGTCCACAGCCTGACGTACCACAGCCAGACTTGTCGAGGTGATAGAGCCTTCAGGTCCACAGCCTGACGTGCCACAGCCAGGCTTGTCGAGGTGATAGAGCCTTCAGGTCCACAGCCTGACGTACCACAGCCAGACTTGTCGAGTGATAGGCCTTCAGGTCCACAGCCTGACGTACAGCCAGACTTGTCGAAGTGATAGAGCCTTCGGTCCCAGCCTGACGTCCACAGCCGACTTGTCGAGGTGATAGAGCCTTCAGGTCCACGCCTGACGTACCAAGCCGACTTGTCGGGTGATAGAGCCTTCAGGTCACAGCCTGACGTACCACAGCCAGACTTGTCGAGGTGATAGAGCCTTCAGGTCCACAGCCTGACGTACCACAGCCAGACTTGTCGAGGTGATGGTTTCAGGTCCACAGCCTGACGTGCCACAGCCAGACTTGTCGAGGTGATAGAGCCTTCAGGTCCACAGCCTGACGTCACAGCCAGACTTGTCGAGGTGATAGAGCCTTCAGGTCCACAGCCTGACGTACCACAGCCAGACTTGTCGAAGTGATAGAGCCTTCAGGTCCACAGCCTGACGTACCACAGCCAGACTTGTCGAGGTGATAGAGCCTTCAGGTCCACATCCTGACGTACCACAGCCAGACTTGTCGAAGTGATAGAGCCTTCAGGTCCACAGCCTGACGTACCACAGCCAGACTTGTCGAGGTGATAGAGCCTTCAGGTCCAGCCTGACGTGCCACAGCCAGGCTTGTCAGGTGATAGAGCTTCGGTAGCCTGACGTACGTTGTCGAGGTGATAGAGCTTAGGTCCACAGCCTGACGTACACAGCCAGACTTGTCGAGGTGATAGAGCCTTCAGGTCCACAGCCTGACGTCCACAGCCAGACTGTCAGTGTGGCCTTGGTCCAGCCTGACGTACGCCGACTGTCGGTGATAGGTTGGCCCAGCCTGCTCCACGCCAGACTGTCAGTGATAGGCCTTCGGCCACAGCCTGACGTACCACAGCCAGACTTGTCGAGGTGATAGAGCCTCGGCGCCTGACGTACCACGCCAGACTTGTCGAGGGATGGCCTTCGGCGCAGCCTGACGTACCACAGCCAGACTTGTCGAGGTGATAGAGCCTCAGGTCCACAGCCTGACGTACCAGCCAGACTTGTCGAGGTGATAGAGCCATCAGGTCCACAGCCTGACGTACCACAGCCAGACTTGTCGAGGTGATAGAGCCTTCAGGTCCACAGCCTGACGTACCACAGCCAGACTTGTCGAGGTGATAGAGCCTTCAGGTCCACAGCCTGACGTACCACAGCCAGACTTGTCGAGGTGATAGAGCCTTCAGGTCCACAGCCTGACGTACCACAGCCAGACTTGTCGAGGTGATAGAGCCTCAGGTCACAGCCTGACGTACCACAGCCAGACTTGTCGAGGTGATAGAGCCTTCAGGTCCACAGCCTGACGTACCACAGCCAGACTTGTCGAGGTGATAGAGCCTTCAGGTCCACAGCCTGACGTACCACAGCCAGACTTGTCGAGGTGATAGAGCCTTCAGGTCCACAGCCTGACGTACCACAGCCAGACTTGTCGAGGTGATAGAGCCTTCAGGTCCACAGCCTGACGTACCACAGCCAGACTTGTCGAGGTGATAGAGCCTTCAGGTCCACAGCCTGACGTGCCACAGCCAGACTTGTCGAGGTGATAGAGCCTTCAGGTCCACAGCCTGACGTACCACAGCCAGACTTGTCGAGGTGATAGAGCCTTCAGGTCCACAGCCTGACGTGCCACAGCCAGACTTGTCGAGGTGATAGAGCCTTCAGGTCCACAGCCTGACGTACCACAGCCAGACTTGTCGAGGTGATAGAGCCTTCAGGTCCACAGCCTGACGTACCACAGCCAGACTTGTCGAGGTAATAGAGCCTTCAGGTCCACAGCCTGACGTACCACAGCCAGACTTGTCGAGGTGATAGAGTCTTCAGGTCCACAGCCTGACGTGCCACAGCCAGACTTGTCGAGGTGATAGAGCCTTCAGGTCCACAGCCTGACGTACCACAGCCAGACTTGTCGAGGTGATAGAGCCTTCAGGTCCACAGCCTGACGTACCACAGCCAGACTTGTCGAAGTGATAGAGCCTTCAGGTCCACAGCCTGACGTACCACAGCCAGACTTGTCGAGGTGATAGAGCCTTCAGGTCCACAGCCTGACGTACCACAGCCAGACTTGTCGAGGTGATAGAGCCATCAGGTCCACAGCCTGACGTACCACAGCCAGACTTGTCGAGGTGATAGAGCCTTCAGGTCCACAGCCTGACGTACCACAGCCAGACTTGTCGAGGTGATAGAGCCATCAGGTCCACAGCCTGACGTACCACAGCCAGACTTGTCGAGGTGATAGAGCCTTCAGGTCCACAGCCTGACGTACCACAGCCAGACTTGTCCGAATATAGTCCTTCTGAAAGGATCCACCCGCTACCAGAATCGAACCATTGTGAACCAAACTTAACCAGTCGGCTGCATGTCGCGTCTCATCGGTGTGCAGACTTTGTATTGGTTTTAAAATCACAGAACATTCCTCAGACGTGTATAATGGGATAGTTGACGAGTTTAAAACATTTTCCTCGATGGTAGTGAAATATTGCTCCCAGTCAATGGATGTCAACGGATGCGATCCTGTGGGACGGCTGCCATTATCATCAGCATCCTGGCCAGGAGTCAGTGTCGCCTCATGTTGGAACTTATCGTTGTTGATTAACCTTGTCTTGTCTTGATTCTCTTGTCTCCAAACTAAGCGTCGCACGGAAACGATAGAGGTGCCATCGGAAAGCACTCGACGAGTAGGGTCCGAAATCACCCCCAAAATTTTGTTCCCCCAAAAATTGACGTCACTGAGGGTCTATGTGATGACGACTGACTTTATGTTTTTGGCTCCGGGGAAATCATTTTGGGGAGATTAAAAATACATAAAGTATTCTGAATCTGAAAAGGAAGGCGAAATCGACTATGGCCCAACAATTTTTGCCCATCCAACGATGGACTTTTTTTTAAACAAAATTTAAAAGTTTGAGTTTTCAATTTTCCTGATTTTTCTTCTTCTAATGGGTAGAGCGGACCGCAAAGCGCTGTTTGAAGTCAACTTGCCCTCCTAGAAATGCTTACTTTAATCAGAATCTTCGATTTTAGCCGTAATGGGCAAATATGCAACACTAATATGTCATCAAAAACGACAATAATATCCAGAAGTCCTCTGATGCGTATCGTTGCAACCTTAGAGATAAACAAATGCTCAAAGTTTCATTCAAATACCTTTATCCGTTAACACGCGCCCTGGAGGGCCTCTGAGAATTACGCGCACTGGAGGGGGGGGGCGGATTCCGCTCCCCCCTAAGATCTCAGCTCCTAGTAAAGCTGGAGGAACGAAATTCGCAGGGTGGATGGGCACGGTAGTGAAATCTATTGTGTGCAATTTTCGTGACCTTAGGTCAATATCTTCAAGGTCAAATGAGGTCAGATTGGCAAAATTTTCCGGTTTTGCGTGGCTTGGCTTGTCATCGTTATGGATCACTGTGATTGTGTTTAAATGCTCAAAAATGGGCTTCAATGATGTTTTGGACATTACTAATGATGCAATGCAGATGCTAGACCCAACATTTGACCTCAGGTCACCTATATAGCACCACTTTATCGGGTCAGTTACCTGTTCCAGTTACCGGAACCGGCCGCCCGCCCGACTGCTCCGTCGGGCAGCTCGGAGCAATCGGCTTCGTGAAGAAGGGAGTGAAGTACATGAATAAAGTATGGAAACGCAATGACAAACAGTACAAATGACAACCAGTAGTGCATTTATAGCAACATTCCAGTTGATCAAGTTTGGTTCCATTAACATGTCATGAACTTGACCTGACTTGACCTTGGTGACCTAATATGACCTTGAAACTATACAGCATATCAATATGCATCAAACAAGTCCCTAGTGTTGCCTAGAACACTTCCCTTTTGTCAGTATACTGGGAGCGCATCGGCGCCGATTTTTGTGGTCTGGCGCTATAACATTTTTTTACTTTAGCGGACGCTAACTTGAAAAAGTTTCGGGGGATTTCCATTTTTCTTACTTTAAACGACGCGCCGTTCATTTCTAAGTAGGTACACCGAAAATCGCGTATATCGACCGGTAAAATCTGCAGTTATTTGCGAAAAACCGGAGGGGTGGGCGGATTTCGCCCCCCCCTCCAGTGCGCGTGTTAAAACGTGACGACTGGTTCAACTTTTTTTGGAGGTGACCTCACTTGACTTTCAATAACTCGTTGACCGTATAGGACCTGACCTCAAAATGTTCACACAACATGCAAAATTGTTGTGGAAGAAGGTGTTAAAAATTTCGGCGCGCTGTCCTGCGCCGTTTTTTTAGACTACCCGCGGAAAACCTCGGGATGGGGGGCGGCGGAAAAATAACCTCCCCGAGACGGCGCGGGTTAAATTAAACTTTTCAAAGCCGACACGGAATTGTGAGCCCCAAAGGCCTGCCATATGTTGTCAATCTGTACCGAGATGACGAGATGACGAGATGACGCCCAGCGAGGCTGCACGCTTGTGCGAGGACAAAGTTGGTCATGGCTGCACCTGAGCCAGTGAAACTAGCAACATCCAAGAATGGAAAGCACAAATCATTCCAGTTTATTCCAGTGACAAGGCAACTCGAAGTCATACTCAACAACGACAAGTTCCAACATGAAGCGACACTGACTCCTGGCCAAGATGCTGATAAGAATGGCAGCGGTCCCACAGGAGTATACTCGGGCATAGCTATCTAATCAGAACACAGGACGATGGTGGGAGTATACTGAGACATAGCTAACGGATCAGTACACAGTACGATGGTAGGAATATGCTGAGACATAGCTAACGGATCAGTATACGGGGCGATGGTAGGAGTATGCTCGGACATAGCTAACGGATCAGTATACAGGGCGGTGGTAGGAGTATACTGAGACATAGCTGACGGATCAGAACACAGGACGATGGTAGGAGTATACTCGAACATAGCTAACGAATCAGTACGCAGGACGATGGCAGGAGTATACTCGGACATAGCTAACGGATCAGTACACAGGGCGGTGGTAGGAGTATACTGAGACATAGCTGACGGATCAGAACACAGGACGATGGTAGGAGTATACTCGAACATAGCTAATGAATCAGTACGCAGGACGATGGCAGGAGTATACTCGGACATAGCTAACGAATCAGTACGCAGGACGATGGTAGGAGTATACTCGGACATAGCTAACGGATCAGTACATAGAACGATGGTAGGAGTATACTCGGACATAGCTAACGAATCAGTACGCAGGACGATGGTAGGAGTATACTCGGACATAGCTAACGGATCAGTACACAGGATGATGGTAGGAGTATACTGGGACATAGCTAACGGATCAGTACACAGGACGATGGTAGGAGTATACTGGGACATAGCTAACGGATCAGTACATGAGATGATGGTAGGAGCATACTGGGACATAGCTAACGGATCAGTACACAGGACGATGGTAGGAGTATACTGGGACATAGCAACGGATCAGTACACAGGACGATGGTAGGAGTATACTGGGAAATAGCTAACGGATCAGTACATGAGATGATGGTAGGAGTATACTGGGACATAGCTAACGGATCAGTACACAGGACGATGGTAGGAGTATACTGGGACATAGCTAACGGATCAGTACATGAGATGATGGTAGGAGTATACTGGGACATAGCTAACGGATCAGTACACAGGACGATGGTAGGAGTATACTGGGACATAGCTAACGGATCAGTACACAGGACGATGGTAGGAGTATACTGGGACATAGCTAACGGATCAGTACATGAGATGATGGGGCGAGTAGCGTCTGCCACAATAGCGTGTACACATGGTGTCTTGTCGCCTCGTGGTAACGGTAACCGTCTGCCACAGTGGCCTGCACGCATGTCTTGTCGCCTTGGGACACCCTACCGCATCACAACGTCTTGTCGCCTTAGGACACCCTACCGCGTCATAACGTCTTGTCACCTTGGGACACCCTACCGCGTCATAACGTCTTGTCGCCTTGGGACACCTTACCGCGTCATAACGTCTTGTCGCCTTGGGACACCCTACCGCGTCATAACGTCTTGTCGCCTTGGGACACCCTACCGCGTCATAACGTCTTGTCGCCTTGGGACACCTTACCGCGTCATAACGTCTTGTCGCCTTGGGACACCCTACCGCGTCATAACGTCTTGTCGCCTTGGGACACCCTACCGCGTCATTTTTATCACATACGTTGACAGAATGTCCCTCTGCCAGGCACGCGCAGGCTCCACCGCTCTCTCTCTCTCCTCGCTCTGTCTCGACGGTGGTCATTAGCACACATTATCATCGCTGAATGGGATTGTTCCCTGTTACTTTCAATTCTTCCTCTCGGCTCGCCTCCCTCAGGGCTCTCTTGTTAGTCGTAATTCATGTGTGAATCGCTTTGATGGCTACATATACCCAATTTACGATGGATGAGCTTTGTTGGCGGCCGGCGGTCGTCCAACCCTCCGGCCCCCGGGCTAGATTAAACAAATTGAATCTGAGCCTAACGAGTAGTTCCTTTCTGTGTCGTCCACGTTCAAAGGGGCACCTCGGCCGACCGAGTCCGCTCTGCCTGCGCCGCACCGCATTGTGTTGTCGCACAAACAGCGCGCTGAAGACGCATCTGTTCGGCCCATTGCCGACTAAGTGGAGGCATGCAGCCAGAAAATGGCAAACACATCATAACACAGCACATCATACTGCCGCTAAGAGAGGCAGCTCCGAGAGGCAGCTCCGAGTGCGCTGCAACATGGCCCCCGGCGGCACCTGTGTGTGACCCCAGCATACCGCGTGACACCGCCATACCACGTGACACTATCATACCACGTGACACTATCAGACCACGTGACACCATTATGCCATATGGCACCATTCCGCCACGTAGTAGCAGCGGTAGCAGCAGTAGCAGCAGTAGCAGCAGTGGCAGCAGTAGCATATTCAGAAATTGATCAGTAGTTCAAGTGGCTGAAGAAATTGGGCGGGCAAATTTTACCCGTCAAAGTCGGTGCGGCAAATGTGTGCCGACAACTGTGGTCGGGCAGATGTGAGCGATAACTATGGTCGGGCAAATGTGAGCCGACAACTGTGGTCGGGAAGATGTGAGCCGACAACTGTGGTCGGGCAGATGTGAGCCGACAACTGTGGTCGGGCAGATGTGAGCCGACAACTGTGGTCGGGCTATCAGGTTCGTGTATTTTTACCCTCAAATGTCTTCCCGACTGAGCCGGAGGGGCCAGGCTGGACTAAGTAGACATCTACGTGTCGCATGTCGCAAGTGATATATTGCTCTATTTGTTTGGCGAACAGAACACTGCATGGCGTCCGGTCAGTTATAGCTCGATATCGTGTGGGTTTGTCGTGTGCCACTTGCGCTGCCAAAGTTCAAGTGGTTGTACAGTGTCGACACCAGGTGGATGGCCGATTTAAAGCGACGGTGTTCGAAAGAGTGATGGGTCGTGAGCATTGTACAGTGACCGCCCTGACGGTGATACCTGCCAGCCTTACCAGTATAATAGAAACAGCCAGAATATAAACAGCTGCACGCACGCCGCGTAGACAGCGGTGATTTCCATACCAGCAGCTGCGCTTCGGCTGCTTTCCAACGCTCTACGCATCCAATCGATGTCGGGTTCCTTTCCTAACCTGTTCTTAACCCTTCTGACTAGATTACTTAACAGTACAACCGAGTCCTTGACAATACCTTGAATGTCACAATAGCTCTTCCATGGTGGACAGAGAAATATAACAAACAGTATACAACACCACTAATTGAAGTAAGATAACACAAAATGTATGAAAGCGCAAATGCAGCTACCTGACTCGGCTTCCGCAGTACACAGAAAGGAAACATCAACTTAACCCTCTACTAAAAAGAAACTTTTCCTGATAATTAGTGAGCCACTCTTCTGTCTTTCCTCAGTAGCTCCGACCAGTCCCCTCAGTCCTCGGAAGCTCCAGCCAGTCCTCTCAGTTTTCGGTAGCCCTGACCAGTCCACCCTCAGTCCCGGTAACCTCGACCAGTCCTCCCTCAGTCCCGATAACCCCGACCAGTCCTCTCTCAGTCCCGGTAACCCCGACCAGTCCTCCCTCAGTCCCGATAACCCCGACCAGACCTCCCTCAGTCCCGGTAACCCCGACCAGTCCTCCCTCAGTCCCGATAACCCCGACCAGTCCTCCCTCAGTCCCGATAACCCCGACCAGTCCCCCCTCAGTCCCGATAACCCCGACCAGACCTCCCTCAGTCCCGATAACCCCGACCAGTCCTCCCTCAGTCCCGATAACCCCGACCAGTCCCCCCTCAGTCCCGATAACCCCGACCAGACCTCCCTCAGTCCCGGTAACCCCGACCAGTCCTCCCTCAGTCCCGATAACCCCGACCAGTCCTCCCTCAGTCCCGATAACCCCGACCAGTCCTCCCTCAGTCCCGATAACCCCGACTAGTCCTCCCTCAGTCCCGATAATCCCGACCAGTCCCCCCTCAGTCCCGATAACCCCGACCAGACCTCCCTCAGTCCCGATAACCCCGACCAGTCCTCCCTCAGTCCCGATAACCCCGACCAGTCCCCCTCAGTCCCGATAACCCCGACCAGACCTCCCTCAGTCCCGGTAACCCCGACCAGTCCTCCCTCAGTCCCGATAACCCCGACCAGTCCTCCCTCAGTCCCGATAACCCCGACCAGTCCCCCCTCAGTCCCGATAACCCCGACCAGACCTCCCTCAGTCCCGGTAACCCCGACCAGTCCCCCCTCAGTCCCGATAACCCCGACCAGTCCTCCCTCAGTCCCGATAACCCCGACCATCCCCCCCAGTCCCGATAACCCCGACCAGACCTCCCTCAGTCCCGATAACCCCGACCAGTCCTCCCTCAGTCCCGATAACCCCGACCAGTCCTCCCTCAGTCCCGATAACCCCGACCAGTCCTCCCTCAGTCCCGATAACCCCGACCAGTCCTCCCTCACCCGATAACCCCGACCAGTCCCCCCTCAGTCCCGATAACCCCGACCAGACCTCCCTCAGTCCTTGGTAGCCCGACCAGTCCCCCCTCAGTCCTTCGTAGCCCTGACCAGTCCACCCTCAGTCCTCGGTAACCTCGATCAGTCCTCCCTCAGTTCTCGTAGCAGCCCGAACACGTCCACCTGGAACACATACACCTAGAACATGTCCACGTGGAACACGTCCACCTGGAACACGTCCACCTAGAACACATCCACCTGGAACACGTCCACCTGGAACACGTTCACCTGGAACACGTCCACCTGGAACACGTCCACCTGGAACACATACACCTGGAACACGTCCACCTGGAACACGTCCACCTGGAACACGTCCACCTGGAACACGTCCACCTGGAACACGTCCACTTGGAACACGTCCACCTGGAACACGTCCACCTGGAACACGTCCACCTGGAACACGTCCACCTGGAACACGTCCACCTGGAACACG
Source organism: Ashinkailepas kermadecensis (assembly GCA_034440615.1). Classification (NCBI taxonomy): domain Eukaryota; kingdom Metazoa; phylum Arthropoda; class Thecostraca; family Neolepadidae; genus Ashinkailepas; species Ashinkailepas kermadecensis. The sequence goes on from JAOTOM010004867.1 coordinate 222,149, forward strand.
TCCACCTGGAATACGCGCAGAACTGTGAGTCAATGCACAGATGATCCTGTGAATGTGTTAAATACGAGAAAGTGATAGCAGGGGGGAGGGGCAGGAGATAAAGCACATTCAACAACGAAACTTGTCAGTGAAAGAAGAAAAACGTAGCTCGTACAGTAATCCATGTAGCTTAGAAGTCCATCCGAGATATAATCAAAATCCCAAATTGCAGTCAAATCGTATTTAATACGATTGAAGTCCTATCCGATCCTAAGACAGCACGGACGGTCCTATCCGATCCTAAGACACCACGGACGGTCCTATCAGATCCTAAGACAGCACGGACGGTCCTATCCGATCCTAAGACAGCATTGACGGTCCTATCCGATCCTAAGACAGCACGGACGGTCCTATCCAATCCAAAGACAGCACGGACGGTCCGCTTCATGTCATGTTCTGCCCGTAATGAATGCCAGTATGAGGAAATTCGTGAGTAGTGTGACCATTACACGCCCAATGACCATAAGCCATTTGTGATCAGCGCGACCATTACACGCCCAATGACCATAAGCCCATTTGTGCCTCTGTGTCTCCTCTGTTCAATTTATCCGTGGGAATGCGGTGGCATGAGTCGAACGATACACCAACGATGCTGCAAATGTGGTTAATCGGTCGCCAACCAATGACCTGAGATGACCTGCCCTCGTGTGATCTGATCTTATTTGGCCTGCTCTGACTTTTCGTTGTGATTACTTTCCATGCAGTGTACACATGGGCAAAGGCTGAAGTGATCAATATATGCATTGTTCTCGCATGACCTAAGATCCGACACCAAGTCAGAAGTTGACCAGCTTACAAAGATGCTTTAGTGCCATACGATTTCTTCCAGGAACACATTTCATGATGCTTCGAAATTGTTGTACCTGGGATATTCAAGCCTGAACGTACTTAACCTGACCATACAGCGTGATCTAATATACTAATGACCTAATATATCATAATGACCTAATATATCATAATGACCTAATATATCATAATGACCTAATATATCATAATGACCTAATATATCACAATGACCTAATAACTGTATTATAGTGGGATGACTGAACACTACTCGTTTATAAGGAGCCCTCAGATAAAGATGGTCCCATTAAATGCGCAGTGGTGGATGAAGCCGCTCAGGAACAGCCGAAGCTTTGAGGTCAAGCTTACCTCATCGAATGAGGGATCTGACCAATCACTTTTGCTGATCGTTGGAAAAGGTATCTGGCCAAATCAACCCAACTGTGGTAGAAGGTTGGTGCCGTCAGATTTCAACGTATTAGAAGCATGCCAAGTGTGGGAAGGCGTTTCCTCCATTTTCCCTTGAATCCATGGGCCGATCCCGGAATTGTTAGAGGACGGGGGGGCGCTATCTGGGTAGCGCAATTTCCACGGATGGGCACCACTGACGGAAGCAAAATTAATCTGTGTATTTGGACTGTGTATTTGCAAATTTAACAAACCAATTCCATGAATTGGATTCATAATTAGTTTGAGTCAGACACAGAGAACACTTCACAAACATGAGCGAAAATGGAAGCAGTAAAACAACAGTATACAGATAAAACACCGAACACGTACAGTCAATAAACGGGGGGGGCACTCATGTTCCTCTTGAGGCTTCGGTTAAAAGGTTCAAGAGCATGCACTCGTGCGCCCTGGAGAGGCGTCTTTTCCAGTCAAAGATGCGCCGCATGTTCATGGAGGGGGTAGTAGCTCATGGAGGGGGTAGTAGCTCATGGAGGGGTTGTAGCTCATGGAGGGGGTTGTAGCTCATGGAGGGGGTTGTAGCTCATGGAGGGGGTTGTAGCTCATGGAGGGGGTAGTAGCTCATGGAGGGGTTGTAGCTCATGGAGGGGGTTGTGCTCTGGGGGGGGTTGTAGCTCATGGAGGGGGTTGTAGCTCATGGAGGGGTTGTAGCTCATGGAGGGGTAGTAGCTCATGGAGGGGTTGTAGCTCATGGAGGGGTTGTAGCTCATGGAGGGGGTTGTAGCTCATGCCCCTGCGCCTCATGTTCATGGAGGGGGTTGTAGCTCATGCCCCCTGCGCCTCTTGCGTTCCCACTGTCTGGATCTGCTAGTAACTGCAAAACAAATAAATATCAAATCCAATTCCAGATGGTAATATTCAATATACATCCACAGCGAGACGGAGGCTTGCAAAAAAATTGCTGAAGGGAGAGTTAACCGCGGGGGAGGGAGCATAAAATGCAGGTGTTCCTCTCATCTTTCGACGAGTTAATATTGATCCTATGGGTGTTGAATGGGAAGAATCAACTTCAACATGGTTCTCTCCCCCCCCCTAACTCTGAGGCAGTTCTCTTGTCACTATGATGAACATTCAGACTAGCAGTATGTCGCCAAGCCAGTAGCCGATATGGTGTGTGTGCGTCAAGGCCGGTGGGCGGATTCTATTTGGATTGCGCATGCGCAGAACGTATGTCCACTGTATGCTTTAGAGTCTGTTTCCTAACGAATGGTCCCGTCGCTCTGCATTCTTCTCCGAACCAATGAAGGACCATGCACCTGTTCCACAGCGTATTCACACAACACTCTATCGACCGTGGCGAAGTCATCCCTTGAGGCCACCCATGCACACCTTCGACAGCCAGGTGAGCAACCAGCAACCAAGCGAGCAATCAGACAGCCAGGTGAGAAACCAGACGGAGCGAACCGACAGCCAGGTGAGCAACCAGACAAACCGAATCGACAGCCATAAAGAAAACAGCCAGAATGAACCGTCAACCAAGCGAGAAACGAGTCGGAGTAGACCACAGCCAATTAGGATTTCCTAATAAGGAGCTAGGATTAAGAAGGGGAGAAAATCGGCACCCTCTGACCTCCTCTGCGCCGTTTTATCTCTCAACGTTCCTGCTCCATCTCTTGTATTTATCGTCATCATCACCATTTATTTCTATATCCACACCCTTGCTCTGTCTACGATTCTGTCTCAGTGTCCGCTTTCCTCCCTGCTTTTTTGTATTTAACATTTTTAACATCGTTGTCACTCCTTCGTCCAGTGTTGTGCTCGAGCATCCCTGTTCTTCCTCTCGGTCCGTGATTTTGCTTCTACATCTATCGTTTATCCGTGAGCCTGTTCCTTCAGTCCTCCTCTGCCCGTGGCCCGTCTGAGGTTGGTTGGTTGGTTATTGGTTTTACGACACGTCGATCGTTGAGTCATGCAGCGTCGCCAATCTCTCACGCCGATTGGACGCGGGCGAAGAGTAGCGAGAGGTGAGACTCGAACCCACAACCTTTCGATTGTGAGACGAGCATCTTACCTCTAAACCACTCGTCCCCTGGCCCGTCTGAGGGTCGCTCCTCCGCCCGCGGCCCGTCTGAGGGTCGCTCCTCCGCCCGCGGCTCGTCTGAGGGTCGCTGCTCTGCCCGCTGCTCGTCTGAGTGTCGCTCCTCCGCCCGTGGCTCGTCTGAGGGTCGCTGCTCTGCCCGCGGCTCGTCTGAGGGTCGCTCCTCCGCCCGCGGCCCGTCTGAGGGTCGCTCCTCCGCCCGCGGCCCGTCTGAGGGTCGCTGCTCTGCCCGCGGCTCGTCTGAGGGTCGCTCCTCCGCCCGCGGCCCGTCTGAGGGCCATTGCTCTGCCCGCGGCTCGTCTGAGGGTCGCTCCTCCGCCCGCGGCCCGTCTGAGGGTCGCTGCTCTGCCCGCGGCTCGTCTGAGGGTCGCTCCTCCGCCCGCGGCCCGTCTGAGGGTCGCTGCTCTGCCCGCGGCTCGTCTGAGGGTCGCTCCTCCGCCCGCGGCCCGTCTGAGGGCCATTGCTCTGCCCGCGGCTCGTCTGAGGGTCGCTGCTCTGCCCGCGGCTCGTCTGAGGGTCGCTGCTCTGCCCGCGGCCCGTCTGAGGGTCGCTGCTCTGCCCGCGGCCCGTCTGAGGGTCGCTCCTCCGCCCGCGGCTCGTCTGAGGGTCGCTCCTCCGCCCGCAGCCCGTCTGAGGGTCGCTGCTCCGCCCGCGGCTCGTCTGAGGGTCGCTCCTCCGCCCGCAGCCCGTCTGAGGGTCGCTGCTCTGCCCGCGGCCCGTCTGAGGGTCGCTCCTCCGCCCGCAGCCCGTCTGAGGGTCGCTGCTCCGCCCGCGGCTCGTCTGAGGGTCGCTCCTCCGCCCGCAGCCCGTCTGAGGGTCGCTGCTCTGCCCGCGGCTCGTCTGAGGGTCGCTGCTCTGCCCGCGGCTCGTCTGGGCCAGGGCGATCAGTCTCGTAGGTTCATCAGCGGTCGGAGGCTGACCGAGACGAGTCGGCGGCGGAGGCACTGATTGGCACGGCCGGCCGCCGCCGCCCCGGCAATCACACCGCCGGCCGCCACTAATGGCACCCACAGGAGGAGCGGCCGGCAGCTGGGGGCTGGGCGGCCGCCGCCCGCCGCCCGCCTGTGTACACCACGGCCAGCAGCACACACACCGACCGTCAGTTCAGGCTGTGCAAGCCGTTTTTGTCCAACACCACACGGTGTGTGTTTCAAGCAAAACGGACCTGATGCGATGATGGTGGCAGGCTCAAACCGACCGTCGGTGGATTCCTTGCTCCGGCGTCCGCATGCAATTACCGTCTGGAGAGCACACGATAAATGAGCGGGTACCTCCTGCAGGACCTACAAAACTGGCTTGAACGCTCCATTTCAGCAGGAGTGAACTGCTGTGTTTATGTGATGTGCAAATAAACTTCGTTTCTCCTCAGGTGGCTCAGATCTGAAGTATCTCAGGTTTCACGTCCATATCTCAGGCGCCAGGTCTCAGATCTCAGGTAGTTCAGGTCTCAGATAGCTCAGGCTTCAGGTCCAGAGTTCAGGTGCTAGTTCTCAGGTCTCAGGTAGCTCAGGTCTCAGATGGCTCAGGTCTCAGATAGTTCAGGTCTCAGGAAGCCCAGTCTCAGGAAGCCCAGGTCTCAGATAGCTCACGGCTCAGTATATACGCAGCTCTCAGATTCTTTGTGTTTGATGGAAGGCAACACATCCTCCGTAGAACCGTTGGCTTTTTGGGCTGTCTGACTGACGAATTACTGCATGCGATAGGCTTTTTTGTAACTTTTTTTTACAAACCAATTCCATTTTATGGAATTGGTTTGTTAAATTTGGAAATACACAGTCCAAATACACAGTCCAAATACACAGTCCATACACACAGTCCAAATACACAGTCCAAATACACAGTCCAAATACACAGTCCAAATACACAGTCCAAATACACAGTCCAAATACACAGGCAAATCAAATGTCTGACAGACAGATCAGCTATGTAATCAGTTTTGTAATTATATGTAATTATGAAGTAATGTAATCAGTTCCCAGATATGAACAGATGCTGATCTCTAGAATCTCATGACACTGCACCCTAAGAAATGCGTTCAAGTTTGGACACAGCGAACAATTCTTAATGTGTGTTGAAGTGACTTAAACGGCTTTAATATATCAGCGTTTGATTTTTAACTCCCGACCTATCCGTCACCAGAATACAGGCATACAATAACACTGCGGGGATCAATATGACCCCAATGAAATATTTCTGGTGAACTCGTAGACTATTCAAGATAACTATCATTATACAATTTGGCACGCCTTCTCGGAAGTGATGAGCGGACATTGTGCAACAAATGAATTTCGAGTATAAGAAGGTCACGGAGCTAGGGCAGGTCACATTCAGGTCACGACGTCGTCCCAGCACGGAGCTGGGGCAGGTTACATTCAGGTCACGACGTCGTCTCCGGCTTTTAAACGTGCATTAGAACATCTAGCATGAAGAAGCTAGGCAAGATACGGCCAACAGTTGTACTTGTGTGTATAGGCATAGGTGCACATAAAATAACGAACAAAAATTCCAAAAATATGAAAAGGAACTTCAGGCCATGTGACCACGTGAAAGTGATCGAACTGGTCTTCTGCATCGTAGGTGGCTAATTATTGCTAAGGAAAACAAAAGTGGACGATATTTTTAATGGCACACGATGTCCTCTAATGGTGTTCCTATTTTCATGTTCGTATCAAGTCAAGTGCCCGAGATGTGATCTGAAGCGTCCCATGAATGCGCTGTATTTCACGCGCTCTCGAAACTCAGGTGTGAACTACTGTGAAGTAAAAAGGGTTAAATCTAGGGTGAACAGGGATAATGTTGCACGCAGATGTCGTTTCTGATAAGATTATGATAACGAAGCTGAATGATAGACTTCGGAATTGTTTTAGACACTTAGGTATATTTTGTGGTCTATTTTTCACATTTTATGTGCGAATAATTGAACCTGCATTGGTGACATCCATTGCGTGTTCGAACAACAATCTGCTTCAGAAGTCCTCTGATTCATCAGCTCATCATATATTAGCTTGGCCTTTCCTTGCCCTGCTTGTCGACTTTGACACTTATGAGTGTCACAATACTTGGCTAAATTTTCAGGTTTCATATCATTGGCCATTGAAGCACGAAATCACATTCGTGTTCACGGCCAGCGACTAAAATCTTCGACCAAGACTGAGTGCCTAAGCAGGTGGACAGGCGAATTTCAAACCGACAGCAAAACAATAAACTACATAATACCGATTACCATGACAGCAAAACAATAAACTACATAATACCGATTACCATGACAGCAAAACAATAAACTACATAATACCGATTACCATGACAGCAAAACAATAAACTACATAATACCGATTACCATGACAGCAAAACAATAAACTACATAATACCGATTACCATGACAGCAAAACAATAAACTACATAATACCGATTACCATGACAGCAAAACAATAAACTACATAATACCGATTACCATGACAGCAAAACAATAAACTGCATAATACCGATTAGCCATGACAGCAAAACAATAAACTACATAATACCGATTACCATGACAGCAAAACAATAAACTACATAATACCGATTACCATGACAGCAAAACAATAAACTACATAATACCGATTACCATGACAGCAAAACAATAAACTACATAATACCGATTACCATGACAGCAAAACAATAAACTACATAATACCGATTACCATGACAGCAAAACAATAAACTACATAATACCGATTACCATGACAGCAAAACAATAAACTACATAATACCGATTACCATGACAGCAAAACAATAAACTACATAATACCGATTACCATGACAGCAAAACAATAAACTACATAATACCGATTACCATGACAGCAAAACAATAAACTACATAATACCGATTACCATGACAGCAAAACAATAAACTACATAATACCGATTACCATGACAGCAAAACAATAAACTACATAATACCGATTACCATGACAGCAAAACAATAAACTACATAATACCGATTACCATGACAGCAAAACAATAAACTACATAATACCGATTACCATGACAGCAAAACAATAAACTACATAATACCGATTACCATGACAGCAAAACAATAAACTACATAATACCGATTACCATGACAGCAAAACAATAAACTACATAATACCGATTACCATGACAGCAAAACAATAAACTACATAATACCGATTACCATGACAGCAAAACAATAAACTACATAATACCGATTACCATGACAGCAAAACAATAAACTACATAATACCGATTACCATGACAGCAAAACAATAAACTACATAATACCGATTACCATGACAGCAAAACAATAAACTGCATAATACCGATTAGCCATGACAGCAAAACAATAAACTACATAATACCGATTACCATGACAGCAAAACAATAAACTACATAATACCGATTTCTGAATCTCACTGTCTAGCTTAGAACAAAAGCTAGGGGGAGGGGCCAAGTTGACTTGCCCTTCCCAGAGGAACAAAAATCCGCCATCTCACCATCTAGTGTATGCGTTTAGGGAGATGCCGCCTCCTTAGTCTGCCTGTATCAAGGATCCGTCCTTCTCTTGCGATACAATGAGGCGATAAGTATGTCCTGTTAGCTCCGACGGGCCGGATTCGACATTCCCTTCACAAGTGCAGGGCTTAAAATAACATCTACAAGCATTTAGTGAACTGTCCTTTGTGATGGTTGGTTAGTTGGTTATTTGAGTTTTAGGGCGCATCGACCAGGGTTGGTCATTTAGCGCCCAGTGTCCTCTGTGACTGAGGGCACACAGATGGTGCAGAGGCGGTGTAGTATCGCCACTGCAAGTTGACGGTCTGGTGCTGAGTGGTGGTGGCGACCGCCGGCGTAACGCCGAGGTATGCTATTGATGCCGTGACCATACCCCATGCTTTGCCGGCCGCCACCACCGCCGCCGCCGCCGCCGCCGCCGCCGCCGACGCTGCCTAATGGAGCCACATACAGCCGGCCAGCCTTTCAACGCGGCTCGAGTGTTGAACCCCGTATTAGCCACACTTCAGCGGCGGCGGCCGCTCCCATTAACGCGGCTGTTGTGTGGTGCCGTGCTGACGGGACTGGCCGAGGTGGTGTCGTGCTGACGGGACTGGCCGAGGTGGTGTCGTGCTGACGGGACTGGCCGAGGTGGTGCCGTGCTGACTGGACTGGCCGAGGTGGTGCCGTGCTGACGGGACTGGCCGAGGTGGTGTCGTGCTGACGGGACTGGCCGAGGTGGTGCCGTGCTGACGGGACTGGCCGAGGTGGTGTCGTGCTGACGGGACTGGCCGAGGTGGTGTCGTGCTGACGGGACTGGCCGAGGTGGTGTCGTGCTGACGGGACTGGCCGAGGTGGTGTCGTGCTGACGGGACTGGCCGAGGTGGTGTCGTGCTGACGGGACTGGCCGAGGTGGTGCCGTGCTGACGGGACTGGCCGAGGTGGTGTCGTGCTGACGGGACTGGCCGAGGTGGTGCCGTGCTGACGGGACTGGCCGAGGTGGTGCCGTGCTGACGGGACTGGCCGAGGTGGTGTTGTGCTGACGGACTGGCCGAGGTAGTGCCGTGCTGACGGGACTGGCCGAGGTGGTGTTGTGCTGACGGACTGGCCGAGGTAGTGCCGTGCTGACGGGACTGGCCGAGGTGGTGTTGTGCTGACGGGACTGGCCGAGGTGGTGCCGTGCTGACGGGACTGGCCGAGGTGGTGTCGTGCTGACGGGACTGGCCGAGGTGGTGTTGTGCTGACGGGACTGGCCGAGGTGGTGTCGTGCTGACGGGACTGGCCGAGGTGGTGCCGTGCTGACGGGACTGGCCGAGGTGGTGTCGTGCTGACGGGACTGGCCGAGGTGGTGCCGTGCTGACGGGACTGGCCGAGGTGGTGCCGTGCTGACGGGACTGGCCGAGGTGGTGTTGTGCTGACGGGACTGGCCGAGGTGGTGCCGTGCTGACGGGACTGGCCGAGGTGGTGTCGTGCTGACGGGACTGGCCGAGGTGGTGCCGTGCTGACGGGACTGGCCGAGGTGGTGCCGTGCTGACGGGACTGGCCGAGGTGGTGTCGTGCTGACGGGACTGGCCGAGGTAGTGCCGTGCTGACGGGACTGGCCGAGGTGGTGTTGTGCTGACGGGACTGGCCGAGGTGGTGCCGTGCTGACGGGACTGGCCGAGGTGGTGTCGTGCTGACGGGACTGGCCGAGGTGGTGCCGTGCTGACGGGACTGACCGAGGTGGTGTTGTGCTGACGGGACTGGCCGAGGTGGTGTCGTGCTGACGGGACTGGCCGAGATGGTGTTGTGCTGACGGACTGGCCGAGGTGGTGCCGTGGTACCGGATATGGGGTTGTGGTGCCGATTGCGGTGTTGTGGTATCGGCTGTGGTGGTGTAGTGTTGGCTGCAGTCTTGTGGGGTTGGCTGTGATCTCGTGGTGCTGGTTATGATGTTGTGGTGTTGGCTGCGCGATTATGATGTTGTGGTGTTGGCTGCGCGATTATGATGTTGGAATGCTGTTGGTAAAAAGATAATGGTGATACTGGAATCGGATCATATTTTATCCTTACTCCAGGTACCAACATATGTCTATGTGTACTCCCCTCCCCACGTTGTTGAATCATCGATCTGCCTATCTCGCCGGGAACGGCTGGCACTCTTTGTCTGATCCTGTTGATGATCCTGTTGATGATCCTGTTGATGATCCTGTTGTCCAGTACTCTGAACTTCGCGCGATCTATGGCATGTTGTTTGTTTTCCCGTCTGATGTGCAAGATGAATGCCAAATCGTGACAATTATTAGTGTTGTATTAAAATAGCCCAATATATAGACGTTTCCATCCATGCAGAAGGCCCGCCGTGCTATGGTACCGTGAGCAGTCGTGTTGTCCATGGAAGGGAGTTTGGCGCCCTCCGCAAATCCAGGGAGTGAATGCTAGTATTGGATCACCATTATGAGGGCAATCCAAATATTGGTATCGCATGGCAACACCAATATTTTGATTGGTGTAACACGGCGGCAGTACCCAACGTACACGAGCCTCAGTACACCATCCTTAGTACACCAGCGTCAGTACACCAACCTCAGTACACCATCCTCAGTACACCATCCTCAGTACACCAGCCTCAGTACACCATCCACAGTACACTATCCTCAGTACACCAGCCTTAGTACACCATCCTCAGTACACTATCCTCAGTACACCAGCCTCAGTACACCATCCTCAGTACACCATCCTCAGTTCACCAGTCTCAGTATACCATCCTCAGTACACCAGCCTCAGTACACCATCCACAGTACACTATCCTCAGTACACCAGCCTTAGTACACCATCCTCAGTACACTATCCTCAGTACACCAGCCTCAGTACACCATACTCAGTACACCATCCTCAGTTCACCAGTCTCAGTATACCATCATCAGTACACCAGCCTCAGTACACCATCCTCAGTATACCAGCCTCGAACCCTGGTGCATGTTGCTCCTGTAAATGTTGTGTGCCCTGTTTCAGATCCGTACCAGATGTTCGGCCCGACGAGCAGCAGACTGGCCAGCTCAGGTACGTACACCAGCGCATCTCAACATCTGCTCAATGTCAACAGCAAGTGTATGGCTTATCCTACACGTACACGCGAGTCCTGCCGGTGTGTCGTCTCTCTGGTGCATGACTGACGAATAGTTTAACACATACTTGAGAGATGGCTCCCCAAAAAAAGGACAGCACACCAGTAACATCAGCAACATTACCATCATCAGAAATATGCGGTCAGAAGAAGATTGCACGTCATCCAATTCCCAGAAAGTCCCGGTTAAAAATATGTAAGTGAACTTTGCGCCATTTTTTCCTTTTTTTTCGGGACGTGATTCCACATCGCTAAAAACTTCAAAATAGAATTCCTGTAAAAATGTGCCTACGCATCATGCAGCGTGTGTTTCTATCGCTGGTTAGTGGTACACTTGTGTGGATCTTATCTTCCTCCCAACTTGTTCTTTTCATTTGTTTTTTACCTGAAAGGGCATAAGCATAAAAGTTGTCTAACATGTTGTTCAATTAAGCATAAAACGTAGTTAGTTTCAGTTACTTGAATACCCTTACATAGATAGCTGAGTAATCCTTACCTAGTGAGGTGACGAAAAGAATGAAATGAATGAAAAGCACACAAAAGAAACCGATATAATACAGATATGCTTTGGTCTTTCACAAATTCTGCAGTACTGAGAAGGTGTCGCGAAATACCACGAGCCCTGGATCCAGACACCAGCGATCAGATCCAGACAGATCCAGACACCAGCGATCAGATCCAGACAGATCCAGACAGATCCAGACACCAGCGACCTACCCATCACCGGAAGATTCACAGAGCACCTCCCCTCATTCACTGAGCGAAAGTAAAACAAAACTTGCACACAAAAAATCCTCAGAAAAAGCAGCAGCTGCTGAAGATGCAAGACGCTTGCTACGGCATGTTACCTGTAGCTGGGTCGGCCGGCCGTCAACACGGCCACTGCGTCCACTGCTGACAACACAGCTGCCCAGACACCACTGTCACAACGCATCATCTGCATACCTCTCTGTTTCAAGCATCACTTCTACATACCTCACTGCTCCAAGCATCACTTCTGCATACCTCGCTGTTCGAAATATCACTTCCACATACCTCGCTGCTCCAAACATTACTTCTACATACCTCGCTGCCCCCAACACCATTTCTTCGTACTTCGCTGCTCCAAATATCACTTCTACATACCTCACTGCACTAAACATCACTTCTACATACCTCGCTGCTTCAAAAATCACTTCTATGCAGCGTTTATACTATGCGACGTTACTGCTACGAACTTTGCTGCTTCGTGACATTACTGCAACACGACCTTACTGTTGCGCGTCATTGTTGCTTCGGGACATTAATGCGCATGTGTACTCAAATGTGATGTCGTTGAAAAAGGCTCTCTTTAGATTTGTGGGTGGTGGTTGGGTGTTTCCGCAATACTTTTTGATGTATAAATGCTTAGAGCGCGCCATAGGCCTGACGCTAAATGTTTCCAGTAGTGGGAAGGTAGGATGCCATGTCATACCATGTCATGTGAGGTCACATGTGCTGGTTTCAGGCCGGGGCAGTCCACAATACCTTGTGATTTGGAACATCTTGTGCACGCAATAGGCCCAATGCAAACTTGGTTTCTAGAGCATCGGAACCCATACAATCCACTCCCCTCTCACGTGGGCTCCACACGGATAACATTAACGCACATGTTATACCAAGCAACACCTTGGTCCATCCAGAAGTGTCCATTCATAAGTTCATTATACCCATTCATCCGTATCCCATCTTCAGCCAAATTGTGGTGTTCTGCACTCCCATTCGCCTATAATTACCTTAGAATTGTGGTGTTCTGCACTCCCATTCACCTATAATTAACTTAGAATTGTGATGTTCTGCACTCCCATTCGCCTATAATTAACTTAGAATTGTGATGTTCTGCACTCCCATTAACCTCTAATTAACTTAGAATTGTGATGTTCTGCACTCCCATTCACCTATAATTAACTTATAATTGTGATGCTCTGCACTCCCATTAACCTCTAATTAACTTAGAATTGTGATGTTCTGCACTCCCATTCACCTATAATTAACTTAGAATTTCTACAAAGTTGCCTTCCGGGTGCGATTTTTCTTTTCTCAAATTTCGTACCGCAAATAATGCAGCGCATATCATCCTCATTGCAAACAGACTGAAGGTGACATTGATATCAACCGAGAACAAATGCAGCTCGTGGCTTGCTGCTACTACATACTACCCCTTGCATGTATATGTATTCCCACTGATGAATTGTCAGCGCAAGGTATCGTGGAATGAGCAATTATGAATGATTGTGGAGTGGAGTGGACCGCTGCATCTAAAAGGTGAATGGGGTGGTTTTGTGTGGAGTGGACCACTCCATCTATAAGGTGAATGGGGTGGTTTGGGAGTGGAGTGGACCGCTCCATCTATAAGATTAGTGGGGCGGTTTGGGAGTGGAGTGGACCGCTCCATCTATAAGATTAGTGGGGCGGTTTGGGAGTGGAGTGGACCGCTCAATCTATAAGATTAGTGGGGCGGTTTGGGAGTGGAGTGGACCGCTCCATCTATAACATTGGTGGGGCGGTTTGGGAGTGGAGTGGACCGCTCAATCTATAAGATTAGTGGGGCGGTTTGGGAGTGGAGTGGACCGCTCCATCTATAACATTGGTGGGGCGGTTTGGGAGTGGAGTGGACCGCTCAATCTATAAGATTAGTGGGGCGGTTTTCAGAGGCTCGGTCGAGGAGGCTTGGTTGAAGATGCCCGTTTGAAGTTTGAAGTGAGGACGAGAAGTCTGATGTTGAACACCGGTCGTCTGTAGTCGAAGGAGGGTTTTAATCAGTTAGAGGAATAATATCAAATGAGACGATATTGGCGTTATCTAGGGGAGCGAACATTGGGCTAGACCTCCCCTTGGGAGTGCGGAAAACCCTCCACGATCGCTCGACTATTTTCTGCATCCCTCAATTGTTTTCAGCCGAAGGCATCCCTCTGAGGAATAGTCTAGGCTCCCGGTGTGCTCCGCGTGCAGTGCTCGACATTTCCTCAGTGGTAGCGGTGCGTAGCGCCTCTTCAAGGAAATGGTGGCCTTCTGGTAGAGATCGGAGCCCTGTGGACGGATCTCCTGCGGCACCCCTCATACTGATCTCCCGCTGCCCCTCACACTGATCTCTCGCAGCACCCCTCATACTGATCTCCTGCGGTAACCCTCATACTGATCTTCCGCTGCCCTCATACTGATCTCCCGCTTCCCCTCATACTGATCTCCCGCTGCTCCTCATACTGATCTCCCGCTGCTCCTCATACTGGTCTCCCGCTGCTCCTCATACTGATCTCTCGCTGCCCCTCTCATGTGGAAACGGCACCCTTTGAGATTGCATGTCCCTTTGGTGAGTTTCTCAATGAGCCAGTGCGGATTGGAGCCGCAGAAGGCCAGCACAAGTCCGTCTGATAATTCATCACGGGGGCCGATGGAGACCGGGAGGTGCCCCAGGTCGAGCCACCAAAACCACGAGAGGGTCGTGTCAAGTCAGGGAGGATCATGTAAGTTTGTGTTAGGCTGTATTTAGTCGGAAGGGGTGGGCAAACGGCTTGTTACAGAGGGACCATCTCAAATTGGAGAGAAGTCATTGAAAGTCGATGAGGATCCGTTTTAAGTAACATGTAAGTGTCTGGGATCGTTGGTGAGGGGCTGTCTAACACCTGAGAGGGATCGTCTCCTTCGACTGTGGGGTGGTCCTCCACCGAGACGTGACTGGTGGGGGCGTGTCTTCTACCGAGACGTGACTGTGGGTCGTGTCCTCCACGTCTGCCGGAGGTGGTGCCGGTGGTCCATGAAGATGACTCAGTGTGACGGGTCGGCAACACGCCGTGTTGACGGTCATGGCTGCCCGCTGAGCCGCTGTTGTCTGGTGTCAGTCTATGGCTGCCCGCTGAGCCGCTGTTGTCTGGTGTTAGTCTATGGCTGCCCGCTGAGCCGCTGTTGTCTGGTGTCAGTCTATGGCTGCCCGCTGAGCCGCTGTTGTCTGGTGTCAGTCTATGGCTGCCCGGTGAGCCGCTGTTGTCTGGTGTCAGTCTATGGCTGCCCGCTGAGCCGCTGTTGTCTGGTGTCAGTCTATGGCTGCCCGCTGAGCCGCTGTTGTCTGGTGTCAGTCTATGGCTGCCCGCTGAGCCGCTGTTGTCTGGTGTCAGTCTATGGCTGCCCGGTGAGCCGCTGTTGTCTGGTGTCAGTCTATGGCTGCCCGCTGAGCCGCTGTTGTTTGGTGTTAGTCTATGGCTGCCCGGTGAGCCGCTGTTGTCTGGTGTCAGTCTATGGCTGCCCGGTGAGCCGCTGTTGTCTGGTGTCAGTCTATGGCTGCCCGGTGAGCCGCTGTTGTCTGGTGTCAGTCTATGGCTGCCCGGTGAGCCGCTGTTGTCTGGTGTCAGTCTATGGCTGCCCGCTGAGCCGCTGTTGTCTGGTGTCAGTCTATGGCTGCCCGCTGAGCCGCTGTTGTCTGGTGTCAGTCTATGGCTGCCCGGTGAGCCGCTGTTGTCTGGTGTCAGTCTATGGCTGCCCGGTGAGCCGCTGTTGTCTGGTGTCAGTCTATGGCTGCCCGGTGAGCCGCTGTTGTCTGGTGTCAGTCTATGGCTGCCCGGTGAGCCGCTGTTGTCTGGTGTCAGTCTATGGCTGCCCGCTGAGCCGCTGTTGTCTGGTGTCAGTCTATGGCTGCCCGCCGAGCCGCTGTTGTCTGGTGTCAGTCTATGGCTGCCCGGTGAGCCGCTGTTGTCTGGTGTCAGTCTATGGCTGCCCGGTGAGCCGCTGTTGTCTGGTGTCAGTCTATGGCTGCCCGCTGAGCCGCTGTTGTCTGGTGTCAGTCTATGGCTGCCCGCTGAGCCGCTGTTGTCTGGTGTCAGTCTATGGCTGCCCGGTGAGCCGCTGTTGTCTGGTGTCAGTCTATGGCTGCCCGGTGAGTCGCTGTTGTCTGGTGTCAGTCTATGGCTGCCCGCTGAGCCGCTGTTGTTTGGTGTTAGTATATGGCTGCCCGGTGAGCCGCTGTTGTCTGGTGTCAGTGTATGGCTGCCCGGTGAGCCGCTGTTGTCTGGTGTCAGTGTATGGCTGCCCGCTGAGTCGCTGTTGTCTGGTGTCAGTGTATGGCTGCCCGGTGAGCCACTGTTGTTTGGTGTTAGTCTATGGCTGCCCGGTGAGCCGCTGTTGTCTGGTGTCAGTGTATGGCTGCCCGGTGAGCCGCTGTTGTCTGGTGTCAGTGTATGGCTGCCCGGTGAGCCGCTGTTGTCTGGTGTCAGTCTATGGCTGCCCGGTGAGTCGCTGTTGTCTGGTGTCAGCATGTGGCTGCCCGGTGAGCCGCTGTTGTCTGGTGTCAGTCTATGGCTGCCCGGTGAGCCGCTGTTTGTCTGGTGTCAGTCTATCGCTGCCCGGTGAGCCGCTGTTGTCTGGTGTCAGTCTGTGGCTGCCCGGTGAGCCGCTGTTGTTTGGTGTTAGTCTATGGCTGCCCGGTGAGCCGCTGTTGTCTGGTGTCAGTGTATGGCTGCCCGGTGAGCCGCTGTTGTCTGGTGTCAGTCTATGGCTGCCCGGTGAGCCGCTGTTGTTTGGTGTTAGTCTGTGGCTGCCCGGTGAGCCGCTGTTGTCTGGTGTCAGTGTATGGCTGCCCGGTGAGCCACTGTTGTCTGGTGTCAGTCTATGGCTGCCCGGTGAGCCGCTGTTTTTTGGTGTTAGTCTATGGCTGCCCGGTGAGCCGCTGTTGTCTGGTGTCAGTCTATGGCTGCCCGGTGAACCGCTGTTGTCTGGTGTCAGTCTATGAATCCAACGGTTAAGTTGCATCCGAAATGAAGAGGGGGCGAACCAAAGATTAGCTGCAATGGCCTATAAAAAGTGACTCTTACACTCGAAGTCGACCAAAATAACATTGCCTATGCTGTTTGTTATATGCCTATATATTAGCGAAACCAATGTCCTGCACTTCCGGCGATGAACGCTTTTTATACTGGATGTACAAAATGAAAATGTGGTTCTTCAAACATTCATAAAATAATTGTTTGGTCACATTTGAAGGCCATTATTTTGTTTACCGAGCGCATATTGTCATTCCGCTCCTTAATGATACCGGTCTGCGATACAGGATCGGAGAGCCAGAGTTCGGTTTGCACAATGTCGGCACATTTTCGGGTGGGAGTGGGCGGTTAGTTGGAAAAAAGGAGATGCCGGACTTTGGCTAGCTTACGACATCAAAATAAGTTCTGAGATTTGCAAAGCAAATGCCACACGAACGTCATGCCATACCAATCTTATGGTGAGCGACCCACCCGCGCACAGGAGTCTTGTTTTCTCGAGCCTTGTGCTATTCCTCCGAACTTTATCAACTACGAACCCTTTGCGTCGCGAACCATTTTTCTACACTACGAACTGCAATATCTACTAACCATGTGCTATGCGAGCTTCATGGCATGAGAACGTTGTGTTTACGAACCTAATGTGATGCCAACTACTGCTTTAAGAACATTCATGCCAGATCCATCTACAAACCATACTCCCGATCGTGGCGCCACCTTTTCTAATTAAACCCTGCAGCGCCATCTTCAGAGGTGATATGTATAATGCATCCATCCACACACATCCACACGCACACACACACACACACATACACACACAAACTATATATATATATATATATATAAATATATATATCTATATATATATTTACTCACCTCTGAAGATGGCGCTGTAGTCGCACATTTTAATTAGAAAAGGTAGCGCCAGCCAGCCTGTTGCAGTTTTTCGCCAATTTCCCGTTCTTTTAGCTAATTCTCTCGACCAGAACTGTGCGACGCCTGTCGCAGCCAGTTGATATGCAGAACATGCAGTGCATAGTGAGCGCGGTTTGGAGTATTAACGGTGAATGTACCGCTGACGGCCTCTTTATGAGACGACGGAGCAGAAATTATCCTCATTCATACCATGTTGATAAACTATGTATTTTTTTAACCTTTTAAATGTCAGTGTTGCAGTGCCTGTATACTTCTCTGGTGGAACATTTTCCGGTGGTGGCCAAAGATCTGCTTGTGGCTTTCCCGAATAGATAGACGTATCTCCCACATACATGATGTACATCGTGAACACAGTGTGGTGACACGCGTGTCTTACACTGACACGTAGCCACTATGCTGACCCAGCTCCGGACTTCGTTCGAGTCCTGCCAACAGCTGCACCAAGGTGTAAAGCTGATGAAGGGCTGTGCTTATCTTTTTCCTCTGATTATTGACTCACCAGCGAGCCGTCTGCCGGCAGGCACTGGCCAGATCCAGCTGTGGCAGTTCCTGCTGGAGCTGCTGTCGGACAGCTGTGGCAGTTCATTATTGGCTCACCAGCGAGCCGTCTGCCGGCAGGCACTGGCCAGATCCAGCTGTGGCAGTTCCTGCTGGAGCTGCTGTCGGACAGCACCAACGCCAGCATCATCACCTGGGAGGGAACCAACGGCGAATTCAAGCTCTCGGATCCGGATGAGGTGGCGCGCAAGTGGGGCGAGCGCAAGAGCAAGCCCAACATGAACTACGACAAGCTGAGCAGGGCGCTTAGGTCAGTGTATGTGCAGGCAGATACACGGAGCGACCTTATCAGAGCATGTGCAGATACACGGAGCGGTCTTATCAGTGTATGTTGCGATGAGCAGAGCGTTCTTATTAGAATGTGTTGATATGAACGTGGTGCTCAGGGCCAGCATGTGCTTAGACACACGTGGTGCTCAGGGTCTGTATGTGCTGAGATGGACATGGTGTTCAGAGTCTGTATGTGTTGAGATGGACATGGTGCTCAGGGTCTGTATGTGTTGAGATGGACATGGTGCTCAGGGTCGGTACATGTTAAGGCGGACATGGTGCTCAGAGTCTGTACGTGTTGAGACGGACATGGTGCTCAGGGTCTGTATGTGTGGAGACGGACATGGCGCTCAGGGTATGTATGTGTTGAGATGGACATGGTGCTCAGGGTCGGTATGTGTTGATATGTACATGGTGCTCAGAGTCTGTATGTGTTGAGATGGACATGGTGTTCAGAGTTCGTATGTGTTGAGATAGACATGGTGCTCAGGGTCTGCATGTGTTGAAATGGACATGGTGCTCAGAGTCTGTATGTGTTGAGATGGACATGATGTTGGTAGCTCAGTTGGTTAGAGCGCTGGCCTGCTCTGGTCTCCCCTGTCCTGGCAACGCAGGGTTCGAGTCGCTTCGCGCGCTCGCATTTAGCCCCCGGCTGGGAGGGTCAGTTGGCAGCTGGCCCGATAAGGCCGGGGACGAGCTACCGGGCGGCCGTGTCGGTGCATTGACGGCACGTTAAACTTTCGGTCAAAATTCTGCCGTTGAACTTGAATTAATGGATCGGGTGGTGGGGCCAGGGTTCACGCAACAAGCTCTGCTTAGCAATAGGACCCTGGTTCATAAAGCCACCCAACAAGAACTCGGATTAAATTTATTAAATAATACAAGAAAAAACAAATGTTCAGAGTTTGTATGTGTTGAGATAGACATGGTGTTCAGAGTGTGTGTGTGTTCAGATGGACATGGTGCTCAGGGTCTGTATGTGTTGAGAAGGACATGGTGCTCAGGGTCGGTACGTGCTAAGGCGGATATGGTGCTCAGAATCTGTATGTGTTGAGACGGACATGGTGCTCAGGGTCTGTATGTGTTGAGACGGATATGGAGCTCAGGGTCTGTATGTGTTGAGATGGACATGGTGCTCAGGGTAGAGTGCATTGATGTGAACGGCACCTCAAGTCGTGGATGTGCTCCTTGGGGCCGGCGGTCGGTCGATTTCTCACGGAGTGTCATGCGTGGAGTGTCGAGATGACGTCACTGTCCTTGATTGCTACGAAGTTTTCGTGTGCCAAGCGCTCGGCACCCGTCCACCATTTCTTGGTTTGCATGCTGTGTGTGGTTCTGACGAGCTGGTCCATCGCAGGTACTATTACGACAAGAACATCATGACCAAGGTGCACGGGAAGCGGTACGCCTACAAGTTCGACTTCCACGGACTGGCGGCTGCCACACAGCCAGCGGCCGACCCTGCCGCCTACAAGTACCAGAGCGACCTCTTCATGACCGGATACCACACATCATCCAAGCTGAACTTCATGGGTGCTCACACGCCGATGCCAAGCAGCACAGGTAAGCCGACACAGGTAAACTGGGTGCCAAACAACACGGGTAAGCCGGCACAGGTAAACTGGACGCCAAGCAGCACAGGTAAGCAAACACAGGTAGACTGGATACCAAACGGCAGGCAAGCCGACACAGGTAGACTGGGTGCCAAACAGCACGGGTAAGCCGACACAGGTAGACTGGGTACCAAACAGCACAGGTAAGCCGATACAGGTAGACTGGGTGCCAAGCAGCACAGATAAGCCGACACAGGTAAACTGGATGCCAAACAGCACAGGTTAGCTGGCACAGATAGACTGGAGGGTCGACTGACGATTTACGTGCAGCAAGCCAGAAGATCACTTACAACACAATTCGGCTCCTCATCAGAAAACACTGCAGCAGCACTGGGACAATTCCCGGCTTTGGTCGAAGATATGTGTTTGCTTTCCGCAAGCTGAACTGCCTGGAGTTAACATAGCACAACTCTTTGCTTTTAAGTTTGTTGTCTTTCAATGCAGGCCTCTACTTTGCATTCGGCAGACAAAAACACGCGGAATATGACATCCAAGTACGAGGTTCTGTGCTAAGCATCAAGCTCATTAGATTCCATCAATCCGAGCGGACGTTCAGGAATCAAGTGTTTTCGATTGGAATAGTCTGTATTAAGGCAGCATTATATGAACACAATATACTCCCGGCTTATGACCTCTGCGCGGCACAGATGGATTGCCTATTGTATCAACAGGTAAGTGCCGAGACACATACCACTAATGAAGCTATTATTGAAGCACACGAAGCTTGCAGTCGGTAGCTAATCGTATCGTGTGCTGTGTGACACCGGACGAAAGTACACCACACGACAGTACGTCACACGACAATACACCACACGACAGTGCACCACACGACAGTACACCACACGACAATACACCACACGACAGTGCACCACACGACAGTACACCACACGACAGTACACCACACGACAGTACACCACACGACAGTACACCACACGACAGTACACCACACGACAGTACACCACACGACAGTACACCACACGACAGTACACCACACGACAATACACCACACGACAGTACGTCACACGACAATACACCACACGACAATACACCACACGACAGTACACCACACGACAGTACACCACACGACAGTACGTCACACGACAGTACACCACACGACAGTACACTATACGACAATACACCACACAACAGTACGCTACACAACAGTACACCATACGACAGTACACCACACGACAGTACACCACACGACAGCACGCCACGCGACAGTACACTATACGACAATACACCACACGACAATACACCACACGACAATACACCACACGACAGTACACCAAACGACAGTACACCACACGACAGTACACCACACGACAGCACGCCACGCGACAGTACACTATACGACAATACACCACACGACAATACACCACACGACAGTACACCACACGACAGTACACCACACGACAGTACACTATACGACAATACACGACACAACAGTACGCTACACAACAGTACACCACACGACAGTACACCACACGACAGTACACCACACGACAGCACGCCACACGACAGTACACCCACGACAGTACACACGACAATACACCACACGACAGTACACCACACGACAGTACACCACACGACAGTACGTCACACGACAGTACACCACACGACAGTACACAGTACACACGACAATACACCACACAACAGTACACTACACAACAGTACACCACACGACAGTACACCACACGACAATACACCACACGACAGCACGCCACGCGACAGTACCTCACACGACAGTACGTCACACGACAGTACACCACACGACAGTACACTATACGACAATACACCACACAACAGTACGCTACACAAAAGTACACTACACGACAGTACGCCACACGACAGTACACCACACGACAGAACGTCACACGACAGTACGCTACACGACAGTACACCACACGACAGTACACCACACGACAGTACACCACACGACAGTACACCACACGACAGTACACCACACGACAATACACCACACTACAGTACACCACACGACAGTACGTCACACGACAGTACACTACACGACAGTACGCCACACGACAGTACGCCACGCGACAGTACACCACACGACAGTACACCACACGACAATGTACCACACGACAGTACACCACACGACAGTACACTACACAACAGTACGCCACGCGACAGTACACCACACGACAGTACACCACACGACAGTACGTAACACGACAGTACGCTACACGACAGTACACCACACGACAGTACACCACACGACAGTACACCACACGACAATGTACCACACGACAGTACACCACACGACAGTACACCACACGACAGTACACCACACGACAGTACGCCACACGACAGTACGCTACACAACAGTACGCCACGCGACAGTACACCACACGACAGTACACCACACGACAGTACGTCACACAACAGTACACTACACGACAGTACACCACCCGACAGTACGTCACACGACAGTACGTCACACGACAGTACGCTACACGACAGTACGCCACACGACAGTACACCACACGACAGTACACCACACGACAGTACACCACACGACAGTACGTCACACGACAGTACGCCACACGACAGTACGCCACACGACAGTACGTCACACGACAGTACGCCACACGACAGTACACCACACGACAGTACACCACACGACAGTACACCACACGACAGTGCACCACACGACAGTACACCACACGACAGTACACCACACGACAGTACACCACACGACAGTACACGACACACCACACGACAGTACACCACACGACAGTACACCACACGACAGTACGTCACACGACAGTACGCTACACGACAGTACACCACACGACAGTACACCACACGACAGTACACCACACGACAGTAACCACACGACAGTACACACGACAGTACACCACACGACAGTACACCACACGACAGTACACCACACGACAGTACACCACACGACAGTACACCACACGACAGTACACCACACGACAGTACACCACACGACAGTACGCCACACGACAGTACACCACACGACAGTACACCACACGACAGTACACCACACGACAGTACACCACACGACAGTACACCACACGACAGTACACCACACGACAATACACCACACGACAATACACCACACGACAATACACCACACGACAGTACACCACACGACAGTACACCACACGACAGTACGTCACACGACAGTACGCTACAAGATAGTACACCACACGACAGTACACCACACGACAGTACGCCACACGACAGTACGCCACACGACAGTACGCCACACGACAGTACGCCACACGACAGTACACCACACGACAGTACACCACACGACAATGCATCACACGACAGTACGTCACACGACAGTACGTCACACGACAGTACGCTACACGACAGTACACCACACGACAGTACACCACACGACAGTACACCACACGACAGTACACCACACGACAGTACGTCACACGACAATACACCACACGACAATGCACCACACGACAATACACCACACGACAGTACACCACACGACAGTACGTCACACGACAGTACGCTACACAACAGTACGCCACGCTACAGTACACCACACGACAGTACACCACACGACAGTACGTCACACGACAGTACGCTACACGACAGTACACCACACGACAGTACACCACACGACAGTACACCACACGACAGTACGTCACACGACAGTACACCACACGACATTACACCACACGACAGTACACCACACGACAGTACACCACACGACAGTACACCACACGACAGTACACCACACGACGACAGTACGTCTACACGACAGTACACCACACGAC
Organism: Ashinkailepas kermadecensis; assembly: GCA_034440615.1. Classification (NCBI taxonomy): domain Eukaryota; kingdom Metazoa; phylum Arthropoda; class Thecostraca; family Neolepadidae; genus Ashinkailepas; species Ashinkailepas kermadecensis. Next base: position 246,010 of record JAOTOM010004867.1, read on the forward strand.
AGTACACCACACGACAGTACACCACACGACAGTACACCACACGACAGTACACCACACGACAATACACCACACGACAATACACCACACGACAGTACACCACACGACAGTACGTCACACGACAGTACGCTACACAACAGTACGCCACGCGACAGTACACCACACGACAGTACACCACATGATAGTACACCACATGGCAGTACACCACACGACAGTACGCCACACGACAGTGCACCACGCGACAGCACACCACACGACATTACACCACAGGATAGTACACCACATGGCAGTACACCACACGACAGTACGCCATACGACAGTACGCCATACGACAGTACGCCACACGACAGTACGCCACACGACAATACGCCACACGACAGTACACCACACGACAGTACACCACACGACAGTACACCACACGACAGTACACCACACGACAGTACACCACACGACAGTACACCACACGACGGTACACCACACAACAGTACACCACATGATAGTACACCACACGACAGTACACCACACGACAGTACGCTACACGACAGTACATCACACGATAGTACACCACAGGACAGTACACCACACGACAGTACACCACACGACAGTACGTCACACGACAGTACACCACACGACAGTACACTATACGACAATACACGACACAATAGTACGCTACACAACAGTACACCACACGACAGTACACCACACGACAGTACACCACACGACAGCACGCCACCAGACAGTACACCACACGACAATACACCACACGACAGTGCACCACACGACAGTACACCACACGACAGTACACCACACGACAGTACACCACACGACAGTACACCACACGACAATACACCACACGACAGTACGTCACACGACAATACACCACACGACAATACACCACACGACAGTACACCACACGACAGTACGTCACACGACAGTACACCACACGACAGTACACTATACGACAATACACCACACAACAGTACGCTACACAACAGTACACCACACGACAGTACACCACACGACAATACACCACACGACAGCACGCCACGCGACAGTACCTCACACGACAGTACGTCACACGACAGTACACCACACGACAGTACACTATACGACAATACACCACACAACAGTACGCTACACAACAGTACACTACACGACAGTACACCACACGACAGTACACCACACGACAGAACGTCACACGACAGTACGCTACACGACAGTACACCACACGACAGTACACCACACGACAGTACACCACACGACAGTACACCACACGTCAGTACACCACACGACAATACACCACACTACAGTACACCACACGACAGTACGTCACACGACAGTACACTACACTACAGTACGCCACGCGACAGTACACCACACGACAGTACACCACACGACAATGCACCACACGACAGTACACCACACGACAGTACACTACACAACAGTACGCCACGCGACAGTACACCACACGACAGTACACCACACGACAGTACGTAACACGACAGTACGCTACACGACAGTACACCACACGACAGTACACCACACGACAGTACACCACAGGACAGTACACCACACGACAATACACCACACGACAGTACACCACACGACAGTACGTCACACGACAGTACGCTACACAACAGTACGCCACGCGACAGTACACCACACGACAGTACACCACACGACAGTACACCACACGACAGTACGTCACACAACAGTACGCTACACGACAGTACACCACACGACAGTACGTCACACGACAGTACGTCACACGACAGTACGCTACACGACAGTACGCTACACGACAGTACACCACACGACAGTACACCACACGACAATGCACCACACGACATTACGTCACACGACAGTACGCTACACAACAGTACGCCACGCGACAGTACACCACACGACAGTACACCACACGACAGTACACCACACGACAGTACACCACACGACAGTACACCACACGACAGTACGTCACACGACAGTACGCTACACGATAGTACACCACACGACAGTACACCACACGACAGTACACCACACGACAGTACGTAACACGACAGTACGCTACACGACAGTACACCACACGACAGTACACCACACGACAGTACACCACACGACAGTACACCACACGACAGTACGCTACACGACAGTACACCACACGACAATACACCACACGACAGTACGTCACACGACAATACACCACACGACAATACACCACACGACAGTACACTACACGACAGTACACCACACGACAGTACGTCACACGACAGTACGCTACACGACAGTACACCACACGACAGTACACCACACGACAATACACCACACGACAGTACGTCACACGACAATACACCACACGACAATACACCACACGACAGTACACCACACGACAGTACACCACACGACAGTACGTCACACGACAGTACGCTACAAGATAGTACACCACACGACAGTACACCACACGACAGTACACCACACGACAGTACGTCACACGACAGTACGCGACACGACAGTACACCACACGACAGTACACCACATGATAGTACACCACACGATAGTACACCACACGACAGTACACCACACGACAGTACGTCACACGACAGTACGCTACACGACAGTACACCAGACGACAGTATACCACACGACAATGCATCACACGACAGTACGTCACACGACAGTACGTCACACGACAGTACGCTACACGATAGTACACCACACGACAGTGCACCACACGACAGTACACCACACGACAGTACACCACACGACAGTACACCACACGACAGTACGCTACACGACAGTACACCACACGACAATACACCACACGACAGTACGTCCCACACGACAATACACCACACGACAGTACACCACACGACAGTACACCACACGACAGTACGTCACACGACAGTACGCCACACGACAGTACGCCACACGACAGTACACCACACGACAGTACACCACACGACAGTACACCACACGACAGTACACCACACGACAATACACCACACGACAGTACGTCACACGACAATACACCACACGACAATACACCACACGACAGTACACCACACGACAGTACACCACACGACAGTACGTCACACGACAGTACGCTACAAGATAGTACACCACACGACAGTACACCACACGACAGTACGTCACACGACAGTACGCTACACGACAGTACACCACACGACAGTACACCACACGACAGTACACCACACGACAGTACACCACACGACAGTACGTCACACGACAGTACGCTACACGACAGTACACCACACGACAGTACACCACACGACAATGCATCACACGACAGTACGTCACACGACAGTACGTCACACGACAGTACGCTACACGACAGTACACCACACGACAGTGCACCACACGACAGTACACCACACGACAGTACACCACACGACAGTACGTCACACGACAATACACCACACGACAATGCACCACACGACAATACACCACACGACAGTAAACCACACGACAGTACGTCACACGACAGTACGCTACACAACAGTACGCCACGCTACAGTACACCACACGACAGTACACCACACGACAGTACGTCACACGACAGTACGCTACACGACAGTACACCACACGACAGTACACCACACGACAGTACACCACACGACAGTACGTCACACGACAGTACGCTACACGACATTACACCACACGACAGTACACCACACGACAGTACACCACACGACAGTACACCACACGACAGTACACCACACGACAGTACGTCACACGACAGTACGCTACACGACAGTACACCACACGACAGTACACCACACGACAGTACACCACACGACAGTACACCACACGACAGTACACCACACGACAGTACACCACACGACAATACACCACACGACAGTACACCACACGACAGTACGTCACACGACAGTACGCTACACAACAGTACGCCACGCGACAGTACACCACACGACAGTACACCACAGGATAGTACACCACATGGCAGTACACCACACGACAGTACGCCACACGACAGTGCACCACGCGACAGCACACCACACGACATTACACCACAGGATAGTACACCACATGGCAGTACACCACACGACAGTACGCCATACGACAGTACGCCACACGACAGTACGCCACACGACAGTACGCCACACGACAATACGCCACACGACAGTACACCACACGACAGTACACCACACGACAGTACACCACACGACAGTACACCACACGACAGTACACCACACGACAGTACACCACACAACAGTACACCACATGATAGTACACCACACGACAGTACACCACACGACAGTACGCTACACGACAGTACATCACACGATAGTACACCACAGGACAGTACACCACACGACAGTACACCACACGACAGTACGCCACACGACAGTACACCACACGACAGTACACATACGACAATACACCAACGATAGTACGCACACGACAGTACACCACACGACAGTACACCACACGACAGTACACCACACGACAGCACGCACACGACAGTACACCACACGACAGTACACCACACGACAGTGCACCACACGACAGTACACCACACGACAGTACACCACACGACAGTACACCACGCGACAGTACACCACACGACAGTACACCCACGACAGTCACGACAGTACGTCACACGACAGTGCACCACACGACAGTTACCCACACGACAGTACACCACACGACGGTACACCCACAGTACACCACACGACAGTACACCACACGACAGTGCGCCACGACGACAGTACCCACGACAGTACACCACACGACAGTCACCACATACGTACGACAGTACGCCACAGTACACACGACAGTACGCCACAGCACGAAGTACCCACGACAGTACACCACACGACAGTACACCACACGACAGTACGCCACACGACAGTACGCCACACGACAGTACACCACACGATAGTACACCACACGACAGTACACCACACGACAGTACACCACACGACAGTACACCACACGACAGTACACCCAGGACAGTACACCACACGACAGTACACACACGACAGTACACCACACAACAGTACACCACATGATAGTACACCACACGACAGTACACCACACGACAGTACGCTACACGACAGTACATCACACGATAGTGCACCACACGACAGTACGATACACAACAGTACGCCACACTACAGTACGGCATACTACAGTACGTCACAGTACGCTACACGACAGTACGCCACACGACAGTACACCACACGACAGTACACCATGCGACAGTACGCCACACGACAGTACGCCACACGACAGTACGTCACACGACAGTACGTCACACGACATTACACCACACGACAGTACGCCATACGACAGTGCATCGCAGTATGGCACACGACAGTACGCCACATTACAGTACGCCACACGACAGTACGCCGCACGACAGTACGCCAGACGACATTACACCACAAGACCTTACACCACACCACAGTACGCTACACGACAGTACGCCACATTACATTACGCCACACGACAGTACGCCGCACGACAGTACGCCGCACGACAGTACGCCACACGACATTACACCACACGACCTTACAGCACACGACAGTACGTTACAGTACGCCACACGATAGTACGCCACATGCCAGTACGCCACACGACAGTACATCACGGTACGCTACACGACAGTACATCACAGTACGCCACACGACAGTATGCCGCACGACAGTTCGCGACACTACAGTACACCACACGACAGTATGCTACACGACATTATACCACACGACAATACATCACACGACAGTACGCCACACGACAGTAAGCCACACGACAATACGCTACACGACAATTCGCCACACGACAGTGCACCACACCACAGCACACCACATGACAGTATGCCACACGACAGTACACCACACGACAGCACACCACATGACAGTATGCCACACGACAATACGCCACACGACAGTACACCACACGACAGCACACCACATGACAGTACACCACACGACATTAAGCTACATAACAGTACGCCACGCCACAGTACACCAAACGACAGTACGTCACAAGACAGTACACCACACTACAGTACGCCATACGACAATACGCCACACGAAAATACGCCACACGACAGTGTACCACACGACAGTGTACCACACGACAATGTACTACACGACAGTGTACCACACGACAGTACACCACATGACATTACACCACACGACAGTACGCCACACGACAGTACGCCACACGACATTACACCACACGACAGTACACCACACTACAGTGCGCCACACGACAGTACGCCACACGACAGCACACCACACAACAGTACACCACATGACAGTACACCACACGACAGTACATCACACGACAGTACGCTACACGACAGTACACCACACTACAGTACACCACACAACAGTACGTCATACGACAGTACGTCACAGTACGCTACACGACAGTACGCTACACGACAGTACGCCACACGACAGTACGCCACACGACAGTACGTCACACGACAATACGCCACACGACAATACGCCACACGACAGTACGCCACACGACAATACGCCACACGACAATACGCCACACGACCTTACACCACACGACAGTACGCTACACGACATTACACCACACGACAGTACGCCACATTACAGTACGTCACACGACAGTACGCCACACGACAGTACATCATAGTACGGCACACGACAGTACGCCACATTACAGTACGTCACACGACAGTACGTCACACGACAGTACGCCACACGACCTTACACCACACGACAGTACTATACACGACATTACACCACACGACAGTACATCATAGTACGGCACACGACAGTACGCCACATTACAGTACGCCACACGACAGTACGTTACGCGACAATACGCCACACGACAATACGCCACACGACAGTACGCCACACGACCTAACACCACACGACAGTACGCTACACGACATTACACCACACGACAGTACGCCACACGACAGTACATCATAGTACGGCGCACGACAGTACGACACATTACAGTGCGCCACACGACAGTACACCGCACGACAGTACGCCACACGACATTACACCACACGACCTTACACCACACGACAGTACGTCACAGTACGCCACACGACAGTATGCCACATGACAGTACGCCACACTACAGTACATCACAGTACGCCACACGACAGTACGCCACATTACAGTACGCCACACGACAGTACGCCGCACGCCAGTACGCCACACGACAGTACACCACACGACAATACATCACACCACAGCACGCTACACGTCAGTACGCTACTCGACAGCACACCACAAAACAGTACGCCACACGACAGTACGCCACAAGACAGTACGCCACACGATAGTACTACACACGGCAGTACATCACATAACGGTGCACCAAACGAAAGTACTGTACACGACATCACGCCGACAAAATATAACAATTTTTTATATGATCCACATTTTGGCGCGCGTTTTTTCCGGTGAACACGCACACAACTTGAGATGCACTGGTGTGGGGGTGTGCGAGTTTGCTTGGCCATATATGCAAATGAACCATGCAACCGTAAATATACTTACATGGTGTGTTTACTAATATTGATTCGTACGTCTTCAAGGTGCAATAACGATTCATTGCATGGCTGGTCACATTGTTGCATTTCGACGAGTGCTATTTTTGTCCACCGGTGCAGTAAGAACTTGATGCGTTTTCGTATGTGGTGCTAGAGCTTGCTTGATCACAAACATCTTTGTTCGACAAATGGTCATGTCAATGACGGGTTGCAATGTTAAAAGCTACTTGTTCTCCCTACGGCCATCGGCTCGGAGTCGGAAGCCGCCGCAATGGTGCTCCTTGTCACCTCCAGCGGGCGGGAGGCTCCGAGAGTAGCATCTAACTGAGGGCCCCGTTTGCAGGGAGCATTTTCCCGCCGGCGTCATCGTACTGGCCCAACCACAGCGCCAACCTGTACTCGAACATCGCGGCCGCGTCAGCCGGCCACATGCCGCCGCACCACGCCAGTCACATGACGTCACACATCGCGTCATACCCGCACTACGCGTGACAGACGTCCTCCGGCTGGCGGATGTGGTGCTGTCCGGACCAGGCAGCGGCGACCGACCATCTGTAGTCATATATTATCAGTTGTCCGAGTATTCAGTGGCAGTCTACTGGCGTTGTATTGTTAGTTAATCCCATGCCAAGTATGATTAACTTAATTATATGTATGCAGGCTATATCGTATTCCCAGTAGGTACACATTATTTCAGTCATTTATCACGGAACTGATTATGCCAGGTTTATTGTATGGTTCTGCACTATTTTGGCGTGAGACACACTTATTGCAACGAACGTTTTGTTCATTATTCCTTAGCTCAGCCACGTGACGAAGTGCGAACAGTTGTACAAGTATATAGGCGATACATTGAAGCGAGTCAGAAATGGTACTGTGATATATCGGAACGATGACTGGAATACTCTTAGATCTACTTTGATCTTAGCTTAGGTACTTTGTAACATAAAATGTCTAGATTGGAAGCGGGGAAGAGCTGTTGGTATGATGACCGTTGTGTTTTTGATGGATTTGTGCGTGCATCACATCATGTACTTGTGGTTGATGAATGTGATTTAGTTTTCTGCATACACCGCATTGGTTCTCCTTGTTCAACAATGCGTCCGTGGGGTGAGTTTATTTATTACCGTTTGAGCTTTCCGAAATCATTCATTCTAGTCAAATAAGTGCAATAGATTTGATAAAGGCATGACGAGTATTGGTCGCTGTCCTTTGTACCAAACCTCAATGTCTCGGGATTCGCGTATTTTGTTAGTTTCAGTCGCACTTTTCAGCATATTGTCTAGCGATTTATTAAGGCGTATGTTCTGTTAATCGTGCTCTGATTCCAGCAATTAGTACAACATTTTGCGGTGTTTATTATGTTGTTGCATTTTGTTGTTCTCGTTGTCAAATGTCCACTTTGCTGTCTTGCGGAATAGTTACTTAGCTCTCCCAGTGTGGAGGGATGGAGGGGATGTCAGTTTGATCCCTCCCAGGGGATCAACTTGTCAGATAACTTCTTTATCATTATATTATGGCTTGGAAATATGGCACATCGTCCTGAAAGTGATGATCGCACGTTGTGCTCAAAGGCGAACTTCCAGTCTGCCAAATTGTCATCGCCAGAACAGGTCAACGTCAGCCCAAGTCAATGTCAGGTCACGCTCGTCCTGAAAACATATGGTTTCAATGTGTTTTCAAAACATACAGTGAAACATTTATCATGAACTAACCAAAAACAGCATAGCATACATACATATATAGATATATATACACACACACACACATATATATATATATATATATATATACACATAGATGCACATCAGTAGCGCAACCAGGGGGGGCAAGGGGCCATGCCCCCCCCCGAAATTTGTTGGGGGCCCGCGAAGCGGGCCCCTGGCTCGGAGTGGGTCACCATACTCAGAGCCCTGGCTAGGGGCCCGCGAAGCGGATCTGTGGCTCGAATCAGGGGCCCTTTGAACCAACTGAAAATCTGGGGGCCCGTTTTAACCAGGGCCCGCCTCGAACCGGGGCCCCTGATAAAGGAAAAGTGCTTTTATTTCTGCGAAGTTTTACAAACATAGGGGCCCGCTCAAAAGTAAGTGCATGTTTTCCGCAGACTTTTTTAAAACATGAGGGGGCCCGCTTGCGAGGGAGCCCGCCCTCCAACCCTGGCCCCCCCCCCGAACTGAAATCCTGGTTGCGCTACTGATGCACATGTATGTGAAGGATATAGACGCGGAGAAACGATAACGACAACGGTACATGGCCCCCACAAATATTGGACTATATTTCAAGTCAGCATTAGGGCAGGCCACGGAGCTACATTCAGTAGTATATTCAGGACGCACGTACCACGGCCGCTCTGGAGTTTAAAGAATGGTCTATTGCGGAGTAATGCTGGTCGTTGGGATCAGGACTTGTTGTTCACATTTTGCACGCCGAGTCCGCTCCCAGTGGGAGCAGCTTCGCGATGTCTTTGTTTGTTGGATTTTCTGTTTGTGTGAAAAATATAGGAAATGAAAAGTTTTGAAGACGTAAAGCAGGACACTTTATAAATATATAGCTTTGCGCTGGTGGTATTTCTGACATCATCATGGGTGCAATCTGCTTCTAAAACCGATACGTTCACCAGAACATCACATGCTAATCCTACTTGACCTTGACCTGTTCATTGACCTGGGCCTTGATACGCGTCATGCCGTTAGTCGTTTTAAGATCAAGGTCTGAAAACATAGACGTTCAGCGAGCGAGTGACGTTGGCCTGACATTGACCAGCGAGCGAGTGACGTCATTGACTACTGCACTGGAAGGTCAACCAAAGGGGGTAGAAAATATTGTTTTGGTAGTATTTGAATATGTTCGTTGAAGGCACCCCATAACGCTTAATACATCCCTTCATCTAGCCTGCAGCAAAAGAAATAGGTGTTGATTCAACTGACTACCCACACTGCGAGGGCAGACATTTCAGCCATACTGGGAGAGGAGGAAGTTCAGCCACATTGCGAGGGGAGGAAGTTCAGCTACACTGGGAGGGGAGGAAGTTCAGCCACACTGGGAGGGGAGGAAGTTTAGCCACACTGCGAGGGCAGGAGATTCAACCACGTTGGGAGGGCAGGAAGTTCAACCACACTGCGAGGGCAGGAGGTTCAACCACGTTGGGAGGGCAGGAGGTTCAACCACACTGTGAGGGCAGGAGGTTCAGCCACTGGGAGGGCAGGAGGTTCAGCCACTGGAAGGGCAGGAGGTTCAGCCACACTGGGAGGGGAGAAAGTTCAGCCACACTGGGAGGGGAGGAAGTTCAGCCACACTGGGTGGGCAGGAAGTTCAGCCACACTGGGAGGGCAGGAGGTTCAGCCACACTGGGAGGGCAGGAGGTTCAGCCACTGGGAGGGCAGGAGGTTCAGCCACTGGAAGGGCAGGAGGTTCAGCCACACTGGGAGGGCAGGAGGTTCAGCCACACTGGGAGGGCAGGAGGTTCAGCCACTGGAAGGGCAGGATGTTCAGCCACTGGGAGGGCAGGAGGTTCAGCCACACTGGGAGGGAGGAAGTTCAGCCACACTGGGTGGGCAGGGTTCAGCCAACTGGGAGGGCAGAGGCCCCACACTGGGAGGGCAGGAGGTTCAGCCACTGGGAGGGCAGGAGGTTCAGCCACACTGGGAGGGCAGGAGGTTCAGCCACACTGGGAGGGCAGGAGGTTCAGCCACTGGAAGGGCAGGAGGTTCAGCCACTGGGAGGGCAGGAGGTTCAGCCACACTGGAAGGGCAGGAGGTTCAGCCACACTGCGAGGCGCGTGACCGGGCTGTCGGTTTCTGATTATGTAACCCTAGGGTGCGGTGTACAGTCATGTGTACAAACAGTTCATGATATGTCTGTTTATGTGTAGGCGAAATAAATCAGCTTGTACCTACAACTTCCTGGGTCTGTAGTTTGATACACTAGCATTGAGGCTATGAGCGCGGTGACGGAGCTGGGTGCTGAGAACGCGGCAGTCGGCAATGAGGGCAGGAGTCACCTTTTATCGGTGCTACGCTCGGGACTTGAAGGAAGAACTCTGTCTGAGGGTGGGTCGTCGACACACCCTCGAGGAGCGTCTCTTCGCTACTCGGCAGCCGTGAAGAGAGACAGCACGTCTGTCGCCCCCTCGAGGAGCGACTCGCCTCTGCTCGGCAGCCGTGAAGAGAGACAGCATGTCTGTTGCCCCCTCGCCTCGACCTCGGTGGTCAGCGGTCGGTCAGCGCCACCGGCACTGTCGGGCTTCTGGTTCTGGTTCTGGTTCTGGTTCGCTGCCCCACCAAGGACAGTTCGTTTCTACCACAGAAAGGTATGCGTCATCACTGTGAGGACAACTTCCAAGTTTCGCTTAGATAGGGGTCTGCTGGTTTGAGCAGAGCAAAATGGTGCATAATATGGATGAGATTATCCAAACTGACATCGGATCTAATTAGATTTGGATATCACTGAATACACTTATGACCGCGATATTGAATTCAGATTCGATTTGAGACTAAACTTGGAGTTGTGTGGATTGCTCTAGGAGCTGTTTTTTGTTTGTTATCAGCTCCCCGATGCGCTCCATGTTGAAAATAACCAAAACATGGGAAGCACTGTGTTGCCGAATGTAATCTTTGTTCTTAAATGCAAGGGTCGAGTTCAAAACTGGTCTGATAATCTGTTTTGTCAAGCTCCAAAATACAAGACTGCAAACCATGGTAGTAGTCCGCTATTCTTTCAATGAGGGGAGGGGACCAGGCTAGAAACTGCTCCAGAAACATGTTGGCTGGCCAGAAGCGACCATCCCACCGAGTGGACAGGTGGGTCGCCAGTGACCATCCCACCGAGTGGACAGGTGGGTCGCCAGTGACCATCCCACCGAGTGGACAGGTGGGTCGCCAGTGACCATCCCACCGAGTGGACAGGTGGGTCGCCAGTGACCATCCCACCGAGTGGACAGGTGGGTCGCCAGTGACCATCCCACCGAGTGGACAGGTGGGTCGCCAGTGACCATCCCACCGAGTGGACAGGTGGGTCGCCAGTGGACAGGTGGGTCGCCAGTCAGCCTCAGGCGGCGTTAAGCTCGGTCGAAGCGTCGTGTTTCCGCCCGCCTGAGCACAGGTCACCTTGACTTTGGGTCGCTTTGGCCTGAAAAATAGAAACACCAACTGTTTTCTACCTTTTGTGTTTTTCTATTTTTCTAACTTTAGTTCGAATTGTTGCTGGGGTGGCTTTATGGACCAGGGCCCTATTGCTAAGTAGAGCTCGTTGTGTGAATCCTGGCCCACCACCCGATCCATGAATTTCAGTTCAGCGACATAATTTTGACGGAGAGTTTACCGTGCCATCATTGCAATGACAGGACCGGCGGCTCGTCCCCGGTGGCTCGTCCCCGGCCTTATCGGACCAGTTGTTAACTAACCATAGCTTTCTGTCACATAACGTTTATTCATACAGAGCACGACTCCGAACATTGTGAAACTCGAGGACCGAAAAATATATGCTCCTGCAGAGGCTGGGAAAACCCGCACACAAGGTGAGTCAAAATGTGCGCCGGTAAAACCCAGCCGGCCGGGATGTGCTCGGTCAGTACCTTGAAGCTGCTGAAGCTGCTGAAGCTGCAGCAGCACAGCACCTGAAGCTGCCGAGCTGAGTGCGATCAGCATAACCCAGCTAATTACGACATACAAATGACCGTGTTAGTCATAGCACTTGCATGCGTACTGTTTCATACTTAACACGCGCCCCGGGGCCGTCTGAAAATTACGCGCACTGGAGGGGGGGGACGGATTCTGCCCCTTAAGATCTCGGCTCCTGATGCTAGAGTAACGACATTTTCAGGGTGGATGGGTAAGGTGGTGATCTCTTTTGTGTGCAAATTTCAGAACCTTTGGTCAATATCTTCAAAATCAAATTATGTCAAATATGTTACATTTTCCTTGTTTTGTGTGGCTTGGCTTGTCATTGTTATGGATCACTGCAATTGTGTTTAAGTGCTCCAAAATGGGCATTAATGATGCTTCGGACATGACTAATGATGCAATACAGATGATGGATGTAGCATTTGACCTCAGGTCACCTATGTATCAACACTTTATCAGGTCAGTTACCGGTTCCAGTTACCGGAACCGGGCCGCTCGCCGGACCGACGGACGGCCAGGCGCAATCGGCTTCACGAAGAAAGGGCTGAAGTACATGAAGGAAGTATGTAAACGCTTAGGTTCACCATGATAAAAACAGTAGTTTTCAGGATATGTAGGTAGTAACATGCAAAGTGGCATGAATCACATCACAATCATTTGAGATTAGGACAACCTTCCAGTTCACCAAGTTCCATTGACCTGCCATGAACTTGACCTGACTTAACCTCGGCGACCTAACATGACCTTGAAACTATATAGGATAACACTATGCATCATGTAAGTCGCCAGTATTGCCAAGAACACGTCCGTTTTGTCGATATACGGGAAGAGTATCAGTGCCGATTTTTGTGACCAGGCCCGAATTGCAGTATGAGCCATGATGGATCCGCGGCCTGGTCTGGACGCAGTACGAGCCGCCTATCGAGGGTTGTGACCTATTTGCGGGGCTCGGCACGGCCTGGGCCGGAAATCAGTTCCAGGCCGAGGTGAGCGTTAGACGAGGCCACCGACACCGAGCTGGGGGTGGGGGTGGGCCGGTGGCCTGTCCGACCGGAGAAACGGCTCGTCCACTCTGACATCTGACAGGCGCTCCGCCGTCAGCAGCCGACAGCACGGTCTGGGTGTGGATTGGTCTGGGTGTGGATTGGTCTGGGTGTGGATTGGTCTGGGTGTGGATTGATCTGGGTGTGGATTGGTCTGGGTGTGGATTGGTCTGGGTGTGGATTGATCTGGGTGTGGATTGGTCTGGGTGTGGATTGGTCTGGGTGTGGATTGGTCTGGGTGTGGATTGGATTGGTTCATATGGATCGAGACTGAAGGAGATTTGAAAATTTCAATCTGTATTATATTCTAAGATGATCTGCTTGAGGCAGATTTTCTGGAGTTAAGGATATGTTCCGGAAATATTAAACTCATTAAATGGACCTGACCTGGACCTGACATGACCTGTAATGTCATCGGTGATCTCGCGGTGAACAAAGGCGCATTCGACCCGATACATGCTGTTCACCTATCCATTACACTTGGCTTCATTTCGATATGTCCGTTGATTCGGTGGTTATTACGTGGGGAAACCTCGCCTTCGGCAGTTATTACGAAGGGACCCCCCCCCGCCCTAGGTAATTCGTGGCTGTCGGGTCAGAGCTGTGCAGAAGTCTGTGGCCCGTGACGGAGGCTTAACAGAAGTATGTGACCCGTGACGGAGGCTTAACAGAAGTATGTGGCCCGTGACGGAGAATTAGCAAAAACACGGACGAGACATGTTGTGGGGTCGCGGTGCGAGTCATAGCCGGAGCCGGCCGCACCGCCACCACCTCCACCAGGCGGGCACAACCTGTTCCGTGTCGCAGGCCAGGAATGCGGCTGGACGTGGTGGCTCCACCCAGGGCGGACACCGACTGACCTCCGGTCGCCGTGTGCTCGCAGCGGCAGACTTCAGCTGCAGCCGGCCTGTGCTGAGTTGGTCTGCTGCACGGTCTGCTGCACGGTCTGCTGCACGGTCTGCTGCACGGTCTGCTGCACGGTCTGCTGCACGGTCTGCTGCACGGTCTGCTGCACGGTCTGCTGCACGGTCTGCTGCACGGTCTGCCGCACGGTCTGCTGCACAGTCTGCTGCACAGTCTGCTGCGCGGTCTACTGCACGGTCTGCTGCACGGTCTGCTACACGGTCTGCTCCACGGTCTGCTTCAGGGTCTGCTACCGGCCCGGTTCAAACACTGGCCTGATGTCGGCCCAGCCGCTCAGTACGTTAAACAGCCAGTGTTGTGAGGAATATGCTGGCCCATACGTGATACATTACCCGAATACGTGAAATGTACCAGCGTACGCCCACACCTGCCTGTCAGCCTGCCTGTCAGCTGCCTGCCAGGATGCCTGCGAGGCGGAAATGTGGCCTCGCTTCCGATTGGGGTCAAGGGTTTGGTTGATGATTGGTCGGCTGACGGTGGTCGTTACGATTGGGGTCAAGGGGTTGGATGATCGTTGGTGAGCTGGGTAAAGGGTTTGGTTGATGGTTGGTGAGCTAGGTCAAGGATTTGGTTGGTAGTTGATCAGATGGGCCAAGGGTTTGGTTGATGGTTGGTAACCTGGGTCAAGGGCTTGGTTGATGGTTGGCCAGCTGATGGTAATTGTAGAGCGAACAATTGTGGGTCGTATGCCATATGGGGCAACCGATGTTGTGATAGACATTGTTGTTTAGTTAAAGACAACAGATGTTATGATAGATCTTGTCGTCTAGGTAATGACATCCGATGGTGTGATAGACCATGGTGTTAATTAATGACGTTAGATGTTGTGATCGATCTTGTTGCTTAGTTAATGACAACCGATGTTGTGATCAACTTCGTTGTTTAGTAAATGCGAACCGATGTTGTGAAAGTCATTGTTGTTTTGTAAATGACAGCCGATGTTGCGATATACTCTGTTGTTTTGCAAATGATAACCGATGTTGTGATAGAAAGTGTTGGGTAGTAAACGACAACCGATGTTGTGATAGAAAGTGTTGGGTAGTAAACGACAACCGATGCGCTGATCCCGGTGGACAGTTGTATTACGAGCTTTTGCGACCGAGGACGTCGTGTCTTCTCCACCTCCAGCCCTAGGCTATGCACAGCCGGGCAACAGTTTGCGCTGCTCCATACTGACTGGCGGCCGTGTGTGAGTTGGGATCGGCAGGTCGTATTCGTCGTCATTCCCCATGCAGGCAAGCGCCTGCGAAATAGGAAAATTTGTCCATGTCCATGTCAAATTAGTCAAATCAAACAAGTAGTCATGTCAAATGAGTCCATGCTATGAAGGTACAAAATATGTATTTTGTCACGCATGTAGCTCAAATAGGCAGGGAAATAATTATTCCCCGAAACAAGTATCGAGAAGTGAGATTGATCGGTGCGATGGAGCAGACATTTGCCCTCCACAAGTGCAGGAACGCGAGAATGGTTCTTTTCGTCCAAATCAGTGTACAAAAAAAAGATCTTCTGCAACCAAGAACAGGCATGCGCTTCGGGAAGCTTGTTACAACGATAGGCGAGGATGGCCATGGTAAAGATACACAATATAAATAGTGAACTACAACCTGCTCGATTACCGGACTGTATATGCTGAAAAAGCATGTCAATGCTACTGCACGTTGCGCCACGGAGTCATCTGCGGATCGGAAGACCAGGAAAGTAGTTCCTCAGCACAACATAAAATGTTGAGCCTGTTGCCCACGGGACTTGTGATACGCATCTCTTTTCGTCCAATCAGTGGTGCAAGGTACCGGCTGAAAGGTACCTCACACGAGCGCAGGAGGGACTCCCACATGCGCCAACCGAAGAGAGGCGAAGGGAGGGGATTCCACCTTCCCTCCCCTTAGATCTAGGAAACTACTGAAGTTAGAGGTGCAAAATTGATAGGGGAGATTACGGCCGTAGTGGACTATCTGTGATGTAAATTTGGCGAGTCTAGGCGAATGTCTTGAGGACCAAGTAAGATGAAATATGTCAAAAGTTTCTGG
The DNA here is from genome assembly GCA_034440615.1 of Ashinkailepas kermadecensis. Classification (NCBI taxonomy): domain Eukaryota; kingdom Metazoa; phylum Arthropoda; class Thecostraca; family Neolepadidae; genus Ashinkailepas; species Ashinkailepas kermadecensis. Next base: position 263,159 of record JAOTOM010004867.1, read on the forward strand.
TTGCGTGGTTGATAGTTTCTGTGGCTGTATCTACAGACGTAATATCGGAAACTGCATACCGAATGTCGAAATATGCATGCGTTACCTGAAGTAGAATACAAGAGTTTAAATAAATTTGGTGTAGGTCTCAAAATCAGCGCAATTTGTCGACATATTTGAAATATCCATCGTCGGACATTTTCAGAAACAGTCTATGTATTTTGTAAAATACTTAATACCTGTCGCTGGACCATGAGAATAACATAACTGACTTCATAGTGAACAGCAAAGGGTGGTGCGCTGCAGCAAACTTGTGCCATTGAGAATAATGCGCTGCAGGGAAGTTGTGACAATGCTGATAATGTGATGCAGAGAAGTTGTGACAATGTTGACAATGCGCTATAAGGAACTAGTGACAATGCTGATAATGTGCTGCAGGGAACGTGAGTGACAATGATAGACAATCATGGATGGAGGCAAGGGCGTCGCCACCGGGGGGGCAGGGGGGGCAGTCGCCCCCCCTGCCGTCAAACAGGGGGGGCGCCGCCCCCCCTGAAATTTGAGGAGGCCCCTATCCGGAAATGCACAGGAAAAAAGTGAGCAATGAGGCCGACGAGACACGAGAGGAGGCCCCTAATTTGAAGAAGGAGTCACCTAGGAGAGGATAGGAGGCCCCAGAAATCACGAGAGTGCCAACAATTGGCACGGAGACCCCCAGGAATGCAAGGGATGCCCCCAGGATTGCAAAGGAGGCCCCCAGGATTGCAAAGGAGGCCTCCAGGATTACAAACGAGGCCCCCAGGATTGAAAAGGAGGCCTCCAGGATCGTAAAGGAGGCCCCCAGGATTGCAAAGGAGGCCCCCAGGTTTGCAAAGGAGGACTCAAGGATTGCAAAAGAGGCCCCCAGGAATGCAAAGGAGGCCCCCAGGATTGCAAAAGAGGCCTCGAGGATTACAAAGGAGGCCCACAGGATTGCAAAGAGGAGGCCCCCAGGATTGCAAAGGAGGCCTCCATGATTACAAAGGAGGCCCCCATGATTGAAAAGGAGGCCCCCAAGATTGCAAAGGAGGCCCCCAGGGTTGCAAAGGAGGCCTCCAGGATTACAAAGGAGGCCCCCAGGATTGAAAAGGAGGCCCCCAGGATTGCAAAGGAGGCCCCCAGGATTGCAAAGGAGGCCTCCAGGATTACGAAGGAGGCCCACAGGATTGCAAAGAGGAGGCCCCAGGATTGCAAAGGAGGCCTCCATGATTACAAAGGAGGCCCCCATGATTGAAAAGGAGGCCCCCAAGATTGCAAAGGAGGCCCCCAGGGTTGCAAAGGAGGCCTCCATGATTACAAAGGAGGCCCCCTGGATTGAAAAGGAGGGCCCCAGGATTGCAAAGGAGGCCCCCAGGATTACAAAGGAGGCCCTCAGGATTGCAAAGGAGGCCCCCAGGATTGCAAAGGAGGCCCCAGGATTGCAAAGGAGGCCCCCCGGATTGCAAAGGATTCCCCAGGATTGCAAAGGAGGCCCCATGATTACAAAGGAGGACTCCAGGATTGCAAAGGAGGCCCTCAGGATTGCAAAGGAGGACACTATGATTGGAAAGGAGGCCTCAGGATTGCAAAGGAGGCCCCATGATTACAAAGGAGGACTCCAGGATTGCAAAGGAGGCACCAGGATTGCAAAGGAGGCCCCCAAGATTACAAAGGAGGACTCCAGGATTGCAAAGGAGACCCCCAGGAATGCAAAAGGAGTCCTCCAGGATTGCAAAGGAGGCCCCAGGATTGCACAGGAGGCCCCTAGGATTACAAAGGAGGCCCTCAGGATTGCGAAGGAAGCCCACAGGATTGTAAAGGAGGCCCCCAGGATTGCAAAGGAGGCCCCATGATTGCAAAGGAGACCCCCATGATTGCAAAGGAGGCCCCCATGATTACAAAGGAGGCCCCCAGGATTGCAAAGGAGACCCTCAGGATTGCAAAGGAGGCCCCCAGGATTGCAAAGGAGGCCCCAATACGGGAAGGGAGACCTCAGAAAATGAGAGAAGGCCCTAAGACGGAAGAGAAAGCCAGTGGATATGAGATGAGGTTTCGGAGACGTAAAAGCAGTCCCCGAAACGGGTAAGGTTCCACCAAGATAGAAAAGTATAATCCAGAAAAGTGGCAGGAAGCACCTAATTCGGAAGAGGACGATATAAGATTGGAAAGAGACCCTATGATGCACGAGGAAGCCCCTAAAATAGGAGAGAATGGCCATTAGATAAGAGGGATGGCTCCCAGGCGAAAAAGAAGGCTTCAATACGGGTAAGAAGGTCCCCAGGAAATGACAAGGTAACTGAGATAGGAAAGGTTGCGTGTAATTTGGAAGAGGAGCCACCTAAGAGAGAACAGGAATCCACCAGGAGATAAGAGGCCAACCTTAAAATGGGAAAAGATAGAATCAAAACGCGGAACAGGAGGCCCCGAAGACGTGAGAGGAGGCCCCTAATTTGAAAAAGAAAGCCTCAAAAAAAAAAAAAGGAGGCCCCTGCCGGAATCGAGAGGAGTCCCTCGAGATGGAGTAGGAGGTCTCCAGGGCCGAATGAGGCCCCGACGACCGGAAGGAATTCCCAGGAAATGAGAGAAGGCCCTTAAAATGGGAGTGGTAGGTAGCAGGTATGGAAGGAGGCGAGGTTTCCAAAATTGAAGATCCCCTCAAGACGGGTAAGCTTTGCGAGGACAAAGGAGGAGGCCCACGAGGCGTGGCAGGAGGCCCCTAATTTGGCAAAGGATGCCCCTGGAACATGAGAGGAAGTCCCATGCCATGTTAAAGGGGCCCCAGGATGTGGGAGGAGGTCCTCCAAAACGGGAGAGGAGGACCATTGAATATGGAGGAGGGTAGGACGGACGAGAAGACGTCCAAAACCGGTAAAAAAGCTCCAGGAAATGAGACGAGACCCCTAAGACGCGAGAGGATGTCTATAATTTGCTAGAAGCATCTGAAATGGCAGGAGTCGTGCCGGGGTACTTGAAAATCACGACATGGGCCCAAAAAGATCCGGCCGGGGCTCCTGAAAATCTCGCTGAGCCTATGGGCACCAAAGATTCACGCCCGGATCATGAAAATCACGCTAGGGGCACGATAAGTCGTACCGTTCCCCAACAGTATCATTTGGACACAAATAAAGCCGGGGCAACGAAAAACAATCCGGACATGGATAATCACTCTTGGGCCCCAACAATGACACCAAAAGCATCCAAAACGTATTGGACACCCACAAAGTGTCGAGGTCGCTAAAACTCGCGCTAGGGATCCAAGCAAATGACGTCGGGACACAAAAGATTACATTGGACTAAAAAAGTCGCGTCCCAGCCTTCGAAAATCTCACTGGGGACCAAAAAAGTCGCGCCTGGACCCCAAAGGTTGCTGCTGCCCCAAAAATCAATTATCAATCGGAATGTCACTCTGCGCCCCAAAAAAATCGGGTCAAAGTCCCCGCAAAACCCGTTGGGCACTGGAGAAAAAAACGTGTCAGGGCACCGAAAAAAATCGCACCTGGAGATCGAAGAATCGTACCAGGACCCAAAAATATCACATAAGGACCTATATAAAAAATAGAACTCCTTCGGTGGCCGCAGTGACATATCAAAGGGGCAAATGGCCCCTCCCTCCTAAGAGGGATATGCTCCCAAGAATCGAGCCGAGGCCCCCAAAAGTCGCGCTGGGACCACAAAAATTCGCGTCGGTCCACCAGAATTCGCGTAGGGGCTCAAAGTAAATACGTCGGGCCCCAGAAAACTCGCTCCGAGGCACGAAAATCTGCAATAGGAACCGCCAAGATCGCGTTGGGGTCACAGCTAAGTACAACGCGCCCCGCAAACTCGAACCGGTCGCACCAAATTTCGCGCTCGGACCCACAATTCGGTAGTACCAAAAATTTCGCGCTCGGACCCATCGGTAGTACCAAAAATTAGGTCTGGGCATCAAAAATTAACGTCGGGGCTGCCAACAATTGGCGTCTATGGCCCCACATAGGCACCGTGTGACCCCCAAAGTCCCATCGGTATCCGAAAAATAAAGCCGGAGCCCTCCAAAATCAGGAGGGATTGTAAAAAAAAGTCCGGGTCAGGACAATGGTTCTGGAGCACCGAACATGTCATCAGATGCCATGACAAATCGCGTACGGCATCGAAAAACATACCGGAGCTCGAAGAAAATCGAGGTGAGATACAAAAACATGGCACCAGGGACTCGAAAAATCAGGGCGGGATTCGGAAGTTAAAGAAAATTCAGAAGAGATCCACAAAAATCGCGTTGAGCTCAGATAACTGGCGTTGGGTCCCGGAACCACGCGCCTGGGCGCGATCAGTCGCGCTGGGACCCAGAAAAATCGCACCGAAGCCTCAAAATCGTACTGGGGCCCCACAAATGTGCGTCAGAAGCCCCAAATAAACACAGCGGGACCCTAAGAGCACAACGGGGACCCAAAATGCGACTGGCCCTTCAAAGCGCAGTCTCGTAAAAAGCGGCAGGGTCCGAAAACATGCGTTGTAGCCATAACTATATATACCGGGAAAACTAAAAAAAACAAAAAACAAAAACACCGGAAGCTCTCAAGGCACACAGGGGCCATATGACCGCACAAGGGCCTGAAAAGAGGCTGGGGCCGCAAAAAGCAACATGATCCCAAAACGAACAAAAATACCGGGCACTAAGTAAACACATCGAGATCTTTGAAAGCGCCCCGACAACTAAAAAAAATATTCGGTGCGCAAAAAAAAGCAACAAAACCCCAAAACGAGCAGGGGTTTCGAAAATGCGTTGGGCCTCTAACAAAAATGAATTGGAGCCTTAAGACACATCCGTAGACGAAGAAATACGAAACGGGTCCAAAGATGTACACTCAGGCAGGGCTTCGGTTCGGTAGCCAACCTGGAAGCATGTTTAATCAAAGATATGAGGTGCATCAAAGCTCAGCGGGTATCCGCATTTCTTCACCATAAAATATGGTAAGAAGGGAACTAATGATCGAATTTAATTAATCAAATTTTCGCAGCGAACGCCCATACGAAGCATTTTATCACGTCAGATATGGCGCAAGTCTATCATGTGGCAGCAATTAACAAAGCGTAGGAGGCCCAGCAGAATCCGTAGCATCGCACGAAGTGTGGCGAATGCGCCGAATGCGCAAGATGGGTGTGCACGTGTACTAACGCTGGCGTCGTGGCGACCGGGCACTATGAACTGGAATGTCTGAAATTGAAAAATTTTACATTTTAAAGTGATTTGTGCAAGTGTAATTTCAGCAGTGCGAGGTGACTTATCAAGGAATACCAAAAGAATACATTTGAACAGGTTGTGGGAGCTAGGGTTGAAATCCGACGAAACAGAAACGATAGTGGTAGATTAGGCCCCTCCACAGGATAATTCAGTTGATCACTAATTATTTTATTTAAAAAGTTCCCCTTTGACAAAATAGCGGTCGAAATCGGAAGACTTTATTCAGTAGTTGGAACCCCTCCAAATACGTTTGCCCCCTCCCCTTGACGCAAATATGTGTGCGTCACTGGTCTCCCAATAATTTTCAGAACTTACGCCCATGGAGCAAAGCCAACATTGCGGGGGTAAATTCCCCCTCACAAGCATACAAAACAACACCGATACCCCATATTAAATTGGAGGAATGATGTTTTAAAATGTATTTTCTTCCTCCAAAGTTGTCTTCTGTGATTACAGCCTGCATGATTAGAGCTTCCCAGCTTCAGTACCTTCTCAACGACATAATTTACCAAACGGTACAGCACAGCGATAACCATGGGCGTGACGGCGTGGAATTCGAAGGTTTTGCATTATTTATGCATTGTCATTGTTACATTGTTGCATTGCCATTGATGCATGGTTGTTCAATGCTTGTTCTTGCCGTGAATTTATTCGCGGAGTATTTATTATTTTAGCTTCTGTGCCAAGTGCCTTGCAGCCAGCACCAAATGTTATGAAAAAAAATTAATAAATCCCTAAGATGACGATCAGAAAACCAATTCAATCCACTTCTCGTTGTCACCTTCGCGAAATTGTTGTCCTGGGACTGAGAAATGATCGTTTAAGTTTGTTTATGAGATCAAGCTGGTGGGAATGACTGACAGTAGTGATGAACCTAGCTATATTCAGTTAAACTTGGTGAACAAAGAAGTGGGTTGATCAATGGGAGATATCTTTAAGATATGCTCAGCACGAGCCCCACCAGCTCGCTACAATCTAGAGGCCAGCGGGAAGATTCTTCTCGTCGATAAAGCATAAAGATATTGGTTTGTTTTGGCACTGACGAATTTATCTACATTTGCTTATTTATACCCTGGTATGGCTCGGTTCTCAGCGAAAAAAAAGATTCTTGCTATTGCGCTTTGCGTAAATTATATACCATGCCAAGAACAAACAAGACATCAATATGAAATCATGTTCCCATTCGGGAACCATACTAAGAGCCTAAAAAGCAAGAGGAGGCACTAACACAGTGGAGGCCCCTTTTCGGGGAGCAGGAGGCCCCCTATCAACATTGCCCCCCCTGGAAGAATTTCGTGGCGACGCCACTGGATGGAGGATGACATGTTGGAAAAGAAAAAACCCCAACAAAAAATAAAAAAAAATTAAAAAAATTTGAAAAAAAAAAAAAAAAAAAAAAAAAAAAAAAAAAAAAAAAAAAAAAAAAAAAAAAAAAAAAAAAAAAAATTATAATAAAAAAAAATAAAAAAAAATTTAAAAAAAAAAAAAAAAAAAAAAAAAAATACCAAAAACTAATATAAAAAAAAAAAAAAAGTGTCAACTGTTAACAGTTGACACAGGATGATCTCAAGTCAAAGGATAATGTGTGATGATCAGAGTTTGCTGAAATAGAGTGTCTCTGCACGGTTTAGACCATTTTGGAATAAGCGTTTGTCGTGAAATACACTGTATATTGCAGGGCATTTCCTAAAATAAATGTTGCAGAACACTTCCACATTCCCCCAGCCCATGTGCCTGTGAAGCGATCTTCTGCCGATGTGTAAGTTGCAGTTAAATGTTACGGAACACTTCCACAGTCCCCCACCCCTGTGCCTGTGAAAATATCTTTTGCAGATATGTAGCTTTGCAATTTCGATAGCTCTTGCATGGTGATGTTTAGTGGTGAGTGAAGTGCTCTTTCCAGCGAAATTGCTCAATGCCCTAACTGGATCGAGGCTGTTTGGATGGCGTGGTCGCAAAGTGCCACTCGAGCTTCCTCGGTGGCGTGGTCACATCGTGCCACTCGAGCTTCCCTGGTGGTACATCACGGGAGACAACCAACACCAAAACATCGATGGGCAGGCCTTTAGTGCTCCCCTGCACGTGCTCTAAAACCAGCCACCATTGGCTAAGCGAAGGTATTTGTGATCGCGAATTATGAAGGCTGGCTTTCCACTCCACATATATTTTGAGATAGATACCATAGATAAGCACAGACATACATATGCATATTAAAATGGTGAAAACGGGACAAGGATTATAGCTAGTATTTTGTAAAGGTGTAATGCATGTCAATGTGCACTTTTTGTCATTTATTTAAAGAAATCTGGTCGCATTTTTGTTGGGGTGTCATTCTGGGTCAGGTTCCGATTTCTAAGCGGATCTTGTTGCATGGACCCCAGCTCCACCACCCGATCCGTGCATTTCAGTTTAACTGCATAATTTTGAGCGAGAGTTTACCCATTTCGGTCATCATTGGTCATCCGGTATCGAAATCGTTCTGCAAATTCTGAGAACCGTAAGATGGGCATCAAAAGCAAACTCAGTAGCAAGGCAATAGCGAAGAGGCAATAGCAATAGCGAATGCATTGCTCGCGTTGCCGAAAAAAAACCTTTCTAGCTCGAAAGCAAGCGGTAGCACTGGTGCTGTGAGTAAGTCATGATGCTTTAATTTTCGTCTGATTTAATTTTCATGTAGATAGTGCGCTGAATGCCGAGTTGAAATTGTGCACGTTCTGTCAAGACTAGCAACGCCAGCATCCGGCCCACATTTGTGTCACCAAAAACAGGACATAGCCATCTATACAATCTTTATTCGTCGCTTCTCTCCAGTCCATCAGTTCATGTACACAATAAATACACTCAGAAGTGCACGCTTCTCAAACACACACATCTGCAAACACATCAGTAAGAGGCAGCAAGTACTAAGCACCACAACAGACAGCCTCATGGTGATCCTGATGCTGACTGATATCTGCTCATGATAACCATATATATATATATATATATATATATATATATATATATATATATATATATATATATATATATATATATATATATACATATATATATGTGTATATATATATATATATATATATATATATATATATATATATATATATATATATATATATATATATATGTATATATATATATATGTATATACATATATACATAAAATAATCCCTCTTTTGATTCATGCCCTTCAAATGTCCCCTTATGTTGTAGAATCAGCTGGTCACAACGCCGTTAGCTCACACAAGAGCACTGTCCTAGCTCCTCGCACATATTTACGACATACAGAGATGATAGGCAATGCATTTGTGTCTTGATAAAATATACACTAATGTCTATACATTACTTCTTTTCACAGGAAGTAATGCGAGAAAAGTGTCCCTTACAAAACGAAAATCAGCCAAGAGAAATGTCCGTTCTCGACGCAGACTGTCGGTAATTGTCTGGCCTGTCTGGCATCCCTCAGCGTCACGGCTTCATTTCAATTTTTTTTTCAGTCTGGCCAAACAGCCTCGCTATAGCTGAAGTGTGATTGGAGCGTCGCACAAACGGCCTACCGCTGACCACTTCAGGTCTTACGCCAGCGATTTGACAAGGCATGAGAATGGTTTTCTGCATCGAACAAAGCTCCATTCGATTACCACAGCTTTCTGCCATCGTTCAGAGCTGATAGTCAAGTCAGCTCGGGGAAGATGCCGACGGCCACTGTCTGATTCAGTCTGGAAACTGAGTCACCGACACTGAAACTGTCCAGCATGACACCTGGCCGTCACCTGTCAGATACCGCTGGTGGTGACCTGACATTGCCTGGCAGATACCACTGGTGGTGACCTGACATTGCCTGGCTGATGCCGCTGGTGGTGACCTGACATTGCCTGGCAGATACCGCTGGTGGTGACCTGATATTGCCTGACAGCTGGCACACACGACACATTGATACGGACCACACCAGTGTAATCTCTACGGTTGTGGTGACCCGCAACTGAGGTGACAGTGGGTCACCAGTCCCGGCGTCCATCACACCAGGAGACCGACTGCGACCGGTGGTGGCGTCAGCACGGTCTGACGTCCGCTGACAGTGTAATCACACTAGGGCTCCGGCCGCCACACTGGCCGCCAGCAGCGCTATCGGGAGCCCGATCAGAGGCGTCAGTTTGCTGAAGTGGCTGAAGACAGGCAGCCTCCAGAAGGTGGGCCAAGTGTTGCCACCGTGCGTGGTAGTTATCACCACGGCAGCTGGCCTCTGCTGCTGCTGCTGCTGCCCGCTTATCTGCCCAAGCTGCTGCGGGGTCACCCGGATGGCGTTCACCTGACCAGCTGCCAGCTGCTGCAGGGTCACCACCTGACCGGCTGACAGCTGCTGCGAGGTCGCTACCTGACCAGCTGCCAGCTGCTGCGGGGTCACCCGGATGGCGTTCACCTGACCAGCTGCTAGCTGCTGCAGGGTCACCACCTGACCAGCTGTCAGCTGCTGCAGGGTCACCACCTGACCGGCTGCCAGCTGCTGTGGGTCCACCCGGATGGCGGTCACCTGACCAGCTGCCAGCTGACCAGGCGAGGCCTGCGGCAGAGCCGACAGCACTGTCTGCTTGTTGGCGGTAGCGGCCAGCTGCTGCGCCAGCGCCAACTGTGGTACCGCCTGCGGCTGTCCTGGCAGCTGCTGAACTGCTATCTGTTGTGCCACCTGCTGTGCCGGTTCTTGAGCTGCTTGTTGAGCTGCTTTCTGTGCTGCCTGCTGTTGTGCTATCTGTTGTGCAGCCTGCTGAGCTGCCTGCTGCTGTGCTATCAGTTGTGCTGCTATTTGAGCTGCTTTCAGTGCCGCCTGTTGTGCTGTTTGCTGTGCTGTTTGTTGCAGCGCTTGCTGTTTTTTGGCCCTTTTGTTGGGTTTTCTGGTTTTGCTGGCCGGGCGGTGTTTGTTCTGCTGAGTTATCACCTCCGTCGGCCGTCCGGTGAGCGGCGGCTGCGCAGCGGGCTCGTTGGGCGGCGACAGCGGTCTGACCTCCGCCGGCTGGAGGCTGGCGGGCCGCTTCAGGTGAACCGACTCCACCTCAGGCAGCCAGGAGTCGGCCGACTCCACCTCAGGCAGCCAAGAGTCGGCCGACTCCTCGACAGACCCGCCGGGGTAGATCTCCGACTGGGCCAGCGGCGGGTAGGAGGGCGCCGAGGACCCCAGTGCGGGCCAGACGTGGCCGCCGATCGTGTCCAGCGGAAAGGAGATGGTGACGCGCTGGTCCTGTGGCGGCCGCAGCACGCCGACGCCCCTGATGTAGGGGATCAGCACGTCGTCCCTCAGGGACAGCCCTGCCAGACGGGCACACTGCAGATCAGACACGTGACGACCGCTCCAACCGAAGCGGATTTGCCTCCGGATATGACGGCGCATTCTCACCAGCCAGAGGGGGTGATTTTCTCACTGCCGAAACAGCTTTGAATACAATTAGTGAAAACCAAGCAACGTCAGTTGCTGCTCAGACCTGTATTTGGGAATATTACCCTGACATGCAGCCGTCCTGCTGTGCTGTTCAATTTTGTCCTCAAACATGACACACAATTTCCCAAAATCCTGCCACTCTAGTACGTTTATATACATGTATGTGTATATACCTATATATATATATATATATATATATATATATATATATATATATCACAAAGCATGTTTCATTTCTTGCGTCTGTGGCACGTCTTATCGACCAGCAGCTGCTGGGCTGCTGTTTCCTCCTGTGTTTTCCCAATCTTATCGACCAGCAGCTGCTGGGCTGCTGTTTCCTCCTGTGTTTTCCCAATCTACTCAATTTCGGGTGTCGAATTGGCATATCGCTTCTTTAAGCATTCGAACAAATTACATGCAAACATGGAAAGAACCTATTGAAGGACTTGCCTCCTGTCTGCTGGTCACAGACCGGGGAAGGACGTGTCGCTGCCATATAAATATGAAGTCTCATGCAGGCAATGCAAGAACGCAAATTGTGACCAACGAACAACATAATTGCTGAGTCGAAAGATATCACCCGGTCTCACCTGACGCCAGTCCCAAATTACCCCGGTTTCTTTGACCTGCTCCAAATTGCGGACTAAGCATCGTATCTCACCGGAGGGCCGGACGGACTCGAAAAAGTCGGCCAGGTGATGGTCGTCGATGGCGAAGGCCAGCACGTAGGACGCGTCGGGGTTGATGGGGTGCTCTGACACTGGCCGGCAGGTTTTACAGACCAGTGAGATGGCCACGTGGGAGGTGCGGTCCACCGACAGGTGCAGACCTGCAGAGCATGACAGGGTCACCAGAGGTCAACCAGGGTTAATGGTGGATAGACGCTTAGTGAGGTCACCTTGTTAGAAGCATGGAGTCATGTTTAAACTGAATGGACACGCACATACTTCATACTTAGGACTGTTACAATATGATTACAAAACACATTTGAGATACACCCGCATGCACCACCGGTTCACTGATCCAACCTGCCAAAAGTTGCAGCTGGAATATATTGAATTGCAATGCAAAAAATATATTCAGATATATACATGCATGTCCATTGCAAGATCCATATTTATTCCATTTATGTCTTGGTTTGGTAATATTTTCGCTGCTTTGAAAATAGCTGTGTATAGATCCGTGCACAAAAATTGAAATATATCGATATCTAATCACCTGCTATCCTATAAGTACTTTACCAATATTGCCTTAAGTAATGGAAATACAAACATGTATACATCAGGCCAATGCATCACTTAAACCAACATGGAGCAGCACCAAAACAAATTTGGATTCAAGAAGAATAAAAACACATGTCGGACCCTTTAATCCTGCACAATTGAGGTACAGGAGCTTTTAAATATGCAAAATATGTCATTTGTTTGCTTCACTATTATCGGAAAGCATTTGATACAGCCAAGCAAATTGTTCTTCTTGATAAAATGAGAATACATAATCCGAGATCAATCTCACCAACTTATATTATCTTACTTGTACAATAGATACCCATGTGCGAGAATTCGTGGTTGTACGTCATCCCTTAGACGTGTCACTATGAGTGTAACTATGGGGTCGATTATTATGCCACTTCTTTAAAAAAATATATAAATGACTTGCCAAAAAGAAGATCCAAAATGACTTGCTTGTCATATGCTGATGACTTGGCAATTATATTCAAGCCTAAATATTGATCTGAGTGACAAAATATAATCAATAGGTCAACTTATCCTATCACTACATGGCGTCGGATAAAGTCAAATGGACTCTTCGTGTGGACAGAAAACCTTTACTCAGAAGATACTACCCCGCTACCTACCGAAGGGAAACATCACCACGAATAACTATTTAATTGATGAAAAGTGTGAAGCTAAACATTTGGTTGTTATCCCGGACTAAATTAAAATTTTCCTCTCAGCTATATATATATATACATATACACACATATGTGTGTGTGTGTGTGTGTGTGTGTGTGTAAAATAATGCACAATAATGGTGTAAAATGTAATGCACACATAAACAGGAGTTTTAAATTCCAGGAAGCAGCATTTCGAATGATTGTGCTCATCTACGCCCAAATTATTCGTCAATATTTGAGCATTATGGCATATTGAAATCGATTTTTTACAATTACGTATTTTGTCCAAATTTATCGACTCCAATGTTTATTCACAATTTTCCAACTATCGACGATGTTTCACTCTATCAACTACCGTCACTCTACTAACGATGTTTCTCTGTACACTAGAAGTATTGTAAAGAAGAGTACTGGAGCGCTTTTCACAAGGTCACATAATAAGTAGTTAAGCATATTAACCCGCCCCGTCATTCCGGTCAGATCCTCACACCACGCATCGGGGGGGGGTATTATAAGCCCCCTCTAATCTCCAAACTAAGTGTCGCACGAAAACGAAGGAGGTGTCATCGGAAAGCGGTCGTCGAGTAGAGCCAGAATCTCCCACCCCAAACAAATTATCCAACCAAAAAGTGACATCACGTGGGGGCTTATGTGGTCACGAGTCATGTCATCATGTTTTTTGGCTCTCGGGAGTTGATTTTTGGGAATATTTTGAAAACAAAACTTGTTTAGAATCAGGAAATGAAGGCGAAATGGACCATGGCCCCAAGATGTTTCCACATACAAAAATATTTGCTTTATTTAAGTTTGCAAACCTATGACTTTTATATTTTTTTATTGTATATTTATAATGGGTAGAGCGCACAGAGAAACGATGTTTTAATAACATTAGCCTCATGCAAAGTGCTTACCTAAGCCAGAATCTCCGATTTTGCCCTGATATGCAAATATGCAAAACATATAAGTCCTGAAAACGCAAAAAGTCTCTGGTGCGTTTTGTTGCGGCTCTAAAAGACAAGTCAGTGACGAAAGTTTGATTCAAATAACTTTACCCGTTAAAGCGCGACCAGTGGTTGATTTTTTTTGGAAATGACCTCAATTTGCCCTGGTGATCATGGATGCCCTGACTTCAAAATTTTCACACAAATATGATGTGAGAAAGGGATGTCAAATTGATGTGAGAAAGGGATGCCAAATTTCGGCGCGCTGCCCCTAGCCGTTTTTCCCTATTCGCAGAAAACTTGGAATGGGGCGTAAAAAGATCCTCGTGACGGCGCTGGTTAGCTAGTTCTGTTCAACGATAAATTACACATGTATATTTCTTTACATACACACATACACATACACACACACACACACACACACACACACACACACATATATATATATATATATATATATATATATATATATATATATATATATATATATATATATATCTATATATATATATATACATATATATATATATACATATATATATATATATATATATATATATATATATATATATATATATATATATATATATATATATATATATATATATATATATATATATATATGTATATACATATATACATTTTACATTATATGCTATTTATGACATGCTTACTGGCACATAATTTCCATGTGATGAAAAGAGGTGATACAAAACGATGAATCTATTATCAAATTGGCGGAGTGCCTCATTGGCGGAGTGCCTCATTAGAACAGCTAACATCACTAGACATGACAAAAATTAGGCCCAGGTCGGGAAAGCAATACATTCGTTGGAGTCTCGATTCACAATATAACGTCGCATAAAATAGCTCTGATACCTAAATGCACACACTTCTTATGCAACATGGACCGTTCCTAAGTGGGTACCGTTAAAGCAACCGGCCGTACTTTGTAAGAACAACTCAGCTAATACATGATAAAGAAGTGCATACATGCATACATGTACATACCAATGAGACAACTATACAACGGGGAAAACTCGAGCTGAATTGTGATCATATTGTGTACCTACAGCCTTCTGCATATAGTGAAGCGTATCGTCAGCTATTGGGTACGATGCGGGACAAGGAACTACGCTGCTCTAAGTGGCTTACCAGAAATGTGGAAGAATGCTGGACTGTCGTTTAAATCGTTCACCAACTCTTCCAGACCATCACCTCGCACAACGCCCAATGAAATCATGGGGTTCTTCTTCAGCACAGAATAGACGTCGGACTCTCGAATTTCTCCTGTAAGTATTCAACGGTGATTAGAAGGCAGGCAGAACGGCAGGACATCTATGTCTGACAAAACGACGAAGGCACTTCATGTACCATTAAACAAACCCCGTGTTACACAAGTATGTTAACAATGGGCGAGCATCCACTGCTGTCAGGCACTTTATTCCAATATATCCTTCTCAGCACTTTTCTACCCGTTTTCCTTCCGATTAATTAACGTGCGACTGGATGAACGGCCAGCCGTTTCACCTCGATGATCTCCACAAAAAGGGGACATTAGTGAAGGTGAATACTCCTCAAACACGGGACATTAGTGAAGGTGAATACTCATTAAACAGGGGACATTAGTCGAGGTGAATACTCCTGAACCAGTAAAGGTGAATATCAAACGTGCTTTTTCGAGGTCCACACGCTTATTCAGCGACTTGTGTCTTCATTTTCAGCAAGCCGGACAATGTATGCAGCCAGACGGATGTACAGTCCACTGGAAGGCGGCACTAACCTTGCCAATATCCTTCGAAGATATCGTTGCCAACGAAAGCTCCATCTATGCTGCCGGCCATCTGAGGGCGACAGTCGCCATCGAAGGTGTGCTGACGTCATCACATCACACCACAGGTGTGCTGACATCATCACATCACACCAAATGTGTGCTTACATCATCACATCACGCCACAGGTGTGCTGACATCATCACATCACATCACAGGTGTGCTGGCATCATCACATCACACCATAGGTGTGCTAACATCATATCACATCACAGGTGTGCTGACATCATCACATCACACCACAGGTGTGCTAACATCATATCACATCACAGGTGTGCTGACATCATCACATCACATATATGCTGACATTATCACATCACATCATCATCACATCACACCACATGCGTGTTAACATCATCATATGACATCACATGTGTGTTAGCATCATTATATCACAACATCATCACATCACATCAAATGTGTTTCAACATCATCACATCACATCACATATGTGTTGACAACATCATATCATGCCATATATGTGTTAACATCTTCACATTGTATCACATCACATCTGTGCTGACATCATCACACATCATCACCATCACGTTGCAGGGTGTTAACATCATCACATCCCATGTGTGACAACATCATTACATCACACCACATGTGTGCTGACATCACCACATCAGATCACAGGTGAGCTAACAGCATCTCACCACCTCATAAGTGTGCTAACTCATGACACAGTGAAGTGCACGCAATTCGTGTTGCACAAGTACATGGTCCACCACTGGTGGACACAAGGGGGAGGTGCCGACCCCTTAGCAGTTGTTTCTGTCCGTACTTTATAATAACGATTAACTATTCTCCCCCTGTCGTTCAATACATGTTCTCCCCCTGAAAAAACTATCGACATGAGGTTATTCAAACATTTGTCTGATGTGAAGTTGTGGCTGGAAAACGGAGGGAGTTGGAGTGCGTTTCACGGCCAGAGGATTCGATCCTTGCTATGAAAGACGAACAGCCACGGCACAATTCAGCCTCGTCCAAGGCTCTGCTGAGGCTTCGCGCGATTATGTGCATATAGGCACATACTATTTCAAAACAAACCAGTCGCACTGACGGATGTTACCCTTGAGCTGAAGGGTGCATAAACCAATGATTTTATCACTTCAGTTTCTTCAGGGAAATAAACAACAATCGTAAATAGAACAAGCGCCACGTTGTCACCACGGAGTAACTTGCAGCAAGTGAAGTCATGATACTGATTCTGTGTGGGACACTTTCACCACCTTACGACTTTTGGCCTTTGCCTTGAGATTGAAAAGGTACTGGCACGTCGAACCAGATTAAAGCATTGACGCTCCAGCGGCAAGGATCTCCATTGGGAAAAGTCATGTCATAGCGTAATTCTCACTAACCTTCCAGGTGATGGCGTCGGCGATGATCTTCCCCATGTCGCACTCAACAGCCGAACACTCGTCCCTGTCGCCCGATATTCGGGTCGTGGTGATGCCGATCACTCGATCGCCGGCCGCCGCTGCCTCTTCAGTGACCTTGGGCACCACCTCGCCGTCCTTCGCTAGCTCTTCAACGACTTTGTCCGCTATCCCAGCCACGCCAGCCGTCTCTACAGTCACCTCCAGGGGAAACTGACTCTCGTCCGGCGAGAGCCCACTCTTATCTGGCAAGGACTCGGTATTCTCTTGGGCTCCTGGCTCGCTACTATCTGGTTCAGCTTCGCTGTTCTCTGCGCTAGGCTTGAGAGTAGGTGTCCCAGGCTGTGTCAGCATAGAAATAATGGGACTTATTTCGGTTAAGACAGTATCGGGAAGAGACGATGCTGGACCTTCCGAGGGTGAATTATCTTCGTCTGGAGAGGTTGCGATGGACTCCTCCCCGCCTGTGACACCGGGACTGGTGTCCTCAGCTATTGCGCCAGATGTGATGACGATGATGCTACCTTTCTTATCACTTTCGCCATGTTCAGCCGCGTTGTTTATTCCCAATGCTTCTTCATTTTTAATGCTGTTGTCAATACCCGACTCTATACCGGAAATGGTCCCATGGGCAGCCTTGATGTCCTGCTGTACGTCGGACTCTGTTTGAATATGTGTAGCTTGTTGGTATTTGTCAACATCGTTGATACTCCCAGTTACAACTTCGGGCTTCGACATATTCTGCCCATTTTCTTCAATCTCAGTATTTCCTCCGGTCACAGATCCCATCTGGTCAGCTTTATCCCCTTCAGACCCCGCATCAGTCCCTTCTTCAAGTAGAGTAATGCTTTCTCCAGCTTGCACGGACACAACACTAGGACCCCCTTCTTCACTAGATGCACTTGTCTGTTCTTCCACTGAAGTAGTAACGATATTATGCTCTGCAACGGGAGGATTACTCTTCTCTTCCACATTAACAGAACTAACCCCCTCCTCCGCTCCGGTAAGGCTAGCCTCCGAGGGGCTGACATTAACCTCCTCTTGTATATGAATCGCACTAGCCTCTGGCTCACCCAAGGAAGCAACATCAGTCTCCTCTTTCACAGGGCCAGAACTATGCTCGTCATTCACGGAAGCAGAAATATTTTCTTTTTCCACAGGAACTGAGCTATCTTCATCTTCCATTGGAGCAGAACTACTCTCCTCTCCCAGAGAAGCAGCATCAGTCTCCACTTTCACGAGACCAGTATTAGCCAGGCTTGCAACCCATTCGCTGGAATTAACACTATTCTCTCCCTTTACAGGAGCAGCTTCGATTTTCTGCTCAACAGGAACAGGACTAGCTTCCTCCTTCACAGGAAGAACATCAGCGCTTCCTTCTGAAACAACGACACTGGCTTCCACTTCCATAGGGGTAACATTACCCATCTTTTCCACATCATCAGCACTGGTCTGCACCAAAAGAGCGGCACTTGACCCTTCTTCCATGGGAGCGGAGCTAGTACCCTGTAACACAGGAATGACACCATCTTTCTCTTCTTCGGGAGGAGCACTGCTGTCGCCGTTCACATGGACGGTATTGGCCGTATTTTCCGAAAGAGCGGCATTAGCTTCCTTTTCCATCGAAAGATCATTTTCATCTTCCAGAGAGACGTAATCTGGCTGCTTTAATGCATTGATCGTGGTACCTTCACCCACAGACGCTGCAACAGCCTCCTTCTCTGTAACAACATCGGGCACGGTCTCTTTGTAATCTGCAATAACATCTTGCATGGAAGGAGCACTAGCCTCCTCTTTAGCGGGGGCTGCTTCAGCCATTCCCACTACAGCAGCAGTGGCCTGTTCGTCCACTGGAGACACACTGGACTCTTTGTCCACGACTGCAGCAGTGACACCCTCTTCCATCGCAGTCGTAGTGCTGAGCTCAGTCGAGCCAGTGTGCCCCGCCTGCTGCTTGTCGGCCGATCCATGAGTATGAGCGGCGAACTTCTTCTTGAGCGCCTGCACCTCCTCGAATGTGATTGGTCGGTGTGCACTCTTCAGCGCCTCCACCTGCGCAGCTGTGATTGGCCACTGGATCAACACCAGCGGCTCCACCTGAGCAGCGGCAGCCTCGGCTGGCGGTCCAGACGGCGGCGGAGCGGCGTCCGCCGGCTGAGTCGTCGCCTTCACGGGGAACACCTCGTCCTCGTCGTCGAAGCCGGTGCTGGACTCGTCGGCTGACGCTGACGGCTGGTCGACGTCGGCGACCGCCTGCTTGACCACCTGCTGGATGGCGACCACGCTGTGGTCGAGCAGCAGGCCGATCTCCTCGCTGCTGCCGGAGCCCTCCACCGCGTCCGGCTGCAGGAGGTCGATCTCCTTCTGCTCCATGTCACCTGCCGGTCGGCGCGGCGGGCTGGGTCACTTAGCCTGTGAGTCTGCAGGTGATGTTGGTGCGACACAGACAGGCTTTTGATTTATAGGCAGGGACACCTGCACATTATTTGTGACACCTGCGCGCATTTGTATGCCCAGCTATGTTCCGCAGACATTTGATATGTGACACTTGAGAGCAAGTGAAATTCAAATGTCAGGTAAGAACCAAGAGGCATCACAATACCATTGAGCAGACCATTGAAGTTCGACCAGGGGACAGAGCCCATGCTACCTTCACCACTCTACACACATGTGTGGAATTCCCTACCCATGAATGATTGGGAACTTATCCACTTAGGGAGAAAAAGGTCATTTTTCATACATGAATACGTCTTTGAAACAATCAGTGATGAGTATTCGTCAGTGCCCACTCGTCTGCCCAGTGCCACCAGGTGTTATGGTGCGGTGTTAGTGAGCGCGCCGTCCGGACGGCCGACTCACCCGGCGCGCTGCCGTCGGCCACGGTGAACATGCCGGCGGCGGAGGTCAGTCGGTGTCGACCGTCGAACGTCAGCCGTGTCACGCCGACCAGGTGCTCGTCAGCAACGGGAACCTCCAGCAGCGGCACCACTGTGTTCCACGGCTGGCGTACCTGCGTCACACACCACTCAGATGTCTCACAGACCACCACTCAGATCACTCACTGACAACCACTCAGGTTACTCACAGACCACCACTCAGACCACGCACAGACCACCAATCAGATCACTCACAGACCACCACTCAGACCACCACTCAGATCACTCACAGACCACCACTCAGATCACTCACAAACCACCACTCAGGTCACTCACAGACCACCACTCAGGTCACTCACATACCACAACTCAGATCACTCACAGACCACCACTGAGATCACTCACAGACCACCACTCAGGTCACTCACAGACCACAACTCAGGTTACTCACAGACCACCACTCAGATGTCTCACATACCACCACTCAGATCACTCACAGACCACCACTCAGATGTCTCACATACCACCACTCGGATCACTCACAGGCCACCACTCAGATGTCTCACAGGCCACCACTCAGACGTATCACAGACCACCATTCAGATGTCTCATAGACCACCATTCAGATGTCTCATAGACCACCACTCAGATGACTCGCAGACCACCACTCGGATGTCTCACAGACCACCACTCACATGACCACAACACAGCAACATCACCCTGGAAACGATCATAACACAGGTGGAAAGTGTACCCAAATACCAGTAGCCGAAAGAGAAACAGGAAGATCTCTCCGATCAAGACTGCAACAATGGACATATGTGTGTGTAATGATATGTGTTTCAATCAAAGATAGCTGACACAAATATAGAACAAAGGAAGAAACGATTCAATAAACGAAGGAAGAAAACAAACGTAGGTTCCTTAGGTTCGTCAAATGTTTTATCGGAACTTCAACTTCATATTTTTTTTTAAACTTCAGATGACTCCAGCTGCTCATATTTTGATTATAGAAGACGTTAATTTCAGAGGCATTCAGTGGGGAGATGGTGTAGTAGCTTATGTTGTGGAACATCTCATCCTCCAATATAATTTTTTAATCGACCACGGTGCATTTCTGTACCAGTATGTGCATTTTCACACCATGGTTGATGAAGGTTCACACACTTGCTTGCTATGGTTAAGGCTCTATAGGTATAGTGACATGTCCTTCTATACACCCCGATCAATTTGATCGGTATCTGGTTAAAAATTTGGTGTCGAGAAACGTTCGATGTTCCTAATAATCCTGATCATGAATATTACTAAAACTCGATAATGGATATCACTGAAACCTAATCATGAATATTACTGAAACCTGATCATGAACACTACTGAAACCTGACCCTGAATACTACTGAAATCTCATCATGGACACTACTGAAACCTGACAATGAATACTACTGAACTCTCATCATAAACACTACTGAAACCTGACCATGAATATTACTGAAACCTGATCATGAATACTACTAAAACCTGATCATGGATATTACTGTAACCTGATTATGAATACTACTGGAAGCTCATCATGAGATATACTGGATATGACAGGACAGTTCACGTCACTGAGCCGTGACAGGACAGTTCACGTCACTGAGCCGTGACAGGACAGTTCACGTCACTGAGCCGTGACAGGACAGTTCACGTCACTGAGCCGTGACAGGACAGTTCACGTCACTGAGCCGTGACAGGACAGTTCACGTCACTGAGCCGTGACAGGACAGTTCACGTCACTGAGCCGTGACAGGACAGTTACGTCACTGAGCCGTGACAGGACAGTTCACGTCACTGAGCCGTGACAGGACAGTTCACGTCACTGAGCCGTGACAGGACAGTTCACGTCACTGCAGTGACAGGACAGTTCACGTCACTGAGCCGTGACAGGACAGTTCACGTCACTGAGCCGTGACAGGACAGTTCACGTCACTGAGCCGTGACAGGACAGTTCACGTCACTGAGCCGTGACAGGACAGTTCACGTCACTGAGCCGTGACAGGACAGTTCACGTCACTGTGCAGTGACAGGACAGTTCACGTCACTGTGCAGTGACAGGACAGTTCACGTCACTGAGCCGTGACAGGACAGTTCACGTCACTGAGCCGTGACAGGACAGTTCACGTCACTGTGCAGTGACAGGACAGTTCACGTCACTGAGCCGTGACAGGACAGTTCACGTCACTGAGCCGTGACAGGACAGTTCACGTCACTGTGCCGTGACAGGACAGTTCACGTCACTGTGCAGTGACAGGACAGTTCACGTCACTGAGCCGTGACAGGACAGTTCACGTCACTGAGCCGTGACAGGACAGTTCACGTCACTGTGCAGTGACAGGACAGTTCACGTCACTGCAGTGAAGGAATTGTACTGTGCAGTGACAGGACAGTTCACGTCACTGTGCAGTGACAGGACAGTTCACGTCACTGTGCAGTGACAGGACAGTTCACGTCACTGTGCAGTGACAGGACAGTTCACGTCACTGAGCCGTGACAGGACAGTTCACGTCACTGAGCCGTGACAGGACAGTTCACGTCACTGGCCGTGACAGGACAGTTCACGTCACTGGCGTGACAGGACAGTTCACGTCACTGAGCCGTGACAGGACAGTTCACGTCACTGTGCAGTGACAGGACAGTTCACGTCACTGGCGTGACAGGACAGTTCACGTCACTGAGCCGTGACAGGACAGTTCACGTCACTGGCGTGACAGGACAGTTCACGTCACTGGCAGTGACAGGACAGTTCACGTCACTGTGCAGTGACAGGACAGTTCACGTCACTGAGCCGTGACAGGACAGTTCACGTCACTGGCGTGACAGGACAGTTCACGTCACTGGCGTGACAGGACGTACGTCACTGGTGACAGGACAGTTCACGTCACTGAGCCGTGACAGGACAGTTCACGTCACTGGCAGTGACAGGACAGTTCACGTCACTGTGCAGTGACAGGACAGTTCACGTCACTGGCCGTGACAGGACAGTTCACGTCACTGTGCAGTGACAGGACAGTTCACGTCACTGTGCCGTGACAGGACAGTTCACGTCACTGTGCAGTGACAGGACAGTTCACGTCACTGTGCCGTGACAGGACAGTTCACGTCACTGTGCAGTGACAGGACAGTTCACGTCACTGTGCAGTGACAGGACAGTTCACGTCACTGTGCAGTGAC
The DNA here is from genome assembly GCA_034440615.1 of Ashinkailepas kermadecensis. Taxonomy (NCBI): domain Eukaryota; kingdom Metazoa; phylum Arthropoda; class Thecostraca; family Neolepadidae; genus Ashinkailepas; species Ashinkailepas kermadecensis. The sequence continues at coordinate 285,942 of JAOTOM010004867.1, forward strand.
AGGACAGTTCACGTCACTGTGCAGTGACAGGACAGTTCACGTCACTGTGCAGTGACAGGACAGTTCACGTCACTGTGCAGTGACAGGACAGTTCACGTCACTGAGCGTGACAGGACAGTTCACGTCACTGGCAGTGACAGGACAGTTCACGTACTGTGGTGACAGGAAGTCACTGTGCAGTGACAGGACAGTTCACGTCACTGTGCAGTGACAGGACAGTTCACGTCACTGTGCAGTGACAGGACAGTTCACGTCACTGTGCAGTGACAGGACAGTTCACGTCACTGTGCGTGAAGGCAGTTCACGTCACTGTGCAGTGACAGGACAGTTCACGTCACTGTGCAGTGACAGGACAGTTCACGTCACTGTGCAGTGACAGGACAGTTCACGTCACTGAGCAGTGACAGGACAGTTCACGTCACTGAGCCGTGACAGGACAGTTCACGTCACTGAGCCGTGACAGGACAGTTCACGTCACTGAGCCGTGACAGGACAGTTCACGTCACTGTGCAGTGACAGGACAGTTCACGTCACTGAGCCGTGACAGGACAGTTCACGTCACTGAGCCGTGACAGGACAGTTCACGTCACTGAGCCGTGACAGGACAGTTCACGTCACTGAGCCGTGACAGGACAGTTCACGTCACTGTGCAGTGACAGGACAGTTCACGTCACTGTGCAGTGACAGGACAGTTCACGTCACTGTGCAGTGACAGGACAGTTCACGTCACTGAGCCGTGACAGGACAGTTCACGTCACTGAGCAGTGACAGGACAGTTCACGTCACTGTGCAGTGACAGGACAGTTCACGTCACTGTGCAGTGACAGGACAGTTCACGTCACTGAGCCGTGACAGGACAGTTCACGTCACTGTGCAGTGACAGGACAGTTCACGTCACTGTGCAGTGACAGGACAGTTCACGTCACTGTGCAGTGACAGGACAGTTCACGTCACTGAGCCGTGACAGGACAGTTCACGTCACTGTGCAGTGACAGGACAGTTCACGTCACTGTGCAGTGACAGGACAGTTCACGTCACTGAGCCGTGACAGGACAGTTCACGTCACTGTGCAGTGACAGGACAGTTCACGTCACTGAGCAGTGACAGGACAGTTCACGTCACTGTGCAGTGACAGGACAGTTCACGTCACTGTGCCGTGACAGGACAGTTCACGTCACTGTGCAGTGACAGGACAGTTCACGTCACTGAGCCGTGACAGGACAGTTCACGTCACTGTGCAGTGACAGGACAGTTCACGTCACTGTGCCGTGACAGGACAGTTCACGTCACTGTGCAGTGACAGGACAGTTCACGTCACTGTGCAGTGACAGGACAGTTCACGTCACTGTGCAGTGACAGGACAGTTCACGTCACTGTGCAGTGACAGGACAGTTCACGTCACTGTGCAGTGACAGGACAGTTCACGTCACTGTGCAGTGACAGGACAGTTCACGTCACTGTGCAGTGACAGGACAGTTCACGTCACTGTGCAGTGACAGGACAGTTCACGTCACTGTGCAGTGACAGGACAGTTCACGTCACTGTGCAGTGACAGGACAGTTCACGTCACTGTGCAGTGACAGGACATGTTCACGTCACTGTGCAGTGACAGGACAGTTCACGTCACTGTGCAGTGACAGGACAGTTCACGTCACTGTGCAGTGACAGGACAGTTCACGTCACTGTGCAGTGACAGGACAGTTCACGTCACTGTGCAGTGACAGGACAGTTCACGTCACTGTGCAGTGACAGGACAGTTCACGTCACTGTGCAGTGACAGGACAGTTCACGTCACTGTGCAGTGACAGGACAGTTCACGTCACTGTGCAGTGACAGGACAGTTCACGTCACTGTGCAGTGACAGGACAGTTCACGTCACTGTGCAGTGACAGGACAGTTCACGTCACTGTGCAGTGACAGGACAGTTCACGTCACTGTGCAGTGACAGGACAGTTCACGTCACTGTGCAGTGACAGGACAGTTCACGTCACTGTGCAGTGACAGGACAGTTCACGTCACTGTGTACAGTACGACAGTTCACGTCACTGTGCAGTGACAGGACAGTTCACGTCACTGTGCAGTGACAGGACAGTTCACGTCACTGTGCAGTGACAGGACAGTTCACGTCACTGTGCAGTGACAGGACAGTTCACGTCACTGTGCAGTGACAGGACAGTTCACGTCACTGTGCAGTGACAGGACAGTTCACGTCACTGTGCAGTGACAGGACAGTTCACGTCACTGTGCAGTGACAGGACAGTTCACGTCACTGTGCAGTGACAGGACAGTTCACGTCACTGTGCAGTGACAGGACAGTTCACGTCACTGGCTGTGACAGGACAGTTCACGTCACTGTGCAGTGACAGGACAGTTCACGTCACTGTGCAGTGACAGGACAGTTCACGTCACTGTGCAGTGACAGGACAGTTCACGTCATGTGCAGTGAAGGACAGTTCACGTCACTGTGCAGTGACAGGACAGTTCACGTCACTGTGCAGTGACAGGACAGTTCACGTCACTGTGCAGTGACAGGACAGTTCACGTCACTGTGCAGTGACAGGACAGTTCACGTCACTGTGCAGTGACAGGACAGTTCACGTCACTGTGCAGTGACAGGAGTGCTGGTCCAAATGGCGTACTCGGTGAGTAATGCAAGTATGTGTTCAACTGGCATATTTATTCCACATTTTGATTATCAAGATCTTCACTCAGAAAAAGGCCTACAGATGACTAGAAAATGGTATCTTCAAGAAAAGATGTGATGCCATGTGATGCCAAGATGCCATGTGATCCGCAGCCCAGCTAACGTGGCCAGCCAGTTACACAAGATCCTTGAAAGATTGTTGAGAAAACAAATAGTTGTTCACTTCAGACATCTAAATCTCTGGTCCGCACACCAATATGATCTAGACGAGACTCTAGACTTCCGGAACACATGACACAGCACACGCGCCGATGACCGATGGAATAAGCCGAAATATTGTGAATTCTGAGGAACATTTTATCATTAGATGCAAGCCTTTCCTGCGATAAAACTCCAACAAGTTGAAATAAATAGATTCTAACTCGCGAAGTACTGCTAGCGGAGCACAGCAAGGACAAGTGCTAAGACATATCCCGCTCATAATATGCGTCAATGATTTGCCTGTGCTTCTCGTCAATTATCTCTCTCTCTCTCTCTCTGTCTCTCTCTTCAAGCAGCATTCCCAGCAAATGGTTTAATAAATAGTGTTTGAAATATAATACCCAGAAGTCATGGACTGAACAAAGAAACACAATCCACAGAACAGCTAACCGCAGGCAGATTATGTGCTGTGGGCACACAAACAGGGACACAATAATCCCAGAGAAGAGCAAAGCCTTGGCATTCATTTGTCGTGTTCACTGAAAGCAATTCTCTACGGTCAGAAGGCATGCTGGCAAAACTAATGTATGTGTTGCTACTGTTGATCTTTGAGAAACATATCTGACAGATTATCAGCAGAAAATTTTGGATCACTCCATGGTACTTTGTCGCGACAGATTATCATATGCAAACGGTGAGGCCATCCATGTTGCAGAACTTTGGACCTTTTGAAAAGGTACAACTTAGGGCAACCAAGCTAGCATACAACTTGGATATCTCTCCATGTGAAGATAACTCAAGACTGTCAAGATAAGCATCATGAAGGACGGAATCACAAGAGGAAACTTGATAGAAGTATATAGGATTATGGCAGGTAACGTTAACATGAAGAAGGCGAAGTTGCCGAATTGACCACAGATTCCAGCATCAGGGGTCTTCACTTATTAAAGCTTCAGAAGAGACAAAGTTGCCTTATGCCTCATTCTTCTCGAGTAGGGTGGTCAACAGATGGAACAACCTACCAGAAGGTGTAGTACATTATATGTCCACCAATATATTAAACAATAGGCCAGACAGATACATTGTTGAGCCTAGACAAGCCTCTCTGAGCAATAGTGTCCAATATGACTTCCTCATTCAAGATATCAACATCAAATGACCGCAGCTCATGAACAAAGTGCACGTGCTCGCCTCACCGCCTGTGGGAAGGTGTCCGTGACGATGGTGCGCATCTCTATAGGTCCGGAGACCACGGCGTCCAGGTCAGGTACGCTACGAGCCAGCTCGGCGTTCTGGCTGTGACCGGCGTTTCCCATGGCTGAACACAGGGAACACAGCAGGTCGATGAGCAATTGCACAATGAACTGTAGATACACTGCACAAAGGCTGCATGGCAGGCAACCAGAGAGAACAGTGCAGCAGACTGGTTAGGTGTCAAATATGAGGAACATAGCGCAGGGATTAACAAATACAGAAGTAAAGAAAGGCACCTATTTCAACAGAAACAAGCACGAGCTCTGACAGAGCGCATTGCCTAGCCGTCCAGCTCTGTTATCGTGTCAGTTGGTGTAGCGGGTCAGGATCGGCAACTTCAATTGGCCATACGGAAACCAACTTCATGCAATTAAAGGTTCATGTATGGTCAAAGCTGCATTAGGTAACGAAAGAGTTCACGAGGAGGATAATACATCCAGTATCAAAATCGAACTTTGTGTTTGTAGTGAAAGAAGAGCAATGGTGTAGCAGCATGGTAGTCTCTATTCCTCACGCACTCAACTGTCACCCATACCCAGCTAAAAGGTGTGTGAGTAGAGCAGCATTTGGAACATGGTGAAATTATTTACTTTGGACACTGCATTGTTGATCACATCCCAGTATGATATTATCCGGGAATGCATCGAAATAACCATAACCAGAAAATCCAGTTTGCATACGCAGCATAGCATCAGAGCGCATGAGTTGCAAAGATGCCGATTAAAGCTACCAAACTCCTTGCTGCTGAGTAACTACTGATAATCAGGGCAGTTGTCTCAGTACCTCATGACAGGACGTGCATTTAGATTCAGTAGAAGGACACGAAGTCACCCCGGGAAGTGCAGCATGGTGCCAGCCATCATCTGCACAGCATGGTGCCAGCCATCATCTGCACAGCATGGTGCCAGCCATCATCTGCACAGCATGGTGCCAGCCATCATCTGCACAGCATGGTGCCAGCCATCATCTGCACAGCATGGTGCCAGCCATCATCTGCACAGAAGTGCGCGCGATGCTGCTGCCCGTGTCCAGCGGGTGGCCTGGTGACGTCACAGTTACGTCATCCACTGGTGCCAGTTGTCACTCACCAATGACAATGTGAACGCCGCTATTTTTCAGACGTCGCACCTCCGTACGTACTGCCGGCACTTCAGGAACGATGGATACGACGCCGCTCGATGCCATTGCATTGGTCTGACGATGAACAAAAGGCGGATCAAAATCAATGGAGTGGATTAATTATTAAAATAACCACAGTTGCAAACTTCGAAGTTAATGAATTAGAAGTGCTAATTATCTCAATCCCTGAATGGTCCAAGAAGCTAAGTTTGTTGTCAAGGTAGTATGTAAGATATATATCGGCAATATTACAACAACATGGTAAATATTTAAATCATACATGCTGTGACATTGCCATATTTGATGAGAACCAATTTACATCCAAAGTAGAAACCAAAAGACGACCCAGCTTACACCCAGGTCCAGCGAATATACGATGAAACAGGTAACCTTGCAATTGAAATCAATGGTGGCGCGCGCGGGCAGTGACAGGAGCCGGACGGGCTCCACAGCCGATCGTGCAGTGACAGGAGCCGGACGGGCAGTGACAGGAGCCGGACGGGCTCCGCAGCCGATCGAGCAGTGACAGGAGCCGGACGGGCTCCGCAGCCGATCGTGCAGTGACAGGAGCCGGACGGACTCCACAGCCGATCGTGCAGTGACAGGAGCCGGACGGGCTCCACAGCCGATCGTGCAGTGACAGGAGCCGGACGGGCTCCGCAGCCGATCGTGCAGTGACAGGAGCCGGACGGGCTCCGCAGCCGATCGAGCAGTGACAGGAGCCGGACGGGCTCCACAGCCGATCGTGCAGTGACAGGAGCCGGACGGGCTCCGCAGCCGATCGTGCAGTGACAGGAGCCGGACGGGCTCCGCAGCCGATCGTGCAGTGACAGGAGCCGGACGGGCTCCACAGCCGATCGTGCAGTGACAGGAGCCGGACGGGCTCCACAGCCGATCGTGCAGTGACAGGAGCCGGACGGGCTCCGCAGCCGATCGCTTACGTTAATGTCGCTGGACACGTATCCGACCACGCCCACCATCTTCCCGCCAATGTTGAACACGGCCGACTTTGGCGCGAACCGAGCGAGCAGCACGGAGCGCAGGTTGGCCGCCACGAACGTCTCTGGCGAGCCCACCACCCGCTTCATCAGCGAGGGCAGACCGCCCTCCAGGTCTCTCACTGAGAACGCCTGCAGATGGGATGAAACGTCATCGTAGCTCAGCTCACGATGGCTGTCAGTGAGTGCGACTCAGAGCCTCGTCGTGCTGCCAGTTCCGACTGGGATGCCAGTACCCAGGGGCCAGCTGTTCTGAAGTGCATGGGCAGTGTCCGAGTGCAGCACAGGTCAGGTCAGGTCACTGGCGCACTGTCGGCCGTCGTCTGATTTGCGGTATTTGATGCTGAATCAAATAGGTCCTTTTAGCCAACTCTGACCATTGCGAGCTTGTGGGGGGGGGCGAGCGAAGAGACAAAAATAGAGGGAAAAGATTAATAGGATGTGGTACGAGAGGAAAGCGGTTGCTGTTTGATCAATATGCAACACAAGAAACATTGACCACATTGACCAGCAACAGTTGCGCCAGTGTTTGAACACATGCTGTGCCAATCTCCTCACGCATCATCCACGCTATCGGTAACCCAAAGTGAAAATGTTCTGCATGGTTGTCCTGCATAGACGTGTAGGATACCGCCAGGCGGGATCATACACGAAAGCTAAAACACAATCCCACAACCCTGTGGAACACCTTGTAGCACACCTACACTGTATCCTGCACCAGACCCTACAGGACCAGCCTGCACGGTATCCCACAAGACGAACCTGCACGGGATCCTACAGGACCAACCTACACGTGATCCTTCAGGACCAACCTGCACGGGATCCTACAAGACCAACCTACACTGGATCCTACAGGACCAACCTGCACTGGATCCCACAAGACCAGCCCACACGGGATCCCACAAGACCAACCTGCACTGGATCCTACAGGACCAACCTACACGGGATCCTACAGGACGAACCTACATGGGATCATACAGGACCAACCTATACGGGATCCTACAGGACCAACCTACATGGGATCCTACAGGATCAACCTGTACGGGATCCTACAGGACCAACCTACACGGGATCCTACAGGACGAACCTACACAAGATACTACAGGACCAACCTGTACGGGATCCTACAGGACCAACCTGCACTGGATCCCACAAGACCAACCCACACGGGATCCCACAAGACCAACCTGCACGGGATCCTACAGGACCAACCTACACGGGATACTACAGGACCAACCTGCACTGGATCCTACAAGACCAACCTACACGTGATCCTACAGGACCAACCTGCACTGGATCCCACAAGACCAACCCACACGGGATCCCACAAGACCAACCTGCACTGGATCCCACAAGACCAACCCACACGGGATCCCACAAGACCAACCTGCACGGGATCCTACAGGACCAACCTACACGGGATCCTACAGGACCAACCTACATGGAATCCTATAGGACCAACCTATACGGGATCCTACAGGACCAACCTACATGGGATCCTACAGGACCAACCTATACGGGATCCTACAGGGCCAACCTACACGGGATCCTACAGGACCAACCTACACGGGATCCTACAGGACCAACCTACATGGGATCCTACAGGACCAACCTGCACGGGATCCTACAGGACCAACCTATACGGGATCTTACAGGACCAACCTATACGGGATCCTACAGGACCAACCTACACGGGATCCTACAGGACGAACCTGCACGGGATCCTACAGGACCAACCTATACGGGATCTTACAGGACCAACCTACACGGGATCCTACAGGGCACCTGTAAAAGCGCACACAGCCTCTGTGGTGACCGTGCCTAGAATGTCCACCCCAGTAGCGAGACGCTCCAACCAACTGAGCTTACCATACCACACAAGGTGACAGTTACCACGCTACTTAACGACCTACCTACTACGCTATCTAACGACCTACCTACCACGCTACCTAACGACATACCTACCACGCTACCTAACGACATACCTACTACGCTACCTAACGACCTACCTACTACGCTACCTAACGACCCACCTATTACACCACCCAACGACCTCCCTACTACGCTACCCAACGACCGATCAGCTGCCGACTGCAACTCGGTACAACCGCTTGGTATGTACCTTACTGGCAGTGGCGTCGCCACGAAATTCTTCCAGGGGGGGCAAGGTCGAAAGGGGGCCTCCTGTTCCCCGAAAGGGGGCCTCCATTGTGTTAGGGTCTCATATTGTTTTCAGGCTCTTACTATGGTTCGATAATGGGGAACATGATTTGATATTGGTGTTTTGTTTGTTCTTGGCATGGTGCATCATTTACTCAAAACGCAATAGCACTAATAATTTTCGCTGAAAACTGGGTCATACCAGGGTATAAATAAGTAATATTTGGATAAATACATAAGTGCCAAAACAAGCCAACGTCTCAATGCTTTCTCGAATCTTCCCGCTGGCCTCTAGATTGCAGCGAACTGGCGGGGCTGGTGCTAAGCATATCTTATAGATATATGCCATTGATCAACCCACTTTTAAGTCCTCCAAGTCTAACTGAATATAGCTAGATTCATCACTACTGTTATTTATTCCCACCAGCTTGATGTCATAAGCAAAGCTTGAACGATCATTTCTCAGTCATAGGACGACAATTTCGCAAAGGTGACAACGAGAAGGGGATTGCATTGGTTTTCTGAGCGCCATCTTAGGAATTTGTTTATTTTTATAACATTTGGTGCCGGCTGCAAGGCAGCTGTCACACGAGCTAAAATATATCCTCAGCGAATAAATTCACGGCAAGAACAAGCATTGAACACCAATGCATAAATGACAATGCAACAATGCAACAATGTCAGTACGTACATAATCCAAGCCTTCAAATTTCACGCCGTCACGCCCATCGTTTTCGCTGTGCTGTACCGTTTTGTAAATGACTGAGAAGGTATGGAAGCTGGGAAGCTCTAATCATGCAGGCTGTAATAACAGAAAAGAAGTTTGTTGGAAGAAAATGCATTTAAAAACATCATTCATCCCATTTTATATGGGGCATGGATGTTGTATTGAATGCTTGTGAGGGGTAATTTGTCCCCTCCATGTTGGTTTTGCCCCATGGGCGTATGTTTCGGAAAATTATTGAGGGACCAGTGGAGTACCTATATTTGCGTCAAGCAGGAGGGGGCAAACGGATTTGCAGGGGAGGGGGGAGGCACCTACGCCCATTAAAAAGTCCTTGGATTTCGACCGCTATTTTGTCAAAGGGGACATTTCGAAATAATATAATTAGTCATCAACGAAATTGTCCTGTGGAGGGGCCTAATCTACCACTATTGTTTCTGATTGGTGGGATTTCAACCCTAACTCCACCACCCAGTTCTAAGGTTTTCTTTTGGTACCTTGATAAGTTACCTCACACTGCTGAAATTACACCTATACCACAAAACCGGATCGGTATCCCAAAAATTCAAGCTGGAGCCCTCCAAAAAAGGAGAGATTCCAACAAATAAATGTCCGGATCAGGAAAATGGCTCTGGAGCACCGAACATTTTTCTCCAGATGCCTTCAAAAATTGCGTATGGCACCGAAAAGCATGCCGGACCTCGAAAAATCGAGGTGGAATGCAAAAACATGGCGCCAGAGGCTCGAAAAATCAGGCCGGGATTCGGACATAAAAACCCAGAAAAGATCCACAAAAAAATCGCGTTGAGCACAGAAAGCTGGCGTTGGGTCCCCGGAACCACGCGCCTGGGCGCGATAAGTCGCGCTGGGACCCAGAAAAATCACACCGAAGCCCCAAATCGTACTGGGTCCCCACAAATGTGCATCAGAAGCCCCAAATATACACAGCCGGACCCTAAGAGTACAACGGTGCCCGAAAATACCACTAACCTTCCAAAGCGCACCGAGTCTCCCAAAAAAGCGATAGGGCCTTAAAACATGCGTTGCAGCCCTAAATAAACATGCCGGGAGCTCGAAAAAATACACTGCAAGCTCGCAAGGCGCACAGGGGCCATGAGAACGCACAAGGGCCTGAAAAAGAAGCTAGGCCACAAAAGACAACATGGTTCCAAAACGTACAAAACGACCGGGCGCTAAATAAACACATCAGGATCTTCGAAAACGCCCTGGCACGTAAAACATACTCGGTGCACAAAAAAGCCACAAAGCCCTAAAACGAGCAGTGTTTCGAAGATGTATTAGGCCCACAACTTCAATTTAAAATGTATTACCCACCACTTTAAAATACAAAATTTCACAATTTCAGGCATTCCAGTTCATAGCACCCGGTCGCCACGACGGCAACGTCAGTGCACGTGCACACCCATCTTTCGTATTCGGTGCATTCGCCACACTTCGTGCGATGCTACGGCCTCTGCGAGGCCTTCTGCGTTTTGCTAATTGCTGCCACATGATACAATTGCGCCATATTTGACGTGATGGAATGCTTCGTATGGGCGTTGGCTGCGAAAAGTCGATTGATTAAATTCGATCATTAGTTTCCTACTTTCCACATTTTCTGGTAGTTATGAAATGCGGTTTCCGCTGAGGTTTGATGCACTTCATATCTTTGCTGCTATCCTCCCAGATTGGCTACCGAACCGAGGCCCTGCCTCAGTATTCTTTGTTGGACCCATTGCATCTTTCTTGCTCTATGATTGTGTATTATGGCTCCAATCCATTTTTGTTAGGGGCCTAAAACATTTTCGAACCCCCTGCTCGTTTTATGGTTTGTTGCATTTTTGCGCACCGAGGTTTTTTGACGTATCAGGGCGTTTTCGAAGACCCCGATGTGTTTATTTAGCGCCCGGTCTTTTTGTTTGTTTTGGAACCATGTTGCCTTTTGCGGCCTCAACCACTTTTTCAAGTCCTTGTGCGTTATCATGACCCCTGTGTGCCTTGAGAGCTTCCGGTATATTTTTTAGACCTCCCGGTATGTATATGTATGGCTGCAACGCATGTGTTAAGGCCCTGTCGCTTTTTGTGAGACTCTGTGCGCTTTGGAGGGCCAGTTGTATTTTCGGCCCCCGTTGTGCTCTTAGGGTCCCGATGTGTCTATTTTGGGCTTCTGACGCACAGTTGTGGGGCCCCAGTACAATTTTGGGGCTCCGGTACGATGTTTCTAGGTCCCAGAGAGGCTTATCGCGCCTAAGCGCGTGGTTCCGGAGACCCAACCCCAGTTTTCTGGGCTCAATACGATTTTTGTGAAGCCTTTCTGATTTTTTAAAAGTCCGTATCCCGGCCTGATTTCTCGAGCCCTTGGCGCCATGTTTTTGTATCCCACCTCGATTGTTCGAGATCCGGTTTTTTTTTCGGTGCCGTATGCAATTTGTGAAGGCATCTGATAATATGTTCGGTGCTCCAGAGCCATTTTTTTAACCTGGGCATTTAGTTGTTGGAATCCCTCCTTATTTTGGAGGGCTCCAGCTTGATTTTTTCGGATACCGATCCGGTGTTTGTGGTTACACTGTGCTTACGTGTGGCCCAAGACGCCAATTTTTGAGAGCCTCGACGGGACTACCGATGGGAATTGTGGGTCCCGAGCGCGATATTTGAGGTGCCTGGTTCGAGTTTGTGGGACGCGTTGTATTTAGCTGTGGCCCCAACGCGATTTTGGTGGTTCCTGTTGCAATTTTTCGGGCCTCGGAGCGAGTTTTCCGGGGCTCGCCGTATTTATTTGGAGACCCATATGCGAATTCTGGTGGACCGACGCGAATTTTGGTGGTCCCAGCGCGATTTTTGAGGCCCCGGCACGATTCTTGGGTGCTTATGCATCTCAGGATGGAGGGGGCATTTGCCCCTTTGATATAGCACTGCAGCCACTGAAGGAGTTTTTTTTTGTCCCAGAGTGACATTCCGATTAAGGATTGATTTTTGGGGCAGCTGCAACTTTTGGGGCCCCGGTGCGACCTTCTGGGCCTCCAGTGTGATTTGCAAGGGTTGCGACGCGACTTTTTTTAGTCCAATGTGATCTTTTGGGCCCCGACGTCATTCTCTTGGATCCCTAGCGCGAGCTATAGCGGCCTCGACACTTTTTGGGGGTCCAATGCGCTTTGGGTGCTTTTGGCGTCATTGTTGGGCCCCCAAAGTTATTATCCATGTCCGGATTGTTTTCGTTGCTCCGGCTTCATTTGTTTTGGTCCCAATCAGACTGTTGGGGCACGGTACGACCTGTCGTGCCCCTGGCATGATTGTGGTGGTCCGGGCGTGAATTTTTGGTACCCCAGGCTCAGCATAATTTGCGGGGGCCCCGCCGGATCTTTTGGGGCCCATATCGTGATTTTAAAGTACCCAGACACGACTCCTACTATTTCTTAATGGTTTCTTCTTGCAAATTATAGGCCTCCTGTCGCGTCTTAAGGGTCTCGTCTCATTTCCTAGAGCCTTTTTACTGGTTTTCGACGTCTCCTTGTGTGTCCTACCCTCCTCCATATTCAATGGTCCTCCTCTCCCGTCTTGGAGGGCTTCCTCTTGCATTCTGGGGACCCTTTAACAAGGCATGGGGCTTCCTCTCATCTTCGAGGGGCATTCTCTGCCAAATTAGGGGCCTCCTGCCACGCCTCGTGGGCCTCTTCCTTCATCATGGCAAAGCCTTACCCGTTTTGAGGGATCTTCAATTTTGGAAACCTCACCTCTTCCATACCTGCTACCACTCCCATCTTAAGGGCCTCCTCTCATTTCCTGGGAACTCTTTCCGGTTTTCGGGGTCTCATTTGGTCCTGGAGACCTACTCCTTCTTGAGGGACTCCTCTCGAGTCAGGCAGATGCCTCATTTCTCTTCTAGAGGCCTTCTTTTTCAAATTAGGGGCCTCCTCTCACGTCTTGGGGCCTCCTGATCTGCTTGTGGATTCGATCTTTACCCATCTTAGGGGTGGTCTCTTATCTCCTGGTGGACTCCTCTTCTCTTCCAGGCGCCTCCTCTGCCAAATTACTGGCAACCTTTCCTATCTTATTGGCCTTGTTATTTCCCGGGGACCTTCTTAGCCGTCTTCGAGCCTTCTTTTCCGCCTGGGAGCCATATCTCTTATCCAATGGCCTTTCTCTCCTATTTTAGGGGCCTCCTCGTTCATCATGGGGTCTCATTTCCAATCTTGTGTCGTTCTCTTCCCAGTTAAGTGCCTCTTGCCACGTCTCTGGATCGTCCTTTTCTATCTCGGTGGAACCTCACCTGTTTGGGGCCTGCTTTTGCGTCTCCGAAACCTCATCTCATATCCACTGGCTTCCTTTTCCGTCTTAGGGCCTCCTCTCATATTCTGTGGCCTCCTTTCCGGTGTTGGGGCCTCCTTTGCAATCCTGGTTTCCTCCGTGCCATTTTTGACACTCTCTTGATTTCTGGGGACTCCTACCCTCTCCTAGGTGACTCCTTTTTTACATTAGGGGTCTCCTCTCACGTCATGGGGGCCTCCTTATCTGTGTTTCGAGCCTCATTATCCTCTTAGCAGGGTGTTTTTGCGTCCTAGTCCTAGATTTTCTCTTCTAGGGTCCTCCTCTTCCAAAATATGAGCCTCATCTGGCTGGTCTCGGTGGCCTTCTCTCATTCCTGCGGATACCTTCTTACACGTCTTGGGGCCCCTGTTGCGTCCGGAGAAATCTCCCCTATCTTGTCTTAATTTTATATTGCAGGGGCATCCTCTTACGTCTTGGGGGCCTCGTTTTCCAAATTAAGACTATCCTGCCACCCATCGGAAGCCTTTTCGTCTAACCTGGGTGGCTTCTTGCCCGTATCGGTGGCATCCTTTCCGTCCTGAGGGCCTCCTTTTCGTACTGGGGGCCTCCTTTTCGTCCTGGGGCCTCCTTTTCATCCTGGGGGCTACCTCCCAATCTCTGTTCTACGTCTTAGGGGACTCCTTTTCGTCCTTAGGTGTATCCTTTTCGTTCTGGGAGCCTCTTTTTCGTCCTGGAGTCTCCTTTTAGTCCTGCGGGCCTCCTCCCAATCTCTGTTCTACGTCTTGGGTGCTTCCTTTGCGTCCTGGGGCATCCTTTTTGTCCTGGGAGCCTCCTTTTCGTCCTGGGGGCCTCCTTTTCGTCATGGGGGCCACCTCCCAATCTCTGTTCTACGTCTTAGGGGCCTCCTTTTCGTCCAGGGGGCCTCTTCCCAATCTCTGTTCTACGTCTTGGGTGCTTCCTTTGCGTCCTGGGGGCATCCTTTTCGTCCTGGGGGCCACCTCACAATCTCTGTTCTACGTCTTGGGGCCTCCTTTTCGTCCTGGGGTCCTCATCCCAGTCCCTGTTCTACGTCTTAAGAGCATCCTTTTCGTCCTTGGGTGCATCCTTTTCGTCCTGGGGGCCTCCTTTTCGTCCTGGGGGCATCCTTTTCGTCCTGAGTGCCCCCTTTTCGTCCTGGAGGCCTCCTCCAAATCTCTGTTCTGCGTCTTGGAGCTTCCTTTTCGTCCTGGGGACCTCCTTTTCGTCCTGGGGGCCCCCTTTTCGTCCTGGGGGCCTCCTCCCAATCTCTGTTCTACGTCTTGGGGCTTCCTTTTCGTCCTGGGGGCCTCCTCCCAATCTTTGCTCTACGTCTTGGGGCCTCCTTTGCGTCCTGGGGGCATCCTTTTCGTCCTGGGGGCCTCCTTTTCGTCCTGGAGGCCTCCTCTCAATCTCTGTTCTACGTCTTGGGGGCCTCCTTTTCGTCCTTGGGTGCATCCTTTTCGTTCTGGGGGCCTCCTTTTCGTCCTGGGGGCCTCCTTTTAGTCCTGGGGGCCTCCTCCCAATCTCTGTTCTACGTCTTGGGGGCCTCCTTTGCGTAATGGGGGCATCCTTTTCGTCCTGGTGGCCTCCTTTTAGTCCTGGGGGCCTCCTTTTCGTCCTGGGGACCTCCTTTTCGTCTTGGGGGCCTCCTTTTCTTCATGAGGGCCACCTCCCAATCTCTGTTCTACGTCTCAGGGGCCTCCTTTTCGTCTTGGGGGCCTCCTTTTCGTTCTGGGTGCCTCCTTTTCGTCCTGGGGGCCTCCTTTTCGTCCTGGGGGCATCCTTTTCGTCCTGAGTGCCCCCTTTTCGTCCTGGGGGCCTCCTCCAAATCTCTGTTCTGCGTCTTGGAGCTTCCTTTTCGTCCTGGGGACCTCCTTTTCGTCCTGGGGGCCCCCTTTTCGTCCTGGGGGCCTCCTCCCAATCTCTGTTCTACGTTTTGGGGCCTCCTTTTCGTCCTGGGGGCCTCCTCCCAATTTTTGCTCTACGTCTTGGGGCCTCCTTTGCGTCCTGGGGGCATCCTTTTCGTCCTGGGGGCCTCCTTTTCGTCCTGGGGCCCACCTCCCAATCTCTGTTCTACGTCTTGGGGCCTCCTTTTTGTCCTGGAGGCCTCCTCTCAATCTCTGTTCTACGTCTTGGGGGCCTCCTTTTCGTCCTTGGGTGCATCCTTTTCGTTCTGGGGGCCTCCTTTTCGTCCTGGGGGTCTCCTTTTAGTCCTGGGGGCCTCCTACCAATCTCTGTTCTACGTCTTGGGGGCCTCCTTTGCGTAATGGGGGCATCCTTTTCGTCCTGGTGGCCTCCTTTTAGTCCTGGGGGCCTCCTTTTCGTCCTGGGGACCTCCTTTTCGTCTTGGGGGCCTCCTTTTCTTCATGAGGGCCAACTCCCAATCTCTGTTCTACGTCTTAGGGGCCTCCTTTTCGTCTTGGGGGCCTCCTTTTCGTTCTGGGTGCCTCCTTTTCGTCCTGGGGGCCTCCTTTTCGTCCTGGGAACCTCATCCCAATCTCTGTTCTACGTCTTGGGGGCCTCCTTTTTGTCGTTGGGTGCATCCCTTTCGTTCTGGGGGCCTCCTTTCGTCCTGGGGACCTCCTTTTAGTCATGGGGGCCTCCTCCCAATGTCTGTTCTACGTCTTGGGTGCCTCCTTTGCGTCTTGGGGGCATCCTTTTCTTCCTGGGGGACTCCTTTTCGTCCTGGGGCCCACCTCCCAATCTCTGTTCTACGTCTTAGGGGCCTCCTTTTCGTCCTGGGGGCCTCCTTTTCGTCCTGGGAACCTCATCCCAATATCTGTTCTACGTCTTGGGGGCCTCCTTTTTGTCCTTGGGTGCATTCCTTTCGTCCTGGGGGCCTCCTTTTCGTCCTGGGGGCCTCCTCCCAACCTCTGTTCTACGTATTGGGGCCTCCTTTTTGTCCTGGGGCATCCTTTTCGTCCTGGGGGCCTCCTTTTCTTCCTGGGGGCCTCCTCCTAATCTCTGTTCTACGTCTTGGGCCTCCTTTTCGTCATGGGGGCCTCCTTTTCGTCATAGGGGCCTCCTTTTCGTCATGGGGCCTCCTTTCCGTCCTGGGGGGCCTCCTTCCAATCTCTGTTCTACGTCTTAGGGGCCTCCTTTTCGTCCTGGGGGCCTCCTTTTCGTCCAGGGGACCTCATCCCAATCTCTGTTCTACGTCTTGGGGGCCTCATTTTTGTCCTTGGGTGCATTCCTTTCGTCCTGGGGGCCTCCTTTTCGTCCTGGGGGCCTCCTCCCAACCTCTGTTCTACGTATTGGGGCCTCCTTTTCGTCCTGGGGCCTCCTTTTCGTCCTGGGGGCCTCCTTTTCATCCTGGGGCCTCCTTTTCTTCCTGGGGGCCTCCTCCTAATCTCTGTTCTACGTCTTGGTGCCTCCTTTTCGTCATGGGTGCCTCCTTTTCGTCATAGGGGCCTCCTTTTCGTCATGGGGCCTCCTTTTCGTCCTGGGGGCCTCCTTCCAATCTCTGTTCTACGTCTCTTATAGAGACCTGATTATATTTCCTGGGGGCCTCGTCAGTCTTGAGGCCTCATTGACAGTATGATCTTCTGTCCCGTCGGCCTCCTTGCTCACCTTTTTTGCTGTGCATTTGCGGATGGGGGCCTCCTCAAATTTCAGGGGGGCGGCGCCCCCCCAGTTTCACGGCAGGATGGGGGGGGGGCGACTGCCCCCTGCCCCCCCGGTGGCGACGCCCTTGCTTTGCTACGCGCTACACCCGTATTTCTGCCGTCGCACGTTGGCTATTGTGGCACCGTGGAGCATTGTAGCCGCGTAATTGCCGTTACCTATTGTTCCGGCGCGGCCATTCTTGCGTGTTGTGCAGAACACTGTCACGCATTAGCAGGTGTCACCATGGTCGCCGCTGGTCAGTCTGAGTATTCAAGGGAACAGGACGTAGAGAGATCAGCGTTGAGAGCGGATTCGAACCAGACCGGGGAAGTTTGTTCCACCCTCAAGCAGCCCATTTCCGCGCCGTCACTGATGCCACGGGACCAGAGGCGCCAACAGACAGGCAATGGCACTGGTGATAGGCAATAGCCAACAGACGGGAGCTGATGCCACGGGACCAGAGGCGCCAACAGACAGGCAATGGCACTGGTGACAGGCAATAGCCAACAGACGGCAGCTGATGCCACGGGACCAGAGGCGCCAACAGACAGGCAATGGCACTGGTGACAGGCAATAGCCAACAGACGGGAGCTGATGCCACGGGACCAGAGGCGCCAACAGACAGGCAATGGCACTGGTGACAGGCAATAGCCAACAGACGGGAGCTGATGCCACGGGACCAGAGGCGCCAACAGACAGGCAATGGCACTGGTGACAGGCAATAGCCAACAGACGGGAGCTGATGCCACGGGACCAGAGGCGCCAACAGACAGGCAATGGCACTGGTGACAGGCAATAGCCAACAGACGGGAGCTGATGCCACGGGACCAGAGGCGCCAACAGACAGGCAATGGCACTGGTGACAGGCAACAGCCAACAGACGGGAGCTGATGCCACGGGACCAGAGGCGCCAACAGACAGGCAATGGCACTGGTGACAGGCAATAGCCAACGGACGGCAACTGATACGAGTCTGTGTAAACCAGCAGGGCTGCTGGAGATTAGCACCAGCCGTGGCTGCCAACAAATGTGCTGATGCAGCACAGTTACGGGCAGCACATGCCTCTCATTGGTTCAGGAGAGCTGATAAGGGAAGCTGAGAGATAGTGGTTGAGGCTGGACGTTGTGCTGATGCAGCACAGCTACGGGCAGCACATTCCTCTCATTGGTTCAGGAGAGCTGATAAGGGAAGCTGAGAGATCGTGGCTGAGGCTGGACGTTGTCGTTAGATGAGTAATTCGCTACGTCGACAAATAACGGACACCTGTCATGTGTTAGGATTTGCATATAATAATAGCCTTGCATTCATATGAATTTAGCTCAGCTTTAGCCACTCACTAGACGTAAGCATACCTATACACCCTTCATCTCTCCGTTAATGGTGATTTCGTGATTGACAGTTTATGGAAGGAAATGAATTGCTAGTAATGAGTAATGACCTCCTTGTGGATCCAGCCAGGCGACGTGCACAAAACCACCAACAATAATTGTTCCTGGCATGTGTGCGCTTACCATGACACCTGACTTCGGTGAGGCAGTGAGCTTGGGACCGACTGTGGCTATTTGGGTGGGTGGACACACTGTGTCACTTGACGTGAGTGTGTCATTACCTCTGGGACACCTGACTTCGGTGAGGCAGTGAGCCTCGGACCGACTGTGGCTATTTGGGTGGGTGGACACACTGTGTCACTTGACGTGAGTGTGTCATTACCTCCGTGAGTGTGTCATTACCTCTGGGACACCTGACTTCGGTGAGACAGTGAGCCTCGGACCGACTGTGGCTATTTGGGTGGGTGGACACACTGTGTCACTTGACGTGAGTGTGTCATTACCTCCGTGAGTGTGTCATTACCTCTGGGACACCTGACTTCGGTGAGGCAGTGAGCCTCGGACCGACTGTGGCTATTTGGGTGGGTGGACACACTGTGTCATTGACGTGAGTGTGTCATTACCTCCGTGAGTGTGTCATTACCTCTGGGACACCTGACTTCGGTGAGGCAGTGAGCCTCGGACCGACTGTGGCTATTTGGGTGGGTGGACACACTGTGTCACTTGACGTGAGTGTGTCATTACCTCCGTGAGTGTGTCATTACCTCTGGGACACCTGACTTCGGTGAGGCAGTGAGCCTCGGACCGACTGTGGCTATTTGGGTGGGTGGACACACTGTGTCACTTGACGTGAGTGTGTCATTACCTCCGGCACAAAGGCGTACAAAACGTGCCGACGTGTGCCGACTGGCCGCCGCTCAGCGATGCAGTATTTTGACAGAGGTCAGTGACCGGAGCGGCGCGGCGACGGCAGTATGTCGGCCAGCACAGGGGTCAGCTGGACGTGACCCGGCGTAGCCGTGGCGCTGGCAGTTGGCGCACCATTTCCCGCCGATGTCCCGCGGGTGTCGGCGCGGCCTGATGGCAGTTGGCGCACCATTTCCCACCGATGTCCCGCGGGTGTCGGCGCGGCCTGATGGCAGTTGGCGCACCATTTCCCACCGGTGTCCCGCGGGTGTCGGCGCGGCCTGATGGCAGTTGGCGCACCATTTCCACGATGTCGTGGTGTCGGCGCGGCCTGATGGCAGTTGGCGCACCATTCCCACCGGTGTCCCGGGGTGTCGCGCGGCCTGATGGCAGTTCGACCATTTCCACCGTGTCCGCTGGTGTCGGCGCGGCCTGATGGCAGTTGGCGCACCATTTCCCACCGGTGTCCCGCTGGTGTCGGCGCGGCCTGATGGCAGTTGGCGCACCATTTCCTCACCGATGTCACGCGGGTGTCGGCGCGGCCCGAGGCGCTCCGACACCAGCTCCAACGTCGCCCGCGACGCTTGGAAGTGTGAGGAGCTGGCTGTCGTTCGCTTCATTACCATGACAAAGCTGCACTTTAATGAATGGAGGCCGGAAAAGAGGTGTATCAGCATGTACATTCGTTTTTTACATTCGTTTAGTTTACATTCGTATCGTTTACATTCGTTTTACATTCGTTTTACATTCGTTTTACATTCGTTTTACATTCGTTTTTTACATTCGTACATACATTCGTTTTACATTCGTTCGATTTTCCAGCCGGTCCGTTGAGGGTTAATACCTGCATTTCTAATAATCCAATCATTGGAGCCATAACAATGCGTTCCGAGTGATTGTTGCCTGAGTAATTATTTTGCAACGTGGTGCTAGCTCTTTGTCAGCTGCATAGTCACAAGCCGCTACTCTTACTTGTGTTGAAATCAGTTATTCTGCAATATGACGTACACAAGTTTATATAATCCACCCTAGCCAAAAATAATGGACAAGGGAGAGGTCAATGCTCGTCGTTGCTCGTGGAACATTAACAAATATCCACTGTGGTCAGCAAAACCATGGCGTTCCAATGTGAAAACATGAAATAAGACCTTTTGCATGAGAAGTGGTATGTGTGGCTGCGTAACATATAAAAAAAAACTGAAACTAG
The DNA here is from genome assembly GCA_034440615.1 of Ashinkailepas kermadecensis. Classification (NCBI taxonomy): domain Eukaryota; kingdom Metazoa; phylum Arthropoda; class Thecostraca; family Neolepadidae; genus Ashinkailepas; species Ashinkailepas kermadecensis. Next base: position 306,373 of record JAOTOM010004867.1, read on the forward strand.
TGTCCAGAATTCATTTAGAGTTAAGCGTTTAGCATAGGATAAAGCTACAGCCGGCTCCCTCACATTCCGGACCATCGAAAGCTTGAAGATACATGCATGATCATTGATGAAGTCTTATCCTCTGAAAGTTTGAAATGCCCCTTGTTAATTTCACGGCACAGTTTTTCAGCCGAGCGATAGGTCAACCATGAACAGACCCAGTTGGAACCGGCGAAAGGTCGCCGTGTCGGTCTCTGTCGGATGCCATTGGTTTGTCGAGGCTGTCGTCAGCGACTGGGCTGCTGGTTATCGACAGCGACTGGGCTGCTGGTTATCGTCAGTGACTGGCTGCTGGTTATCGTCAGTGACTGAGCTGCTGGTTATCGTCAGTGACTGAGCTGCTGGTTATCGTCCGTGACTGAGCTGCCGGTTATCGTCAGTGACTGAGCTGCCGGTTATCGTCAGCGACTGGGCTGCTGGTTATCGTCGGTGACTGATCTGCTGGATATCGTCAGTGACTGAGCTGCTGGTTATCGTCAGTGACTGAGCTGCTGGTTATCGTCGGTGACTGATCTGCTGGTTATCGTCAGCGACTAAGCTGCTGGTTATCGTCGGTGACTGATCTGCTGGTTATCCTCAGTGACTGAGCTGCTGGTTATCGTCAGTGACTGAGTTGTTGGTTATCGTCAGCGACTGAGCTGCTGGCTATCGTCGGTGACGGATCTGCTGGTTATCGTCGGTGAATGGCGGTGCGTCACGCCAATTCAGGTAGATCCTCTCCCTGTCAGCACATCGGGATATGTGGGCTGAAAATGTGCCTGCAGATGTGGCCTTACGCTGCCAGGGCACCAGGATTTGTTAACGTCCATCTCCCTGCACCAAAACACCGAGATGCGCATGAGGAGAAAAATTCAGCTCTCTGCCCAGTTACGATACCGGAATATGTGAGCCCGAGTACCGCCCTGATCACCGATAGGGCGCCAGGATGCAAGAACTGGAAGGCGCCCTCTCCACTGCCAGGACATCGTTATTTGTTGACGAGGTGAAAGACAGCTCGTCCTGTGTGTACTAGCATGACAGCGAATGGAATGTGATGCGCGACACCACGGGTCACGCTGACTCAAGGACGGAGTTCACATTGCTGCCCACATACCCGATGTTTTGGCCGCGTCCGCGTAGAGAGGCCGTGCTCAAGCGCATGCATTCCAGTGTCCTGACAATGGAGATTGTCAAGTGGTCGAAATCCTGTGCCATTAAACCAAAAATAGTGGTACGTTGGGCTCCCTCCAAATCCGTTTACAACCGTCCTAGGTACGCCACTGGGGGGTAAGGCTGTGCCGGCGCCGAAAGTTGCCCCCCCCCCCAACCGGTGGCCTAGATCCGTCAATATTTGTCGGCTTGCATGCCATCTTTTCATACAAGTGTTGATCCGGCCGATTCTCAAACAGACCAATCGTGACGTCTGGGAGCTGTGATGAGCGACCCTGAGGCCATCGGTTTCGCTGCAAAACGCGCGAGTCCGGCGCAGTTCATGACGGTCCATGAGCGCGTTTTCCTCCCAGTCCATACGGCGCGCTGATTGGTCATCACAGCAGTCTCCAGTGACGTAATACGCTGTCGAACGCGACGACTGCGTGACGGACCCACCCAATTTCCAGCTGCGTTTCCAGGCATCATGCCATTCCAAGTGCTTGCCGGTGCCATTGCCCAAGTCGTTGTAGATGTATTGATAAATCCCGGTAGCGACTAGCAGTGGTGAAACGCTGGCCTAGACGGAGGCCGCTGGGCGCAGCACGCCACCTCGGGGAGGGGGAGGCCAGTGTAGCACTGAGCGTAGCACGCTTCCCCGGACGGAGGCCAGTGTACCACCAAGCAGTGGTGGGCACGGTTCCGCTAATCCGCTAACCGTTAACCCTCGCCAGTATTCGGCATGTTACCACCTTCGGTCGTATAGGTGGGGGTACGACACCCCCTGGCAATGCGAAACCGTGCATGTTACGAAAACGAACCAAAGACCAAAGTTATAGATCTGGCCGAGATCTCGCGATTGGAATTCCGTATGACCTTCTAAGATCAATGATTGACCTTCCAGGTCAGGTCAAAGGTCTAAAATTGACTTTTTTTTTGTATTTTCCTAAGAAAATCGTCAGTTATATCGAAACTACTGTCTAAATATGCACGAAATGGCCGGAAATATGTTTATTGGGACCTTGCGAACATGACGACATGTCACACGATGTGATCGGACCAATATGTCATGCACCAAATGAGGTCAAAGCCGTGACCCCAAATATCCAACTTTTTGAAAAGTGGTTCCAATTTCGAAGTTTAAAGTTCCCTAGGGTAAAAATGGACACTGAATTCGAATTCAGCACGAAAAATTACCGTAGGTCAGCTAAAAAGGTCGAAAGGTCAAACGAGGTCAACCGAGGTCAACCGAGGTCACCGATTTTTGGAACATTATTTTTCAATGGGAACCCATCTGGGCATCTTTATTTTTCATTATATGCCCATAATTACGCTAAGTACGTAAAAAAATCGGCGTTTCCGAGGTGAAAACTTTGAAAACTGGTCGGAGGTGCTCCCCTTTATGACCTCATAACTCCGTGACCTGACATGACCTCCCAAAAAAAGTTCACCAAAAGCCGTCAAAAGGTTGCCCCAGAGGGTACTGAAAATTTCAGAGCGATCCGTTCATCGGTTTGGAAGGAATACACACAAAACCTCAGGGGGGGGGGTTAATTAGCGAAGCTAACTTCTTTCGTTAGCGGATTAGCGTTTCCGATAACTTCGAAAACCGTCAGCGGACCAATTTGCTTCCGCTTAAATTGTAACTTTGCTGGATTGAGTTCCGCTAACTTTAAGTCCGCTAACATTTTGTGTCGCCTGTAAGTTAAATAGTATCGCCTCGGACCATCATGGGCGCTTCTTGAACTGTCTTCATCGGTAAGTCCCCAAACTATCACGATTCATTGAGTGAATGGTGCATGTATGGCACGCATAGAATATATTAACACTTTTGTCATGCTAGAATGTATATGCATTTTCCTCACACTTGCATCTGTGTGTAGATGTGAACAAAATATAACATGTGCAGGCGAGATCATGAAGCCTATTACACTAAGATCTAACACCCGTTTAAATGACACCAAAAGCCAAACCAAAGATGGAAGATCACTTCAGGGACGTCCACAGTAACATGCCACTTTGTGGAACACGTCTTTCAGCTAATATCACTAAAAAGATAATCCTTACCGCAAAATTTGAAAAATTCAGTCCACATCAGGAAACTAAACCTGCTCGAGACAAAATGAAATTGTATTCATGACGAGTGTGTTAGGATTGAATTTGTTGTGAGAATTAGTAATGCGAGGCCAGTCGTGGTTCTATGTATTGTGCTTATGATGTGAATATTGTCAGATATTGACTGCACCCCACCGTACTGCAGTTAGTTGTCGGTGTGTTGGATTGCATTTTCTTTTACAAGCTATCCAGTTATTGCTTGTAGCTTTCTCGCCGCCGCGGGCAATCAATATCGATTTAACTAGTTATACTGCGTGTTTACCTTTTGTAGTGCATTGTGCTGGCTGTGTGGATTGCATCACTTTCTGGTTAGTTGGACAAAAACTGATAGCCGAAAACTCACAGAAATGTATTACATTAAAACATAACTGTGGTATAAGACGGACAGCAATATGACCAACGACAACGTAAACGTAACGTAATACGCAACGTAATGTATTTAAATGAGTTGCCCTTCGGACGTCTTAACCCTTATCCTCATTTCTTAACCTTATCCTCATTTCTTTGCGCGAATCAGATAGCCAGCACTTCTCAGGGAAGCTACCAGCCCGTGTGCCATAATTATATTTTGCACCCATGGACATGCGAGCACTTACCCGAGCAGTGGATAAAAGGTTTTGTTGGAGAAGTATCAGCCATACCTGAAGTTGTCCACCATTTCCCATGTGAGTGCGGGACCAGCTGATGTGATGCTAAAGTGGTTCCACCTTGACGTTGCGCCCACCCAGCACGGGCCGCGGTGAGCAGAATCGCAACACTAATGATCGACCTCAGCTGAGTCGGCTACTTTCCCACGACCAATTCGCTGTCATCCAGGGCGAAATTACCTGTCGAGAGCGGTGGTTCGGGTCGGCCCTGATTTGGTGTATGACAGGTCCTGCTGTTTTGACTGGGACCAGGATGAATTCTACGAGCTAGCAGTCAGATGGCGGGCTGGGATGGACACGGAAACCCGGTATAGGTTGATGAGAACACAATTTCGGGTGTGCCGATGGCCTAGCCACGGGTTCCGGCATGCATCTGATCACGGTCGCGAAGTATATTTATTTCCATGTTTATCATATTTATCACATAGCTATCATATTTCCGCGTCGAATCGTACGTTACACCTCCGGGTCACACTGTATCACATGTCCGTGTCATACAGTCAGATGTCCATGTCCATGTCACATATTCTGTCACATGTCCATGTCACACTGTATCACATGTCTGTGTCATACTGTCGCATATCAATGTCATGTCACATCTTCTGCTACATGCCCATGTCACACTGTATCACATGTCCGTGTCATAGTGTCACATGCCGATGTCCATGTCACCACCCCTCACATGTCCGTGTCACACTGTCTGTCCCATGCCCGTGTCACACTTTATCACATGTCCGTGTCTTACTGACACATGTCCATGTCCATGTCACCACCCCTCACATGTCCGTGTCACACTGTCTGTCGCATGTCCGTGTCACACTTTATCACCTGTCCGTGTCTTACTGACACATGTCGATGTCAATGTCACCGTCCCTCACATGTCCGTGTCACACCGTCTGGCACATATACATTTCTCGCATGTCCGTGTCACCCCGTTCGTCACATGTCCATGCCACACTGTCTGTCACATGGATCAGTGTCACCTGTCCGTCACATGTACATGTATCACATGTCCCGTGTCATCCCGTCCATCAGATTTCCATGCCACACTATCTGTCACATGGATCAGTGTCACCTGTCCGTCACATGTACATGTATCACATGTCCCGTGTCATCCCGTCCGTCAGATGTCCATGTCACACTGTCTGTCACATGGATCAGTGTCACCTGTCCGTCACATGTCCATGTCACACCGTCCCTCACATGTCCATGCCATGATGAAATTTACCGAACGACTTCGGTAAACGTGACGTCACGTCACGGTCTCATTGGTCCTCCAGTCTTCCTGTTACGGCGTCCTTGGTCCTCCAGCCCACCTGTTACGGCGTCCTGGTCCTCCAGTCCACCTGTTACGGCGTCCTTGGTCCTCCAGTCCACCTGTTACGGCGTCCTTGGTCCTCCAGTCCACCTGTTACGGCGTTCTTGGTCCTCCAGTCCACCTGTTACGGCGTCCTTGGTCCTCCAGTCCACCTGTTACGGCGTCCCTGGTCCTCCAGTCCACATGTTACGGCGTCCTTGGTCCTCCAGTCCACATGTTACGGCGTCCCTGGTCCTCCAGTCCACCTGTTACGGCGTCCTTGGTCTTCCAGTCCACCTGTTACGGCGTCCCTGGTCCTCCAGTCCACCTGTTACGGCGTTCTTGGTCCTCCAGTCCACCTGTTACGGCGTCCTTGGTCCTCCAGTCCACCTGTTACGGCGTCCCTGGTCCTCCAGTTCACCTGTTACGGCGTCATTGGTCTTCCAGTCCACCTGTTACGGCGTCCTTGGTCCTCCAGTCTACTTGTTGCGGCGTCCTTGGTCCTCCAGTCCACCTGTTACGGCGTCCTTGGTCCTCCAGTCCACTTGTTACGAGCGACGACGAAGCCTGAGCGAGTGCATCCCAGTGCATATGGCACAACTCTGTACTTCCTCTCTATTTACAGATAAACAGAGTGAGTATCGTCGCAGTCACAGCGCAGAAAAGCAGCTACTGTACCTGACGCACAACCTGTACAAATCGCTGGACTCTGGACATGACTTTACTGCCATTTATCTCGATATTTCTCGTGATTTTAATAAGATCTGTCACAAAGGGCTCCTCTTCAAATGCAAAAATCAAGTTGGACTTACTAATTCACTCCATGACTGGTTACAATCATATCTACTGATCATAAAACAACAAGTACGGATCGGTGATGATTTTCAACGACCCAAATTATAAATGCTGGAAGTCCACAAGGTTCTGCCCTAGGACCATTATTATCACTAATGTACCTTGACGAACTTTCAAAGCGTACAACACATGCCATTCTATTATTCGCAGACGACACTTCGCTGTATGCCTCTCATACCACTGCCAACCTTGACGCTGTGCAACGGACACTTCAACGTGACTTAGACGAAATACATACATATGGCCAAGAATAGACAATCACCTTCAACACTTCGAAAACAATTCAACAAACGTTTTCACACAAACGTCAGCACAGCCCGCCAACACTAATATTTGGAGACGATAACCTACCAATACATGACACACATACCCACCTTGGACTTACTCTGTCCCAATATCTTCATTTTCACCAGCATATAAGCATAATTTGCACAAAAAAGTTCACAGAGCACTTGGTCCACGGTACCCTATTGTAAAATATATACCCAGACCGATTCTAGATCAGATATACACCACATACATCAGACCCCACTTTGACTACTGTGATGTTATTTACGATGGACAAGTTACGATCCAAGACGCAACACGATTAGAGACTCTACAAGCCAGAGCAGGACGACTAGTAACCGCGACACTCTTTACATCATCTACTGACAAAATTCGGCTCGACCTAGGATGGACCTCGCTATATATCAGACGATGCATACACAAGCCAATACTTTATCATAAATGAAGCGACTCAGAACGGAACACACCATACTATATCAGGACTATTATACCTCAAACACGTGTGCACGAGATGGGTAGGGAACTTTGTAACGCTAGCCATCACACAGTAACTGCAAACCATACATCATCCTTTAAAATATCGTTCTTCCAAGCTACTGGACGTCTCTGGAACAGCCTAAGCGAAAGCGCACGCTGTCTCCCCCACATCTCCTTCAAATAAGCGAATACGCAGCAGTTCGATGTGCCCAGTCCACCAAAATTATACTCTTTTGGATCAGAAAAGGAAACTCCCTCCATACCAGACTTAGGGTTGATATGTCTCATCTGAACTCCCATCTTTTTCAAATTCAAAAACGTGCATTTCCCGAATGTTCTTGCGGCTGCCAAAATGGAAACGTTCGGCACCTAATTCTAGATTTACCAAATCACATTGGCCCCCGAAAAAAAACTATTCAACAATATTTCACATCTCTGCCAAAATTTTTCCAGAATTCAGCCACTAACCAAGCTTCGTATCCTGCTACATGGGGACGGATTGAGCGATAGCGACGGTCGGGTGGTGGCTTGCCATTTTCATAACTTTTTATTCGAAACCCATAAATTTGACATGAACTAACATTGATAACCAGCTAACAATGGCCTAAAGTTGCACTAAATTGGGGTCGCGAACCATGCTAGATATGGCGGTGGCTTCACAGATAATCTGTGACGTCGGCGATTAGAGATATATCAGAAAATATCCCATTAAGAATGTGTACTTATGTTTATCTTTCACTCCAGTGTCATTCCACACCTCCAGATAGGTGCTACCATGATTTAAGCATCTAGTGTTGTTGCACCACTCTGAGAAAATGTCCAAAATAACTGTAAGATTGATTACAATAAACGTTGTGATGGTGATGATGATGATGACAACCGTTCATCTTCACTTTGTTAGAAACTGCAATACCTTTTTGTTGCAGTGTTTCGCGTTATGATTTCTTCACACAGAATCAGATGTGCCCTTTTAATTTGTATTTTTACCACTTGTATTCCAATATGTTCCATGAAGTGCTCATAATCCTTATAAGAAGGAGGTTTGCGGCAGGATGTCCACTCGCGGGCAATTCCCAGCAGTGCTTCACGCTGTAATACAGCATGCTAGATCCTTTTTCACAGAGAGCCAAATATTATATTTTCATGTCGAGATTTAGCAACCTTCATCACAATATTTACCTTGAAATACTACGAATTTTTGTTCATGAAAACGGGTTTGCGATGGCAGTTCGGCAAGTTTGCAGCTTACCATGCGCCTCGCATCGCAACGGGTACATACATACCTGCCACCCGTCCCGGCTGGCAAACACCTGCCACCCGTACACCTGCCACCCGTCCCGGCTGGCAAACACCTGCCACCCGTACACCTGCCACCCGTCCCGGCTGGCAAACAGACCAAGTGTGCGGCTGGTATTCCGCGGTCTCTAGTTTAGTCATAGGGATGAACGACGCTTTTAATTTCTGCCTTTGGTAACGCGATTTGGTGAATTATTCGCATCCGAAATCGCTTTTGCTGTGCACACACGATTGAAGGCCTGTTGCTTTGTAAACGCTCAGAGTAAAGCTCAGAGTGTAAACGCGCCTAGTGCTGATATACGGAGATTCGACTTCACTGTCCCTTTAAAGCTTGCCCCCGCTCGTCCAGCACCCCAATAAGGTGCTGGAGCGAGGGCATTTTTAAACCTTATGCTGGCTAGAAGAATGCCTCCAGAATGCGGTTTGAAATCAATTTTGATCTTCTTGACGTCGGAACCACACGGATATCTTTACATTATTTTAATTTCATTTGTATTCATTCTGAAATGGACCCCACCATTGTTGGGCTTCTGTTCGTCTGATACCAGTTGTCTCTGGCACTGGATACGGGCAGGCTAAAGGATACATGCACCCCATTGTTAGATACATCGAGTTCTATGGGAATGATTGCGTTGTACGGCAGACCCATTTGGATCGCGCGACAGGTGGAAACCATTATCATGGATTGATAGTCGCCGTTTTTCCTTGGATTTCGCCCACTCCACCAACGTGCCGGGAGCGCTGTGTGGGTGGGACACAATGCTCCCCACCTCCCGCGGCGCGGGAGTGACGTGGGAGGAATCGACATAGCTCCTCACATAGCCTTACACCACGCCTAAAATATTGATGCCAGCGACGGCGTGAGTGCCATTGAACAGCACGCCGTGTATGTACATGGAAGAAGTTAAACAGCAGCATGCTGTTTCACCACAGCTCAGGCTCCAGAGGGAGATATCAGTTGGCCACCGCCATGACGGCGATCCACACACCCGTAGCAATATATAGACGGTAATACATATAATAACAGTACCCGTAGTAATATATGGAGCAGTATATGTATGGGCAATCCAAGGATTTCTGTTGGCGTTCTTTCGATTCAGTAATTGGCCCTGTCATGTTTGGTCACTCTGTCATGTTTGGTCACTCTGTCATGTTTGGTCACTCTGTCATGTTTGGTCACTCTGTCATGTTTGGTCACTCAGTCATGTTTGGTCACTCTGTCATGTTTGGTCACTCTGTCATGTTTGGTCACTCTGTCATGTTTGGTCACTCTGTCATGTTTGGTCACTCAGTCATGTTTGGTCACTCTGTCATGTTTGGTCACTCTGTCATGTTTGGTCACTCTGTCATGTTTGGTCACTCTGTCATGTTTGGTCACTCTGTCATGTTTGGTCACTCTGTCATGTTTGGTCACTCTGTCATGTTTGGTCACTCTGTCATGTTTGGTCACTCTGTCATGTTTGGTCACTCAGTCATGTTTGGTCACTCTGTCATGTTTGGTCACTCTGTCATGTTTGGTCACTCTGTCATGTTTGGTCACTCTGTCATGTTTGGTCACTCTGGCATGTTTGGTCACTCTGTCATGTTTGGTCACTCTGTCATGTTTGCTCACTCTGCCACCGAACTGGAGGCATGGCAATTGGCCACTGGCAGCTGGGAAGCCTGCATCGTCAACTGTTTACCTCTTTTAGTCATGCTCCTCCACATCTTAGTGGCGTAGGTTCACTGAGAAATACTCGTGTTGATGGAGGTTCCAATTCGCGACGACTTGTGACAACTCATCTACGGAAAATTAACTGTACCGGTACTTCACAAGCTGATTCTTGAAAAACGCAGTGTAGTTTTGCTGAGTACTAAACCATAAAATTAAAGTGCTTATCGGAACGTCAGACGATACATTATTTGGTTATTTGGTGTTGGTTGCATGTGTATGTATTTTGCAGATGGAAAAATATGGGGATGAATGCTTGCAAAAGAGGGGGAGGTCGCCTTAGCTGTTCCCCCGACATGAAGATGGAGAATTGACGCATGCCGGCATCACAGGGCGACTCCCACCAGGCGCTTCACACCTGTTTGATGTTTGCCACAGAGCGACTCCCACCAGGCGCTTCACACCTGTTTGATGTTTGCCTCAGGAGCGTGGGCGCAGCGCCGTTCCAGTATCGCTACCTCGTGGTCACAGTCGTGTCGACCGGCACCCCCGTATCGCCGTGACGGAACACCGGCCCAGCCGACTGGCCTCGGCTACGGTGGTGCGTCCGGTATGGCTTCACGCTCGCCTATCGCTCCAGCCGCGCCACGCCGCGACGCTTATCGCCCCGCAACCCGGCGCACCTCGCCACACCTCCGCCACCACGGCGTGAAGTGCGCCACTCGAGCGCCCCCGGAAGGCGGTGGGTGGCCAGGCCACTTCCCAGTCTGGCAGCAGTTCGATGGCCGTGGGCCGGCGTTTTTGCGAGCGACTCGCGCACGTTTGAAGGCAACGGTTAGCCACCAAATTTGTCAATGTAACCGATGATTTCGACTCAGGACTGAATATCGATGCGGCACGAATGTGGTGTTTCTGCGACAGCGCCCCGCCGCACGACGGCTGCCTGTCAATGTGAGGATGTGTTGCGATGTTGACCTCTGGAGGTGGCCAGTCGTGCCGGCCGGTGGAGCCGCGGCCGGTTTGGTCACAACGTCGGTCGCCGACCACGTTCGCGCTCTTCGACTCGTGCGCGGCACATGAGCGCCGACAGCATGGCGACAGATCTGCCGCAGTCTGACGCTCGCGCCGGTCAGTCGAATCGCGCCTATTTCGGTGACCAGTTTCCCGCCGCAGCGGGCACGTCCCAGGAGACCCGACCGTAGACAGGCTCCAAGAGGAGAGGTCGCGCGCCGCACGTCCCAGGAGACCCGACCGTAGACAGGCTCCAAGAGGAGAGGTCACACGCCACCACGCCCAAGAGCGACAGCAGCAATCATAAGAAGCCGAAGAGGCCCAAGAAGCAAGCATACAAGAAGAGCAAGAAGCAAGCAGCAAGAAGGCAAATAGAAAGCAGAGAAGCAAGAAGATAGCAAGAAATAAGAGTTCCTGGCATCCTCGACGAGCACTATCAACCACAGACCATAAATGCCATTAAGTTAGTGCACGACATGACATGTGGTCTATGCACCAAGCACATAACAATAGCTGCATACTTAGACGTGACTGGCGCATCGAGTACACAAGATCGCATTGACACGTAAACTCTAGCTAGGTCAACCCGGACACATGGAACGTTTCATTTTCAATACATGATGTACATGAGCCGATTCGCTTTCCCACTCGAAATAAATGGCTACCTAGCGGTGTCGTCGGACGAAGATGAACCAACTTGCCATACAAATTAGCATAACCTAAAGCGATTACCCAGAGGTACCATCGGACGTAGATGAGCGATTTGCCCTGCAATTCATACGTAGAACGGCTACCCAGAGGTACGTACAACGAACGTAGTTGAGCCGAATTGCAAACACCGTACAAACGTCACACACAAACCTGCATGGAAACATGCTGTTACTAACTCACTACTAACAGCCAACGCGCGGCAGCTAGCGTGATAGGCGGTGTGGACGACTACCTCCTTGTCCGCACGGTAAAGATCCATCGATGCTCTTCGACAAGAGTATGCTAATGCCGGCACCCTGGAAAAACAAACAAACTCCTCGTAAATCCCCCCACCCGAACTACAAATTATCTTGCGGAGGAGTAAAGTGAACTAAAAACACTAAACATCCTGGAAATGTCCCCCGCCTTCAGCAGCTTTACGTCACATACACTATAGCGTAAGACTCCTTTAACGTACACCTGCCTTAGACGTGCTTGCAAGACCCACTCGTTTTAAGACGGCGCAAATGACCTGCATTGCCCGGCACACCTCTAAACTCACTCCCCCTCCCTCTTCCCCGTGGGCACGTCGTGCCTTCATTCAGGTCGACAGCAGCTCGTCCGAGACGGCGGTTCGTGTCCGTCAAAAGCTGGCACTTTATGTCCAACAGCGGCTCGTCCGATAAGTCGGATCGTGGCCGTCAGAAGCTGGCACTTTAGGGCCGACAGCGGCTCGTCCGAGACGTCGGGTTGTGTCCGTCAGAAGCTGTCACTTTAGTGCCGACAGCGACTCGTCAGAGAAGTCGGGTCGTGTCCGTCAGAAGCTGGCACTTTATGTCCGACAGCGGCTCGTCCGAAACGTCGGGTCATGTCCGTCAGAAGCTGACACTTTAGGGCCGACAGCGGCTCGTCCGAAACGTCGGGTCACGTCCGTCAGAAGCTGACACTTTAGGGCCGACAGCGGCTCGTCCGAAACGTCGGGTCATGTCCGTCAGAAGCTGACACTTTAGGCCGACAGCGGCTCGTCCGAAACGTCGGGTTGTGTCCGTCAGAAGCTGGCACTTTAGTGCCGACAGCGGCTCGTCAGAGAAGTCGGGTCGTGTTCGTCAGAAGCTGGTTCTTTATGTCCGACAGCGGCTCGTCCGAAACGTCGGGTCATGTCCGTCAGCAGCTGACACTTTAGGGCCGACAGCGGCTTGTCCGAAACGTCGGGTCATGTCCGTCAGAAGCTGGCGCCCACAATTAGCTATTCACGAAGTCAGTGACCGTTAGCCTCGACATCGGCGGCGCGGCGGCGACAACACGGCGGCGCGCGTGCGTGTAGCTGTGTGCATGTGTGTGCGCCAGGTCAGGCCGGGTCACCGGCTAACAAGCCATTGTGAGCCGGCGGCGGCTTCCGGTACTGTCGGGTAGCGGTTCGTTCCGCGTCGGACGGGCCGCTCACGCCCTGGTCCGGGCAGGCCACGCCGCTGCCGCCGCTGCCGCCGCCGCCGCCGCCGCCGCTCCGCCGGCACACGGTGCGCTGCCGACGACTGCCAGTGTGTGACCAGCCGGGGACCGCGGCGGCCGGTGGTGTCGAGAGGAGGGCGGAGACGGGGACTGCCAGTGACGGCCGGTGTCCTGGTGGTGTCGAGTGGAGGGCGGAGAAGGGGACTGCCAGTGACGGCCGGTGTCCTGGTGGTGTCGAGAGGAGGGCGGAGACGGGGACTGCCAGTGACGGCCGGCCGGGGACCGCGGCGGCCGGTGTCCTGGTGGTGTCGAGAGGAGGGGGGAGGGGGACGGCCGGTGTCCTGGTGGTGTCGAGAGGAGGGCGGAGACGGGGACTGCCAGTGACGGCCGGTGTCCTGGTGGTGTCGAGAGGAGGGCGGAGACGGGGACTGCCAGTGACGGCCGGTGTCCTGGTGGTGTCGAGAGGAGGGCGGTGGTCGGCGGTGACGGGGACCGTGGTGGCGCTGGTGTTGGGAGGTGAGGTGTGCAGTCGGCAGGGTACGGGCCGCGTGTCCCCCGACATGTGTGACGTGACGGCCACTGTTGCAGCCGTGCGTCGCGTGAGAGTGGTGGCGTGCCAATCTCATGACTGTGCGTGCTGCTGAATTGCATCCCGTGCACGGTTGCGTTTCGTGAGTACTTCATGGAAACATCTCCCCACACAAAAAATTGTTTTAAATAGCTGTGATCATACTTCACTGCCCTGTGACATTGACAATATAATAGGTGCTAATCTCGCACATCTGTACCTCGCACCTGTCTTTTGCTTAAAACACTCGTACCTCTGTGCTGACATCATCCCACGGATGTCTTCAAGTAACTGGTCTACTCTAGCCCGTCTTGTAACCATGACATCTGAAAGCTGGGCTGCGTTTGTGTCCCAGTAACACCGCCTGTTTGTACCATTTCAGAGGGTCACCGCCAGTACCTGACCTGAGATCCGCAGCCTGGATTTGTCTCCTCCAGTCTGACCTGAGCTCGAGTCGCTGAGTTGCGGCGACACTGCCAGTCCACCAGTGACTGTGCTACCAGTACTCCTTGACTTGGGGCTCGGGGTGTCAGGTCCGGGATGGTGGTTGGGCGGTGTGGCAGTGGGTCAGTGGTGCCGCGCACGGCCTGCAGTGACCGCAGACCTCAGTGACCGGCGGGGTCATCAGTGACGGCGGCGAACTCCCGGTGACCGTGACCGAGTCAGTGACCGCACCCGGGCCAGTCGTGTCCTCTTCTGAGCGCCAGTGAGCCACACCTCCCCGGTCATGGATCGCAGGTGCCGTAAGCGGGCCACGTGGATGAACTTCCCCTGCCGCATCGAAGGCTGGATGAACGTTTGTGGTGAGTACTGATCATTGCCACAAAAAGCACGGAACGTTCATGGCCGCGACAGCGTGCGGCATTAATATTGCAATCACATTACACTGTACGCAATATTCATTCTCTGGATGCAACTAAACGTGTGGCAGATCAGAACAGGCGAAGTCCTTGATCCTGGCGTCATAGCGAAGTCTAGAAACAGAGTAAGAACCAAATTTTCCCACAGAGGCTACCACTAGTTATCAGAATGCGGCATATTTTAGGGAACCATATCGATTTATGTCCTGGTAATTTAAAGCATGAATTATCTGTTACTCGTAAACCTTCTATTTCTGTGACTCTGTCATGACAATTAGTTGTTTACGCCTGATTTAATGTCACCAGTAAACAAGTGAGCTGGTGCGCATAGTGTATGTTACTAGTGACAAAATTAGGGGCCTGCCTCTGTTCAGACCACTAATTTCGTCACTACTATCATGCACTATGCGCACCAGCTGACGTGTGCAATGGTGATATTAAATCGGGCGTAAATAACTAATTGCCATGACAGAGTCCCAGATTTGCGCGGTAAAGCTATGTGTCTGCTCTCTATCCACTGACCTACCTGGACTAGGCTGGAGGTCAAGGTGCGCTATCGCATACACATAGCTTTTCGATGTCATCGGATGTTCTGGGACGATTAATTATTCCAATCGGAACCCGCTTTCTGTTCAGCTCACAAAATGTGGAATGTAATCTGTGCCGTTCTGTGTATGTGCTTGGAACAATCTGATTTTTTCCTGTGGCATCCATCGCTCGGCATTATGAGTTACAGGCCAGCTAGCTCGGCAATACACGAACCAATGTCCGTGCCAAGTGTACTGCGGTCTGACAAACCGGCAACTGGATGGGCGCCATTGCCGACTGACCGTGTACTTGCATTTCGTGTGTTTGAGACGTTGTTTGAGGCGTGGCCGTGGAATATGCACCGGTCGTTGACAAATTCGGACTGCATTAGAAGAACTTCAGCCAGTGGGGTTATCATCAGGCGACCTGAGCCTAACGATTGGTGACGGGAGAGCTGCATTACTGCTGTACTGGTGCCCACACCATTGGTGACGGGTGAGCTGCATTACTGCTGTACTGGTGCCCACACCATTGGTAACGGGAGAGCTGCATTACTGCTGTACTGGTGCCCACGCCATTGGTGACGGGAGAGCTGCATTACTGCTGTACTGGTGCCCACACCATTGGTGACGGGTGAGCTGCATTACTGCTGTACTGGTGCCCACGCCATTGGTGACGGGAGAGCTGCATTACTGCTGTACTGGTGCCCACGCCATTGGTGACGGGAGAGCTGCATTACTGCTGTACTGGTGCCCACACCATTGGTGACGGGAGAGCTGCATTACTGCTGTACTGGTGCCCACACCATTGGTGACGGGAGAGCTGCATCACTGCTGTACTGGTGCCCGCACCATTGGTGACGGGAGAGCTGCATTACTGCTGTACTGGTGCCCACACAATTGGTGACGGGAGAGCTGCATTACTGCTGTACTGGTGCCCACACCATTGGTAACGGGAGAGCTGCATTACTGCTGTACTGGTGCCCACGCCATTGGTGACGGGAGAGCTGCATTACTGCTGTACTGGTGCCCACACCATTGGTGACGGGTGAGCTGCATTACTGCTGTACTGGTGCCCACACCACTGGTGACGGGTGAGCTGCATTACTGCTGTACTGGTGCCCACACCATTGGTGACGGGTGAGCTGCATTACTGCTGTACTGGTGCCCACACCATTGGTGACGGGTGAGCTGCATTACTGCTGTACTGGTGCCCACACCATTGGTGACGGGTGAGCTGCATTACTGCTGTACTGGTGCCCACACCATTGGTGACAGGTGAGCTGCATTACTGCTGTACTGGTGCCCACACCATTGGTGACGGGTGAGCTGCATTACTGCTGTACTGGTGCCCACACCATTGGTGACGGGAGAGCTGCATTACTGCTGTACTGGTGCCCACACCATTGGTGACGGGAGAGCTGCATTACTGCTGTACTGGTGCCCACACCATTGGTGACGGGAGAGCTGCATTACTGCTGTACTGGTGCCCACACCATTGGTGACGGGAGAGCTGTATCACTGCTGTACTGGTGCCCGCACCATTGGTGACGGGAGAGCTGCATTACTGCTGTACTGGTGCCCACACCATTGGTGACGGGAGAGCTGCATTACTGCTGTACTGGTGCCCACACCATTGGTGACGGGAGAGCTGCATTACTGCTGTACCGGTGCTCACACCATCGCGATGGCATGATTGCGCGATGCATCGGCTTGTGGTTGTGTGATCAGATATCCAGAATTCCGGATGCGGGTTTTCAGCTCTGAAACGAGCGGCAGAATGGGTAGGGTTGGTGTAGGGATATATCCCGTATGCACATATAATGTGCCCGTTGTGCAGAGTGACAACATTTTGATCCAGACACACCCGAAAAGTGTGTTTCAAGGTCTAGAAGGCCTATCCAGTCTAGGAAATGTGTTTTTCCCGCCAGTTATTTCCCGCTAAGCTCTGTATCTACTAAGTCCGGTCAGGTGACCTGCTTGATCCAGTACCTGTAGAGTTGAGGCCACGAATATCCCTCGAATTTGGTTGCTGTCTGCTGCAGGCATGAGTTAAACATTAAGAAAACCAAAACATTAGGGGGACTACCGAAAGACGCACCATGCTAAAATATGACAGCATTGGGGCTGGGTGAAACACAGGGCTGCTGGAGACCCTCAAGAGAGATCCAGAAAATCTACCTATATTTGGAGGGAAGCAAACATTCACCACGAAGTCAGAATTCATCAGATATGGCAGCAGAATTCGTTATGCATGAAGTATTATTTGGCCGATGATGCTGCCGAATTTGTTAGATCTAACGCCAGAGTCTCTGTGTTCCCGATCTGGAACAGAGACGTTTGCGACTCTGCGACGAGGCACATCCGGTCGCGTGGCAGTGTGGTCTTGGATGCCACAGAATGTGACGACCAGGTCTGCTCAGTGGTTTATTTCCTGATCACCTGCATTCCACCACGGGCGGTGACCGGATCCTGCCCCAGGGCTTCTGCGGCCCGGCACTGTACTCCTGGCCAGCATCTCCTGACCAGCAGTGCGCAGACTGCATTATCCACACTTGCTGCACTGCAGTCGCAGCCAAACCGACTAATGGGCGCGTAGGAAATGTTTGGTGTCCAGACGGAAGATATGGCCTCTGGATGCCGAACAAGACCATTCCTGGCCTGGCTCACTAACGTTGCCCAGGGCGTCATATGTTTTCGGTTGAAATCCAGCAGTGGTCATTGTTCCCATGAAACACATGCACGTTCAAAGAGTGTTCGCGTAACAGCAACATGCCATCAGGTACGAACATGGGTGTCGTCTTGCAAAGTTGTTTGATGGAACATTGCAAGCTGAATGGTTGATGCCGACTGAATATGTTCTGAATTTAACGTAAGACCCTATGTGTGAATTTAGCGTATGTCCATGACATTCCTCCCCGATGGTGGCAAGAATTTCTCCCCTCCGAACCAATTCCATAAAGTGCCACCGGTGGCTAGAGGAGCCAGCTGTTGTGTTGGTGACGGACAGTCCATAAAGTGCCACCAGTGGCTATAAGGAGCCAGCTGTTGTGTTGGTGACGGACAGTCCATAAAGTGCCACCGGTGGCTTTGAGGAGCCAGCTGCTGTGTTGGTGACAGACAGTCCATAACGTGCCACCGGTGGCTAGAGGAGCCAGCTGTTGTGTTGGTGACGGACAGTCCATAAAGTGCCACCGGTGGCTATGAGGAGCCAGCTGTTGTGTTGGTGACGGACAGTCCATAAAGTGCCACCGGTGGCTATGAGGAGCCAGCTGTTGTGTTGGTGACGGACAGTCCATAAAGTGCCACCGGTGGCTATGAGGAGCCAGCTGTTGTGTTGGTGACGGACAGTCCATAAAGTGCCACCGGTGGCTATGAGGAGCCAGCTGTTGTATTGGTGACGGACAGTCCATAAAGTGCCACCGGTGGCTATGAGGAGCCAGCTGCTGTGTTGGTGACGGCAGTTGGTGATATCTTGGAATGATGCTTCAGCAGTTGAGGCCATTTCGAATGGTGGTGGCATGGGCATTCACTGCGCCAAGTTCTCATGTCGATAAACACATTAGCGATTGATGACAGTAACTTTGGTAGTGCTCTCTGTTGATGATATTGGCATGTGGTAGTTGCTCGTAAGTTGTAACTATTTATGGAAGCGATATATGGTCGGGGTATGTGATTGTATCCATGGTAGCAATCCGTGGCAGTAATCCTCAATCTATGATTATACATTATCTATGATCTTTTTAAGTTATTATCTATTATTTATCATCTATAATTCGTGAATTACTCGAGCGATAATAAATATCAAACGTTGCGAGGACAGACAGCGCCATATTCGGGGGAGCATTGCGTCGCATGTCTCTGCCAAATGAGCTGCAGTTCTTCTCTGGCCGGACTGACAGCTCGCATCATAATAAACTATGATCAGTCATAAGTTACTTCAGCATGATAGATAACCTGTTGTTTATGGATAAACAGTGCATTGCGTAATTTCGAGCTTCTATGGCTCACAAATTTGGAATGCTAACACAATGACTTCTATTTCCTCTTAATATTTGTGTGTTGTCGACGAAAACGTCCCAACTCACCAACGCATATGGCTTCGTGCAACACTGAATTGTCACCAATCGAATTGATGATATCTCCCCATTGCCACTGAGCTGACTTGTCAAGATAGTCAACCGGCGCCCCGAGTGTACTGCGTCGGCCCCCACATCGTTGCTGCTCTTCAGCTTCAACGCCGATCCAAATTGGTTCCAACGATACGCGGAATGCAGGACTATGCTTGTGTTAGCCCGTTCTTGCTTTTTTCGGTTTGCTTTTGCAAGAGCCACTTTACCACTCCATGTCAGCGGGACCTGGTGCAGCAGACAGTTGGCCTTCCAGATCACGTGGCGCTGTGGGCAGTAGGCGCGGCTTTGTCGCGCGACACATCTGGACCTGGTGCAGCCGACAGTCGGCCTTCCAGACTACGTGGCGCTGTGGGCAGTGGGCGCGGCTTTGTCGCGCGACACATCTGGACCTGGTGCAGCCGACAGTCGGCCTTCCAGATCACGTGGCGCTGTGGGCAGTAGGCGCGGCTTTGTCGCGCGACACATCTGGACCTGGTGCAGCCGACAGTCGGCCTTCCAGACTACGTGGCGCTGTGGGCAGTGGGCGCGGCTTTGTCGCGCGACACATCTGGACCTGGTGCAGCCGACAGTCGGCCTTCCAGACCACGTGGCGCTGTGGGCAGTGGGCGCGGCTTTGTCGCGCGACACATCTGGACCTGGTGCAGCCGACAGTCGGCCTTCCATATCACGTGGCGCTGTGGACAGTGGGCGCGGCTTTGTCGCGCGACACATCTGGACCTGGTGCAGCCGACAGTCGGCCTTCCAGACCACGTGGCGCTGTGGGCAGTGGGCGCGGCTTTGTCGCGCGACACATCTGGACCTGTTGCAGCCGACAGTCGGCCTTCCAGACTACGTGGCGCTGTGGGCAGTGGGCGCGGCTTTGTCGCGCGACACATCTGGACCTGGTGCAGCCGACAGTCGGCCTTCCAGACTACGTGGCGCTGTGGGCAGTGGGCGCGGCTTTGTCGCGCGACACATCTGGACCTGGTGCAGCCGACAGTCGGCCTTCCAGATCACGTGGCGCTGTGGGCAGTGGGCGCGGCTTTGTCGCGCGACACATCTGGACCTGGTGCAGCCGACAGTCGGCCTTCCAGACTACGTGGCGCTGTGGGCAGTGGGCGCGGCTTTGTCGCGCGACACATCTGGACCTGGTGCAGCCGACAGTCGGCCTTCCAGATCACGTGGCGCTGTGGGCAGTGGGCGCGGCTTTGTCGCGCGACACATCTGGACCTGGTGCAGCCGACAGTCGGCCTTCCAGACTACGTGGCGCTGTGGGCAGTGGGCGCGGCTTTGTCGCGCGACACATCTGGACCTGGTGCAGCCGACAGTCGTCCTTCCAGATCACGTGGCGCTGTGGGCAGTGGGCGCGGCTTTGTCGCGCGACACATCTGGACCTGGTGCAGCCGACAGTCGGCCTTCCAGACTACGTGGCGCTGTGGGCAGTGGGCGCGGCTTTGTCGCGCGACACATCTGGACCTGGTGCAGCCGACAGTCGGCCTTCCAGACCACGTGGCGCTGTGGGCAGTGGGCGCGGCTTTGTCGCGCGACACATCTGGACCTGGTGCAGCCGACAGTCGGCCTTCCAGATCACGTGGCGCTGTGGGCAGTGGGCGCGGCTTTGTCGCGCGACACATCTGGACCTGGTGCAGCCGACAGTCGGCCTTCCAGACTACGTGGCGCTGTGGGCAGTGGGCGCGGCTTTGTCGCGCGACACATCTGGACCTGGTGCAGCCGACAGTCGGCCTTCCAGACTACGTGGCGCTGTGGGCAGTGGGCGCGGCTTTGTCGCGCGACACATCTGGACCTGGTGCAGCCGACAGTCGGCCTTCCAGACTACGTGGCGCTGTGGGCAGTGGGCGCGGCTTTGTCGCGCGACACATCTGGACCTGGTGCAGCCGACAGTCGGCCTTCCATATCACGTGGCGCTGTGGGCAGTGGGCGCGGCTTTGTCGCGCGACACATCTGGACCTGGTGCAGCCGACAGTCGGCCTTCCAGATCACGTGGCGCTGTGGGCAGTAGGCGCGGCTTTGTCGCGCGACACATCTGGACCTGGTGCAGCCGACAGTCGGCCTTCCAGATTACGTGGCGCTGTGGGCAGTGGGCGCGGCTTTGTCGCGCGACACATCTGGACCTGGTGCAGCCGACAGTCGGCCTTCCAGACTACGTGGCGCTGTGGGCAGTGGGCGCGGCTTTGTCGCGCGACACATCTGGACCTGGTGCAGCCGACAGTCGGCCTTCCAGACCACGTGGCGCTGTGGGCAGTGGGCGCGGCTTTGTCGCGCGACACATCTGGACCTGGTGCAGCCGACAGTCGGCCTTCCAGACTACGTGGCGCTGTGGGCAGTGGGCGCGGCTTTGTCGCGCGACACATCTGGACCTGGTGCAGCCGACAGTCGGCCTTCCAGATCACGTGGCGCTGTGGGCAGTGGGCGCGGCTTTGTCGCGCGATACATCGCTCGCGGCCGCCGCATGCTTTTGTCCCTGCGATCTCACGATGTGTGAAGCGATTGCGATATCGCAGTTCCAGATCAAGGACGGAGCCGCGGGAACTTGTCACTGGCATGAACGTGCGCAAGGACGGAGCCGCGGGAACTTGTCACTGGCATGAACGTGCGCTGTCCTACCGGGTGTAACTGCTGCCAGGGTGCGGTGAGGCCAGCCTCAGAGGTGAGAGCCACACATCCGACGTGCGTCGGCTGGGCATGGTAGACCTTTAGCTTCCTGTTTTGCACACATGGTTTTGTTCCTGTTTCTGTTCCCTATTTATATGGGGAGGAGCACACTTCGTCGAAGAGGCGCCGTCGGCAGCAAAATTCGTTGAGCGAAAGGGGAGGTGCACTCGAGCACAATAAATGTTGTGTGCCTTTGACTGACAAAATCCGTTGAGCGGTGGTGGGGATGGGGTGCATTCGAGCCTTCCTGAAGTGGTGCCTTTCCTGGCCAGAGGGGCGCAACCATTCCATGGGAAGGGCACATGCCCCCAGTACCCCCACCTGTATCCGCCCCTGTTACGTACATATATGGGAACATTTTCCACGATCTCATAGGCTGGATTGCCGAAAAGTTGGGACATAATACATCTGTCTCCGCTCATGAGTGCAGGAGCCAGTAGGGTAAGTATGGCAACTGCCAGACCAGTCAAATATTGTTATTGCATGCCAAACCAATATGTTCTGGCTTTTATGGAATGCCAGACCAATGCTCTCGCAGCAATCGCTCCTTTCTGCCTTGGTTATTAAATCCTTTACATCATTTTTGCCAGAGGTGTAGACTTTCAAAAGTCAGCTACCACAAACAAAATATTGATGTGGCATGTCGTACCAATATTTCTCAATCTTAATAACATGCTATCGATCTCGATAACATGCTATCGATCTCGATAACATGTTATCGGTGTTGATACCATGTCATCGTTCTCGATAACATTATTTTTTGTTTGTGTGTGGGGGGGAGGGGGCATCGGTCTCCCTCTTTAAAAAAAAAATCCTGACTGTACCGCTGCTCGCGCCCCTCACACATGCTTTCACTCCTATGTTAGACAGCAAACGTTAAACTCAACTGATATGTACATGCATGGTAATTGTGGAGGGACCGAATGGATGCCTTTCTGCGACATTAAACACGCTCAGCCATTCACCCCATGAATGGGAAGCAAATACTTGCAAATTGGCGTTCGCATTTGGACCCTCAAGCGGCTTCACTTCTCTATGTTCCTTCGTATCTGACCATATATACCCAGGCATGTTTCTACTCGATGCATCTGTTGGGACCTGTAAAACCTATATATATATATATATATATATATATATATATATATATATATATATATATATATTATATATATATATATATATATATATATATATATATATATATATATATATATATATATATATATATATATATATATATATATATATATATATATATATATATATATATATATATATAGATATATATATATATATATATATATATATATATATATATATATATATATATATATATATATATATATATATATATATATATATATATATATATATATATATATATATATATATATATATATATATATATATATAATATATATATATATATATATATATATATATATATATATATATATATATATATATATATATATATATATATGTATGTATATATATACTTGCATGTACGACTTTCCACAAAATAAGTTTTGCATAATTTCTTAAAACGGCTTCAGGAACAAAGCATCATCATCATGGCCATCGTCATCCTCATGTCCAAGGCGCGTCTATACCCAGTTATGTCCTATTCCCAGTGGATGAATTCCAATGCGCCGCAGCATGCGTAACGAGATCGAACCTCCTCTTTGTGTACCACTAGAATGTCTCGTAGAAATGCCGGGTTACTCCCAATTCCCCAAAAGGATGAAATCCCCGTTTGCCATCTAGTGCGTGGAGGACTAGAGACTGGACCACGCTCTGAATCATCGCGCATAGCAACCGTGTTGGCATTCCGAATCACGGAGCTTCCGCTGAAACAAACACCAGGTAGGCGACATAGCTTCACGAGCCACCGTCCGTGATACGAGCTGAGAAGCGTTCGCATGATAAAGCCACGAGAACACTAACCTGACGAGGAGGGCGGGCTCGCCTACCGTGACACGTAAACGGATACGTTACGCGCACCTGCCAGACCAGACCCGCTAGTTAACCCTGTTTGGACGCCTGGAATGGGCGTGACGTCACATTAACGCCACTAAATCGCTGCCAGTCGAAGCCAAAGCACAATGTCTTCGTGTATTTGTGATGCATGGGCTTCCAGGCGACGAGACGGACGAAGTCTCGCTGGCCACTCAGCAACCCTTCACCGTTCAACACTTCCAAAGATCTTATGGACGTAGATTTTATGCACATCGCAGTTGTTTTGTAGGTCTCCTGCGCACCCTCCCGTTTTTGCAGATCTTCCGCACACCCCACTGCTTTTGTAGGTCTTCTGCACGTAGACCATATGCACGTTGACATTATGCAAATCCAAGTGTTTCTGTAGATCTACTGCACACTTTCATTTTTTGTAGATCTTCTGCACGTAGATCGTATGAACGTAGACCGCCTGCATGCAAATCTTATGAACGTAGACCTTATGCGCATCATTTTGTTTTTGTAGAATTCCTGCACATCCTCCAGTTTTTTTTGTAGATCTACTGCACACCCCGTTGTTTTTGTAGATCCCTGCGCGTAGATATTATGGACGTGGATATTATGAGCGGATACTTTATGAGCGTAAATCTTATGCACATAGCTCTTATGCACGTAGATATAATGAACGTAGATCTTCTGCACGTATAACTTATGAACGTAGATCTTATGGACCTCCACCGACAGAGGCTGAGAAGGTTGCCTTCATCCTGGCTCTCCAATGTTTCACCTTTCACACGATTGCTGACCCTCCGGAGTGCCGGTGATGATGACCACGTAGTGCCAAGTACTCGTGTAGCACGGGGCAGAGCACTTAGGGACCGAGTGGTCGCGGACCCGGCTGACACATTCAGATGCCAGCTGTGGACCCGGCTAACACTTGTCGATGCCAGCTGCGGACCCGGCTGACACTTGCCGATGCCAGCTGCGGACCCGGCTGACACTTGCCGATGCCAGCTGCGGACCCGGCTAACACTTGTCGATGCCAGCTGCGGACCCGGCTGACACTTGCCGATGCCAACTGCGGACCCGGCTGACACTTGCCGATGCCAGCTATGGACCCGGCTGACACTTGCCGATGCCAGCTGCGGACCCGGCTGACACTTGCCGATGCCAGCTGCCACGCCGGCGGAACTGTGCATTGCCGATCCTTGCAATAAAGTCGGGCAGTTTCCAACGAAAGAGACCAGTAACCAGACCTGGTCTGGTAGCCAAGTGTCAAGCCAAGTGGTAGCCAAGTCAAGGCCAACTGGTAGCCAAGCCAAGTGCCAAGGTTTAACAGATGTAGCTTGCTATCTGGGTGAAGTCCAGGATATGCCGATCGGGTAGCCGCTGCGACGGCAGGGTTTATGCATTTGTCACCAAGGCGCAGGCAGCTTTGAACTGGTCATTGGATGGTGTGAAGTCGCACGCCACGCGCTGGGTAGCATGTTGCGGCGGTGCGTGTCTGTGCGGAATCAACGGTGTCGCTGGCAGCTCTTTGCCGAGGTCAGACGGGAAGCCAGTGGCTGTGTGAGATGAGTGATGATTATGAGAGCACACGAGCTTAACATGAGAGACAGGCAAGGCCATGTGCAGGTCACCATGGAGGCTCGTGTTTGTGTGAGACAGGATGCTGATAATTTGGGAAGGTGTGTCAGCGTAATGGGCTGACAAAAGCATACGGCGGTCACGCAGCAGGTTGGTGCTCAGGCAGCCAAGCGCGTTTGGTTGAAGGTCACACAGAAGTACATTGCTTTCGATCTTCACAGCAAAAACAAACAGCACAGCAGCCTGCAGTTTGGTGTAAAGATGATGGCCACTAATCTATCATGACATGCTCTGCCATCACTAGATGCGAGAAGTCAACGTGCGATATAAACTTCGATGACTTGATATTAAACAGAGTACGTGTGTTTCCTGCATGCCGGTCATGCTGTAGCCACTGTCTTGACCACGACCCTCCAGTAGCGGGCACACCTGTATCGACTGTTGTGGGTACAGCCTGGCGTGAGCCATCTGGTGGGTGCCAGCCTCCGAGCATCTGGCGATGTCCTACAAAGGCGAGACTGCTGGCAAAAAGGTACATGTCGTGAATGTTGTATCTGAAACTGCCGAACGGAAAACGGCCAGCTGCCTCGCCCTTACTGATCATTGTGGTGGTCCGCCGACGACTGAGGCTAAATCAGGGGCGTACCTTTCAAATCGTCCATGCGTGTATTCGTCACAGCGACTGTAGTCTGTTCAGGCGGCCACGATGAGATGTCCGATGCCGGGAGGGGGCAGTGTGCGTGTCAGCGACTGTCTTGCCACCCCGCCAGCTGATGGGAGGGGGCAGTGTGCGTGCCAGCGACTGTCTTGCCACCGCGCCAGCTGATGTCACCGTCTGAGGCACTGCCAACGGCAGCACATCTGACCTGAGCCAGATGACGTCACGGCTCGAGAGTTGGCGGCGGGTGGGTGTCCTCGCACGCACAATGAACGGCGCGCCGACTATATATACACGGCGCGGCGCCACCTTGCAGTGAGGAGGCGCCGCAGGCCTGCTGTGTGTGATGGATGCTGGACTGGCCCAACGCCCGACCCTGCCAAATGTAGGTGGGCCAGCCGGCGGCCCGACCGCCGTCTGGTGGGCGCTGTGTCGGTGTCAACCGGTGGTACTGGGACCAACTGGGTACAGGTGGGTACAGGCCTGATGCCAACTGGGTACAGACGGTGGCACTGGTCTGGTGACACCAGGACATTGCTGCCAACTGGGTACAGACGGTGGCACTGGTCTGGTGACACCAGGACACTGCTGCCAACTGGGTACAGACGGTGGCACTGGTCTGGTGACACCAGGATAGTGATACCAACTGGGTACAGACGGTGGCACTGGTCTGGTGACACCGAGGCACTGCTGCCAACTGGGTACAGAGGGTGGCACTGATCTGGTGACACCAGGATAGTGATACCAACTGGGTACAGACGGTGGCACTGGTCTGGTGACACCGAGGCACTGCTGCCAACTGGGTACAGAGGGTGGCATTGATCTGGTGACACCAGGATAGTGATACCAACTGGGTACAGAGGGTGGCATTCGTCTGGTGACACCGTGGTACTGCTGCCAACTGGGTACAGAGGGTGGCACTGATCTGGTGACACCAGGATAGTGATACCAACTGGGTACAGAGGGTGGCATTCGTCTGGTGACACCGTGGTACTGCTGCCAACTGGGTACAGAGGGTGGCACTGATCTGGTGACACCAGGATAGTGATACCAACTGGGTACAGACGGTGGCACTGATCTGGTGACACCAGGATAGTGATACCAACTGGGTACAGAGGGTGGCATTCGTCTGGTGACACCGTGGTACTGCTGCCAACTGGGTACAGAGGGTGGCATTGGTCTGGTGACACCAGGATAGTGATACCAACTGGGTACAGAGGGTGGCATTCGTCTGGTGACACCGTGGTACTGCTGCCAACTGGGTACAGAGGGTGGCACTGATCTGGTGACACCAGGATAGTGATACCAACTGGGTACAGACGGTGGCATTCGTCTGGTGACACCGTGGTACTGCTGTCGACTGAGTACAGACGGTGGCACTGGTCTGGTGACACCAGGATACTGCTGCCAACTGGGTACAGACGGTGGCATTCGTCTGGTGACACCGTGGTACTGCTGCCAATCGGGTACAGACGGTAGCATTGGTCTGGTGACATCGGGCCACTGCTGTTGACTGGACACATCGGGAGGATAGTGGGAGGAGGGAGGTTAATGAGAAAAGAGATCAGGACTGACCGGGAACAGCGGGTAGGACTAACCGGGAACGCGCAGTAAAAATAATTGGGAACAAATTGGGAACAACAAACAAACATACTAACTGGGAACACACAGTAGTAATAACTGGGAACGGAGGACAAGGGTAAATATAACAATTAGCAGAACTAACTGGGAACAGACAGTAAGAATAACTGGAGTCGGAGCGCAGGACTAATTGGGAACAGAGAGTCAAACTAGTTGAGAGCATGCGACATACCCGTCAAACAGGATTAGGTCTCAGTCGCCTTCGTCCTATGTTCTTCCTTTCCCTTCCGATTCCCCAGTGTTGGCTGATGGTGGCCGGGACACACTTCGTCGGCCGTGTGTCACGGCTTTGAGCTGGAGAGCCACAGTGCGTACCTGTCGCCGAGTTGTAAAGGTGCTGCGTCTGTGCATGGGCAGTAGCCGAAGAGGATGCATTTAGATTTACGTGCAGATATGTGTAAGTTGAGTGTTCTGAGTTATTTGTGAATGTCGTGCAGTACTTGCTGTAGCGTGGCTTATGCGTGGTCTGCTATATGTCTCGATGTCCGAAGTGCGATGTCGTCCGCGTATATTGCTATTGTGATGGATGGGGTAGTGTGTCGCGGTACTGAGTTAAGTCCTAGAATATAGAGAAGAATATATGTTTACCTTCTTATGCATAGGAGTCTATTTTAATTTTGAAGGTGCGATTGAGAAGATAGAAATCGATATATTTGGCTAGTCTACCTTGGATACTGATGTTGTATATGTGTTGTAGCAGTGCAGATATGTTGATTATATGATATTCGCGCTCCGCCACCCACCGAGGGCAGGCCCGGTCGGACGAGGGGTGCCCCCCCCCCCCTCCCGCAGCCGGAGCAGCGCCGCTCGGTGCAGTCGCAGGTGCTGGTGTTGTGGGGACCTGCACATTCCCCACATGTTGGGTGTGATGCACGGCACTCCCTCGTGTAGTGTCCATTTCTCTGATAGTGGGTGCAGCGGCGTGGCAGGGGTGCGCGTGAAGTCAAGGTGTACCGGAAGTGTGATGCGTGGACATGGGTGGGTGGTGTGTGCGACACCTGGGAGCCGAGGAAGTGAGTTTGGAGGCGTGCCCGACCATAGAGGTCATTTGCGCCGCATTTAAAGGGATTAGGTTTTTGCAAGCAAGTCTAAGGCAAGTGCACAGCGAATCCGCTCATATATGTTCAATATCACTCGTGGGCTATTTACGTTTTTCCTACGAGCGTATGAGCGGGCATGCGGTACGTGTTAGAGTGCGTGCTGAAGTGTGTGTTGCAGTGCGTGTTGGTGGTTTGATGCGTGCAATGTTCCTGCTGGTTTGATGGCGTACAGATAGCCAAATAGTAATTGGAGGATTCTGGGCATTTGTCACCCAGAGCGATGGAAGCGAGAGGGTGATGCCCCTTTTTTGCAGAACGCCTGAAGTGGTTGCCTTTAAGCGTCAAAGCTACTACAGTCTAGCAGGATGTGACCTATGCTTAATGTGGTATTGCAGGTGTCGCAGTGGGGTGTTGTATAATGGCCATCCTATAGTTGAGGCTGTGTTGGTTTTGTGCTACCTGATCAAAGTCTAGTGAGGATGAATTATTTTTGGCGGTGCGGTTGATTTGATGCGTTCCATGCGCCTAGCGTTGGCTTGATGTTGTGGGTATGATTGGAGCAGAGAAATGAAGAGTCGTGTTGTGTCCAGGTGCTTTGGTGATGCTTACGTATGTGGCGTTGTAGGAGTACCTTGCAATCGTCTTCCGTATGTGCCATGTTGGGATGTCGTGGATGCTAAGGCTTGCTTTGCCAGCCTGTTTGCTCGCTCGTTTCCTGAAATGTTGACGTGACTCAGAATCCAGAGGAAGGAAAAGTTGTTTACGTTGCGGGTCACGGCTTGTTGGATTCTATCAACGACTGGACGTGGGCAGCCACGTGTGTTGCTAATTTACTGAAGGACTGATTTGGAATCTGAACAAATTACTACGTTTCTCGTTTTGTGCCTCTATAGAATGGAGATAGGGGCCAAAATGGCAAATGCTTCAGCGATGTAGATGGAAGAGCTGTCCGGTAGACGTTTGGAAAGCCTAAGGCTTGGTCCAGTGATGTCCATGCTTATTTTGATCCATCCGTGAATATCGGTAATTTGCGATTGTTGA
Source organism: Ashinkailepas kermadecensis (assembly GCA_034440615.1). Taxonomy (NCBI): domain Eukaryota; kingdom Metazoa; phylum Arthropoda; class Thecostraca; family Neolepadidae; genus Ashinkailepas; species Ashinkailepas kermadecensis. The sequence continues at coordinate 335,979 of JAOTOM010004867.1, forward strand.
GATCGTTGTTGTTGATGATTGTTGGCCTAGTGAGCGGTCGAGCTGCAGTGGTTGGCATTACGAGGTTTAGATCCGAAAGAGCCGTGGCAATATGAACACTAAATGGTGAAAGCTTGCGCCAAAACCGGCTCTTGTCGTATTTTTAGTGGATTTGATTTTAATGTGGTAGCGGCACAGCTGTTGCGTTCTCCTGAAGCGGAGGGGAGGCGTGTCCGAGTCTACTAGAAGACTGGCTCTCGGTGTGGAGCTGGGGGCTCCTGTGGCTGCTCTGATGCAGTTGTTTTGTATGGTTTCCTTTTTTGCTCATTGTTGGCGAAATGGTAGCAAGGATGATGTCGCTATATTCTAGGATGGGTCATATTACTGATTTGTAGAGTCGCAGTGGTGTTTTCCTGTCTTCGTCCCAGTCTGCCTGCTAGTACACGGGGTAAGTTGACGCGCTTCGCGCATCTCTTCGAGATGGCAGTGGTATGTATGCTTAAGCTAAGGTTTTGGTACAAATGTACTCAAAGGACTTAACACTTTTCACTTGCTCGATGGCTTTGCTGTCGATGTGAAACAAAGGTTGTGGACTTGGAGCTGAGGCGACTATATGTGACTGGCCGACTTTTTCTGCGGACAGGGTAAAGCCCCAAGTGTTGCACCACTTTGCTATGTGGTCTAGAGCTGCTTGAATGGTTTTCTCGGCTTTCAGGAAGCATTTTGCTTCTGTCCAAATGGTTACGTCGTCGGCGAAAAGTGAATATTGAAGTGAAGTGTAGGTATGATCACCAAATATCGTTAATCATGATGAGGAAGAAGCCGACGAGAGCACGTCCCTGTGTCAGGCCCTGATCCTAAGGTGTGGGCTAGAACTGATAGCAGCTGGTATTCCTCCACATGTCCGTTCAGTCAGAGTAATGACTCCACCAGCCAGAAGATGGCTACCATCTCGGACGCCCTGCGGCGATGTGCGCGCGGCCAGCGCGTCCATAAGCGTCCTCATAAGGTCGGCACTCGCAATCCCCGGCAGCCACCGCCATCACCACCAAATCACTTCGAAATGTGACCCGGAAGCAGTGGCGTCGCCACGAAATTCTTCCAGGGGGTGGGGGCAAGTTTGAAAGGGGGCCTCCTGCTTCCCGAAAGGGGGCCTCCATTGTGTGAGGGCCTCCTATTGTTTTTTAGGCTCTTAGTATGGTTCGGGAATGGGAAACATGATTTCATATTGATGTCTTGTTTGTTCTTGGCATGGTGCATCATTTATGCAAAACCAAATAGCAATAATCATTTTTCGCTGAGAACTGAGCCATACCAGGGTATAAATAAGTAATATGTAGATAAATACCTAAGTGCCAAAACAAACCAATGTCATAATGCTTTCTCGACAAGAATAATTTTTCCCACTGGCCTCTAGATTGCAGCGAGCTGGCGGGGCTGATGCTAAGCATATCTTAAAGATATCTCCCATTGATCAACCCACTTTTATGTCATCCATGTCTAACTGAATATAGCTAGATTTATCACTACTGTTAGTCATTCCCACCAGCTTGATGTCATAAGCAAGCTTAAACGATCATTTATCGGTCCTTGGACGACAATTTGGCAGGTTCGCGAGAAGTGAAGTGAAGGTGACAACAAGAAGGGGATTGAATTGGTTTTCTGATCGTCATCTTAGGGATTTATTGATTTTTGTAACATTTGGTGCTGGCTGCAAGGCACCTGGCACACAAGCTAAAATAATAAATCATCAGCGAATAAATTCACGGCAAGAACAAACATTGAACAACAATGCATGAATGACAATGCAACAATGCAGCAATGGCAATACATAAATAATGCAAAACCTTCAAATTCCACGCCGTCACGCCCATGGTTTTCGCTGTGCTGTACCGTTTTGTAAATGATGTCGTCGAGAATGCATTGAAGCTGGGAAGCTCTAATTATGCAGGCTGTAATCACAGAAAACAATGGGCGCTATGTGACCAACGCAGTCGATGCGCCCCTAAACCCAAATAGCCAACCGCTCACAGAAAACAAGTTTGTAGGAAGAAAATGCATTTTAAAACATCATTCCTCCCTTTTTATATGGAGTGTTGTTTTGTATGCTTGTGAGGCGGAATTTGCCCCCTCGATGCTGGCTTTGCCCCCATGGGCGCATGTTTCTGAAAATTATTGGGGGACCAGTGGCGTACCTATATTTGCGTCAAAGGGGAAGGGGGGAAACGGATTTCGAGGTGGCACACGTACCCTCATTAAACAAGTCCTCGGATTTCCACCACTATTTTGTCAAAGGGGGCCTTCTTTAAATGAAATAATTAGTGACCAAGTGAATTGTCCAGTGGAGGGGCCTAATCTAGCACTATCGTTTCTGATTCATCGGATTTCAACCCTAACTCCCCCACCCTGTTCGAAGGTTTTCTTTTGGTATCCCTTGATAAGTAGCCTTACACTGCTGAAATTACACATACACAAATCACTTTAAAATGTAAAATTTCCCAATTTCAGGCGTTCCAGTTCATAGCGCCCGGTCACCACGACGCCAACGTTCGTGCACGTGCACACCCATCTTGCGCATTCGGCGCATTCACCACACTTCATGCGATGCTTCACTTTCTGCTAGGCCTCCTACGTTTTGCTAATTGCTACCACATGATAGACTTGCGCCATATTTTACGTGATGGAATGCTCCCAGATTGGCTACCGAACCGAGGCCATGCCTCAGTGTTCTTTTCTTGGACACGTTGCGTCAGGCCATTGTGCGGTCTCATGGCTCTTGTGTGCCTTGAGTGATTCTGGTGTTTTTTTAGAGCTCCCGGTATGTTTATTTCGGGCTGCAACGCATGTTTTAAGACCTTGTCACTTTTACGAGACTGTGCGCTTTGGAGGGCCAGTTGCATTTTCGGCCCCCGTTGTGTCTTAGGGCCATGATATATTTGGGGCTTCTTACGCACATTTGTGGGGCCCCAGTACGATTTCGGTTCTTCGGTGCGATTTTTCTGGGTCCCAGCGGGAATTATTGCGCCCAGGCGCGTGGTTCCGGGGACTCAACGCCAATGTTCTGGGCTCAACGCGATTTGTGTAGATCTTTTCTGATTTTTTTCTTAAAGTCCGAATCATGGCCTCATTTTTTTCGAGCCCCTGGCTCCATGTTTTTGTATCCCACCTCGATTTTTCGAGTTCCGGTATATTCTTCGGGGCCGTACGCGATTTGTGAAGGCATCTGGTGATATGTTCGGTGCTCCAGAGCCATTTTCCTGACCCGTACATACATTTGTTGAAATCCATCCTTATTTGGAGAGCATGATTTTTTTTCGGATACCGATGCGAATTTTGGTGTCACACTGTGCTTATGTGGGGCCCTAGACGCCAATTATCACCCCCCCCCCCCACCCCCGAGACGGCGTGGGTTTAGGGCCTCCTCTCATTTCCTGGGAACTCCTTTCGGTCTTCGGGGCCTCATTCGGTCCTGGAGATCTCCTTTAGGGACTCCTCTTTTTCCTGTGCACTTCCGGATAGGGGCCTCCTCAAATTGCATGGGGGAGGGGCGCCCCCTAGTCTCACGGCAGTGGCGAGGGGGGGCGACTGCCCCCGCTGGCCCCGGTGGCGACGCCCCTGCCCAGAAGCGGTCATCTGCAGCGACCGGGCGCCCAACAATTCGGCGAGTGACCGGCGAGTCACTCGCCGATCGCGGCCACCGATCGAGCCCCGCTGTAACCATGGGCACCCTGCGCGTGCCGCCGTATCCAATTATCTCGGGGAGTGCGTGGCAGCGGTAGGCCGTCTCTATGTCTGCCACAGTTGACGTCGCCCACAACGACAGGGTTTCGTGTGTGTTGGTCGCTGCTGGGCGCTGGCGCAGCGGCTGTGACCCAGAGACAGGCACAGCGGCTGTGATCCAGAGACAGGCACAGCGGCTGTGATCCAGAAGCAGGCGTAGCGGCTGTGATCCGGAGGCAGACGCAGTGGCTGTGACCGAGAGACAGGCGCAGCGGCTGTGCTTCAAATGCAGGCGCAGTGGCTGTGATCCAGATACAGACGCAGCGGCTGTGATCGAGAGACAGGCGCGGAGGATGTGGCCCAGAGGCAGGCGCGGAAGATGTGGCCCAGAGACAGGCGCGGAGGATGTGGCCCAGAGGCAGGCGCGGAAGATGTGGCCCAGAGGCAGGCGCGGGGGCTGTGACCCAGAGACAGGCTCAACGCCTGTGACTCAGGGGCGGGTGCTGTGACTCGAAGCCGGGCGCGGCGCATCCATCACTGGCGCACGGACGGGCCAAGGCGGGCCTGAGGGAGTACGTGTGGCGTCACTGGCGCACGGACGGGCCAAGGCGGGCCTGAGGGAGTACGTGTGGCGTCACTGGCGCACAGACGGGCCAAGGCGGGCCTGAGGGAGTACGTGTGGCGTCACTGGCGCACGGACGGGCCAAGGCGGGCCTGAGGGAGTACGTGTGGCGTCACTGGCGCACAGACGGGCCAAGGCGGGCCTGAGGGAGTACGTGTGGCGTCACTGGCGCACAGACGGGCCAAGGCGGGCCTGAGGGAGTACGTGTGGCGTCACGGCGCACGGACGGGCCAAGGCGGGCCTGAGGGAGTACGTGTGGCGTCACTGGCGCACGGACGGGCCAAGGCGGGCCTGAGGGAGTACGTGTGGCGTCACTGGCGCACAGACGGGCCAAGGCGGGCCTGAGGGAGTACGTGTGGCGTCACTGGCGCACGGACGGGCCAAGGCGGGCCTGAGGGAGTACGTGTGGCGTCACTGGCGCACGGACGGACCAAGGCGGGCCTGAGGGAGTACGTGTGGCGTCACTGGCGCACAGACGGGCCAAGGCGGGCCTGAGGGAGTACGTGTGGCGTCACTGGCGCACGGACGGGCCAAGGCGGGCCTGAGGGATTACGTGTGGCGTCACTGGCGCACGGACGGACCAAGGCGGGCCTGAGGGAGTACGTGTGGCGTCACGGCGCACGGACGGGCCAAGGCGGGCCTGAGGGAGTACGTGTGGCGTCACTGGCGCACAGACAGGCCAAGGCGGGCCTGAGGGAGTACGTGTGGCGTCACTGGCGCACGGACGGGCCAAGGCGGGCCTGAGGGAGTACGTGTGGCGTCACTGGCGCACGGACGGGCCAAGGCGGGCCTGAGGGAGTACGTGTGGCGTCACTGGCGCACAGGACGGGCCAAGGCGGGCCTGAGGGAGTACGTGTGGCGTCACTGGCGCACGGACGGGCCAAGGCGGGCCTGAGGGAGTACGTGTGGCGTCACGGCGCACGGACGGGCCAAGGCGGGCCTGAGGGAGTACGTGTGGCGTACGGCGCACAGACGGGCCAAGGCGGGCCGAGGGAGTACGTGTGGCGTCACTGGCGCACAGACGGGCCAAGGCGGGCCTGAGGGAGTACGTGTGGCGTCACTGGCGCACGGACGGACCAAGGCGGGCCTGAGGGAGTACGTGTGGCGTCACTGGCGCACGGACGGGCCAAGGCGGGCCTGAGGGAGTACGTGTGGCGTCACTGGCGCACGGACGGACCAAGGCGGGCCTGAGGGAGTACGTGTGGCGTCACTGGCGCACGGACGGACCAAGGCGGGCCTGAGGGAGTACGTGTGGCGTCACTGGCGCGCCACCGCTAACGGTCCGGCCTGGTGGCAAAACTCGCAGTTCGCACGAGCATACACGAGCACTGCTCAGTGTTCAGTGCTCAGTGCTCTGTGCTGAGTGCGCCGGCCTGCTGCTGTGGAGATGCGGCGGTGGCGCGTGCTGGCTGCGGACAGGGCGGCTGATTACCCTGTGGTCACGTGACCGACCCAGCTGATGTCATTACCAACGGCTGCCGGTCCCAGCGACTGGTGGTCACTGGCCGCTGGCCACTTACAGCACACAGGATGCACACAGGCTGCCGGTCCCAGCGACTGGTGGTCACTGGCCGCTGGCCACCTACAGCACACAGGATGCACACAGGCTGCCGGTCCCAGCGACTGGTGGTCACTGGCCGCTGGCCACCTGCAGCACACAGGATGCACACAGGCTGCCGGTCCCAGCGACTGGTGGTCACTGGCCGCTGGCCACCTGCAGCACACAGGATGCACACAGGCTGCCGGTCCCAGCGACTGGTGGTCACTGGCCGCTGGCCACCTGCAGCACACAGGGTGCACACAGGCTGCCGGTCCCAGCGACTGGTGGTCACTGGCCGCTGGTCACCTACAGCACACAGGATGCACACAGGCTGCCGGTCCCAGCGACTGGTGGTCACTGGCCGCTGGCCACCTGCAGCACACAGGATGCATATTACATAGGCTGCGATAAATAGTACGCCGACTATGATAAGTGTGCGCATGGGCGCGACATAATGTGTGATAATGTGTGATTGCGTATGTGTGATTTAATGGCGCGGCCGCAAGATCGTGACGCACCCACTCGATCTGTCAACCAATGAACAGTCTGTCACCTTTGACACACTGTGTAGCGCCTGATAGTACGTCACTTCTGACACAGTGTGGGGCACCTGCTAGTGTATCAACTCTGACACAGCGTGAAATGGACAATCTGTCACCTATAACACAATGCGAGACACCTGACAGTCTGTCACCTCTGACACACTGGAGCGCCTGATAGTACGTCACTTCTGACACAGTGTGGGGCACCTGCTCGTCTATCACCTCTGACACAGTGCGAAATGGACAGTCTGTCACACCTGACACAGTGTGGTGTGCTGGGCAGTCTGTCACCTCTGACACAACGTGGTGTGCTGGACCGTCTGTCACCTCTGACACAGTGTGGAACGGACGGTCTGTGACCTCTGACACAATGTGGAGCAGAATATATTCCGCAGTCTGTATATTGGTCTGTTCAATGGTCTCCTACTCCTTGCGATAAAGCGTTGCAGTCGTTGAGCGGGCTCACAATTCGTCTCGCTGTGAGTTAACATCCGCTGGGATGGGTGGCTGATCGCAACGCGTGTCAGAGGAGGGGAGATCCGATTTGATCAACAGAAATAGCCTTCCATACGGCTGTAGAAATGCTTCCTTTACATCAGCCATGCCCAGCCAGGCCTGTAGATTTTTGGTGAATCACTCTTGCAGTCTGGGAATGGTGATAACAAACCAAGACTTAGCACACGCGACATGCGAAAATATCTTCCAGCCATTTGCATCTAAATACAATTATTTAAAGCTGGTAAATTAACACAGTTCTGTGAAATATCACTTTTAGTTAGAGAGTATGACCGCGCTTAGAAGTGTCACCGCCTCGATGCGGCGGCCGAGAGGAATGACGAGGTTCTACCAATAGAAATGGCCAATACAGTTACTGTCTGTATGTGATTGGTTGCAATTTTGCCCATCACTAACAAAGTACCAATTGCTTCATCTCGGTCCCAGTCGTTGACCAGGACCGAGATTCTGGCAGGAAAGCTACCAAAGAGATTGCAGAATGGGCGGATGCGGTAATAAGTGTACGTAATTTAGTACAAAATGATTGTTTTGAACAGCTTAATAGTACAATATTTTCAAATTTTTAGTTCTCTGAGATATTTCAATCTGCAAAATGACATCTATATCAACTTAGACGAATATTTCGATGCACTCAGTACCCATTTCTAAATGATACCAGCATAGCCTCATTTCGGTTCGGTACCGCACCGAACCGATATTTGCATCTTGAACAGCGTAAATGGTACTCCTTGAAACCGGCCGACTGTGACGACGCTGGAGATTGACCGACTAATGACGGCTGATGTGATGATACTCCTGATCAATAGGGTGAAAACCGCTGTTTGCACAAGTCACTTAGCACATGAACCGTGTTCGGACTAAGTTGTGTGACCGTCGACACCACCAACGCTGCCTTTTGCCAATAAGAGATCGAAATGTGATGTCATGCTTGACCGCCTAAAACCTACTCCTCTGATTGACCCCGGCTGTGTTGCCGGAAACCCTTTCAAATAGGCCTGAACCTCTCGATGTAGCCTTGCATAACTGTTTCGGTCCACATAATTTTTTAGTGTCAACAAGGCTACTCTTTGCTGGCACATGCGCGAGAGCGAAGAAAGAACTGCACACCAAAGAACTTGTCTACTCTATACAGCTGCAACATATGCTTTTCATGCATAAATATTGGATCAGACAATTATTGGGGGTGGGGTAGGTATAATCCACCCAATCGACGGTAGAGAATGTTTGGTCCCAGAGACACCGAGCGCCGCTGGTGTCAAACCAGACAACGTTTGGACAGGCTGTCATTCCGAGAATGATAATCCGAGAAGGAAGCAGGGGAGGGGCCACGCGAGACTGGCATGGTCCACTGACGAACTCATGAATTTCATCGTAAACGGCGGCCGCTTTGCGAACGGATGTAGTGATCGATGGATCGATACTTTCCTGGAGGTGGGACCCGACCGACGTACCGCCTCATCCCGGCATCACTCCAGGGTCAGCTGGGCCGAGCAGCTGGGTCCGGCACCGAGCTGACCTTAGCAGCCGGTGGGAACACCAAGCGGCCCGCGCCGCCGGGTAGGGCGTCCCTGCCTCAGTCTGCGCCGGCACTGAGTCCGGCCTAACCAAGTCTGAGCTGACCCCGCTATCGAGACGGTTAGATGGTCTGTGAGTGGCTGCGGCTGCGGCCGGGCCGAGCCGAGCCGGGCCGGGCCGGACCGAGCCGAGCCGAGCCGAGCCGAGCCGGGCCGGGCCGGGTGAGCCGAGCCTGGCCGAGCCGAGCCGAGCCGGGCCGGGCCGGGTGGAGCCGAGCCGGGCCGAGCCGAGCCGAGCCGGGCCGGGCCGGGTGGAGCCGAGCCGGACCGGGCCGAGCCGGGCCAGGCCGGCGAGCCGAGCCGAGCCGAGCCGAGCCGAGCCGGGCCGAGCCGGGCCGAGCCGGGCCGAGCCGAGCCGAGCCGAGCCGGGCCGAGCCGGGCCGAGCCGAGCCGGGCCGAGCCGAGCCGAGCCGGGCCGAGCCGAGCCGAGCCGAGCCGAGCCGAGCCGAGCCGAGCCGGGCCGAGCTGGGCCGAGCCGGGCCGAGCCGAGCCGAGCCGAGCCGAGCCGAGCCGAGCCGAGCCGGGCCGAGCCGGGCCGAGCCGAGCCGAGCCGGGCCGGGCCGGGCCGGGTCGAGCCGAGCCGGGCCGAGCCGGGTCGGGTCGGGCCGGGCCGAGCTGGGCCGAGCCGAGCCGAGCCGAGCCGAGCCGAGCCGGGCCGGGCCGGGCCGAGCTGGGCCGAGCTGGGCCGAGCCGAGCCGAGCCAGGCCGAGCTGGGCCGGACCGAGCCGAGCCGAGCCGAGCCGAGCCGAGCCGAGCCAAGCCGGGCCGAGCCGAGCCGAGCCAGGCAGGGCCGGGCCGAGCTGAGCCGGGCCGAGCCGGGCCGAGCCGAGCCGAGCCGGGCCGAGCCGGGCCGGGCCGAGCCGAGCCGAGTCGGGCCGGGCCGGGCCGGGCCGAGCCGGACCCGCTGGTAATTGGACCACAATGAACCGGCAGGCCGGCACGCGGCGATATTTTGATTGTGTTCGACGTACGTCTGTCCGGAATGCGGCATCGGAAAAACTGTTTGCCTGCGCGCCGCCAGCGTCGGTCGACGGTCACATCCTACTTCACCCACCTTCCGTTCTCCTGCTGCCTCTCCCCTACCGGCGCTCCCCTGCCGCCGCTCTCCTACCGCCGCTGTCCTACCGCCGCTCTCCTACCACCGCTGTCCTACCGCCGTTGTCCCACCGCCGCTGTCCCATCGCCGCTGTCCTACCGCCACTGTCCTGCCGCCGCTGTCCTGTCGCCGCTCTCCTACCGCCGCTATCCTACCGCCGCTGTCCTACCGCCGTTGTCCCACCGCCGCTGTCCTACCGCCACTGTCCTGCCGCCGCTGTCCTGCCGCCGCTGTCCTGCCGCCGCTCTCCTACCGCCGCTATCCTACCGCCTCGCCCCGCCGCCGCCGTCCTGCTGCTGCTCCTCTGCGCAGTTCTCCTACCGTTGCCCTTCTGCTGCCGCGCCCCCGCCGCCGATCTCTGGAGCCACTTCCTAAGCGAGCGGCCGACACTGCACGAGCTGCGTCATGTCGTGATGTGCGCTTCGTTCCGCGTGCGTCTCCTCGCAACAAAAACGCCGCCGATCGGTGGCCTTGCGCTGCGCTCTGCTCGGCTCGTATCGATCACTGGACGCGTGCCTGATCCCGACCTCAGTTCACTGGGAGCGAGGTCGGCGTGGTTTTGCACGTGGTGACCCACATTGAAGAGCGGCCGCCCGGTATGGGCTCGCCTGCACGACCGGCGAGTGAAGTGTGCAGGCGGCGGTGGGCGTGCGGCAACCGGCCGGACCCCACTGGCCGACACGCGGCACGAGCGGTCGTCGCCGCCGGCACCGGCGCTCTGACGAGGGTCGGCTAACGGTATGTCACATCAGAAAATGGCTGGCTCCAGGCCGAGCCGCCGGCAGGAACGCCGGCCGGACCGCCGGCCGGACCGCCGGTCGACTCGTCGTCGTCACGTCAGCCCGGGTCACGCTGCGGGGCGGGCGGCACTGCGGCGCCGGATGACCTGTCGTGTTGTCGGCCAACTCCGGCTGCAATTACATCGGCCGTGCGAACGACGTCCGAACGGTATCCGATTGATGGACGACCAGTGTCGCCCGCCACCGAGGTCAGGTGGCTAACCTTTGCCGCCACCGGCTCCGCACGGCTTGGTAGCGGTGTGGTGGAGAATCGTGGGAGGGATCACCGTGTGCGCCGACGGACCGCTGCGGTGGGCGGAGCTTCGAGTGCCGACGTCAATGATGGTCATCAGTGTTTGGAGGATATGGGTCAGGTTATTGCGGTGGTGCGGCCACAACGTTCGGAACAACTCTCCCTGGCTCGCCGCTTAGACACTGTTACCGCGCTCTGGATGTGCTCTGCTGGTTCGTGGGAAGATGCACAGATGTGGACACATCTGAGTTGGACGGTAACTTTTAAAATGTATGTGTGGAATTAGGTCATAGTGTGGTATGCGGCCAGGAGGGGTTAGTCTGGGACAACCAGCTGATTTGGAACAGCCAGATTATGAACGAACGACTGGGTAATGCCGCAACCATTTGTGGCACACATATCTGATTTGATGTATGCATCTATGCTTCAACGTCTCTACGCTTTTATCATTGCTGTCTGTTCGTCAATGGCGCTGCTACATTCTGCAGTTCATCATTGCTGCCATCGGAAATTATTTGCCGTTCAGCCATCACCGGTGCTCTGGGTGGGAGCTAATGTTCAGCCATGACCCGTGTGCTGGGTGGGAGCTGATGTTCAACCATCACCGGTGTGCTGGGTGGGAGCTGCTGCTCAACCATCACCGGTGTGCTGGGTGGGAGCTGATGTTCAACCATCACCGGTGTGCTGGGTGGGAACTGATGTTCAACCATCACCGGTGTGTTGGGTAGGAGCTGACGTTCAACCATCACCGGTGTGCTGGGTGGGAGCTGCTGCTCAACCATCACCGGTGTGCTGGGTGGGAGCTGATGTTCAACCATCACCGGTGTGCTGGGTGGGAGCTGATGTTCAACCATCACCGGTGTGCTGGGTGGGAGCTGATGTTTAACCATCACCGGTGTGCTGGGTGGGAGCTGATGCTCAACCATCACCGGTGTGTTGGGGGAGCTGATGCTCAACCATCACCGGTGTGCTGGGTGGGAGCTGATGCTCAACCATCACCAGTGTGTTGGGTGGGAGCTGATGTTCAACCATCACCGGTGTGCTGGGTGGGAGCTGATGTTCAACCATCACCGGTGTGCTGGGTGGGAGCTGATGTTCAACCATCACCGGTGTGCTGGGTGGGAGCTGATGTTTAACCATCACCGGTGTGCTGGGTGGGAGCTGATGCTCAACTATCACCGGTGTGTTGGGGGAGCTGATGCTCAACCATCACCGGTGTGCTGGGTGGGAGCTGATGCTCAACCATCACCAGTGTGTTGGGTGGGAGCTGATGTTCAACCATCACCGGTGTGCTGGGTGGGAGCTGATGTTCAACCATCACCGGTGTGCTGGGTGGGAGCTGATGTTCAACCATCACCGGTGTGCTGGGTGGGAGCTGATGCTCAACCATCACCGGTGTGCTGGGTGGGAGCTGACGTTCAACCATCACCGGTGTGCTGGGTGGGAGCTGCTGCTCAACCATAACCGGTGTGCTGGGTGGGAGCTGATGTTCAACCATCACCGGTGTGCTGGGTGGGAGCTGATGTTCAACCATCACCGGTGTGCTGGGTGGGAGCTGATGCTCAACCATCACCGGTGTGCTGGGTGGGAGCTGATGCTCAACCATCACCGGTGTGCTGGGTGGGAGCTGATGTTCAACCATCACCGGTGTGCTGGGTGGGAGCTGATGTTCAGCCATCACCGGTGTGCTGGGTGGGAGCTGACGTTCAACCATCACCGGTGTGCTGGGTGGGAGCTGCTGCTCAACCATAACCGGTGTGCTGGGTGGGAGCTGATGTTCAACCATCACCGGTGTGCTGGGTGGGAGCTGATGTTCAACCATCACCGGTGTGCTGGGTGGGAGCTGATGTTTAACCATCACCGGTGTGCTGGGTGGGAGCTGATGCTCAACCATCACCGGTGTGTTGGGGGAGCTGATGCTCAACCATCACCGGTGTGCTGGGTGGGAGCTGATGCTCAACCATCACCAGTGTGTTGGGTGGGAGCTGATGTTCAACCATCACCGGTGTGCTGGGTGGGAGCTGATGTTCAACTATCACCGGTGTGCTGGGTGGGAGCTGATGTTCAACCATCACCGGTGTGCTGGGTGGGAGCTGATGCTCAACCATCACCGGTGTGCTGGGTGGGAGCTGATGCTCAACCATCACCGGTGTGCTGGGTGGGAGCTGATGTTCAACCATCACCGGTGTGCTGGGTGGGAGCTGATGTTCAGCCATCACCGGTGTGCTGGGTGGGAGCTGGTGTTCAGCCATGACCCGTGTGCTGGGTGGGAGCTGATGTTCAGCCATCACCGGTGTGCTGGGTGGGAGCTGATGTTCAACCATCACCGGTGTGCTGGGTGGGATCTGATGTTCAACCATCACCGGTGTGCTGGATGGGAGCTGATGTTCAACCATCACCGGTGTGCTGGGTGGGAGCTGATGTTAAACCATCACCGATGTGCTGGATGGGAGCTGATGTTCAACCATCACCGGTGTGCTGGGTGGGAGCTGATGTTCAACCATCACCGGTGTGCTGGGTGGGAGCTGATGTTAAACCATCACCGATGTGCTGGATGGGAGCTGATGTTCAACCATCACCGGTGTGCTGGGTGGGAGCTGATGTTAAACCATCACCGATGTGCTGGATGGGAGCTGATGTTCAACCATCACCGATGTGCTGGATGGGAGCTGATGTTCAACCATCACCGGTGTGCTGGGTGGGAGCTGATGCTCAACCATCACCGGTGTGCTGGGTGGGAGCTGATGCTCAACCATCACCGGTGTGCTGGGTGGGAGCTGATGTTCAACCATCACCGATGTGCTGGATGGGAGCTGATGTTCAACCATCACCGGTGTGCTGGGTGGGAGCTGATGTTCAACCATCACCGCTGTGCTGGGTGGGAGCTGATGTTCAACCATCACCGGTGTGCTGGGTGGGAACTGATGCTCAACCATCACCGGTGTGCTGGGTGGGAGCTGATGTTCAACCATCACCGGTGTGCTGGATGGGAGCTGATGTTCAACCATCACCGATGTGCTGGATGGGAGCTGATGTTCAACCATCACCGGTGTGCTGGATGGGAGCTGATGTTCAACCATCACCGGTGTGCTGGGTGGGAGCTGATGTTCAACTATCACCGGTGTGCTGGGTGGGAGCTGATGTTCAACCATCACCGGTGTGCTGGGTGGGAGCTGATGTTCAACTATCACCGGTGTGCTGGGTGGGAGCTGATGTTCAACCATCACCGGTGTGCTGGGTGGGAGCTGATGCTGAACCATCACCGGTGTGTTGGGGGAGCTGATGTTCAACCATCACCGGTGTGCTGGGTGGGGGCTGATGTTCAACCATCACAGGTGTGCTGGGTCGGAGCTGATGTTCAGCCATGACCGGTGTGCTGGGTGGGAGCTGATGCTCAACCATCACCGGTGTGCTGGGTGGGGGCTGATGTTCAACCATCACCGGGTGTTGGGGGAGCTGATGCTCAACCATCACCGGTGTGTTGGGGGAGCTGATGCTCAACCATCACCGGTGTGCTGGGTGGGAGCTGATGCTCAACCATCACCAGTGTGTTGGGTGGGAGCTGATGTTCAACCATCACCGGTGTGCTGGGTGGGAGCTGATGTTCAACCATCACCGGTGTGCTGGGTGGGAGCTGATGCTCAACCATCACCGGTGTGTTGGGTGGGAGCTGACGTTCAACCATCACCGGTGTGCTGGGTGGGAGCTGATGTTCAACCATCACCGGTGTGCTGGGTGGGAGCTGATGCTGAACCATCACCGGTGTGTTGGGGGAGCTGATGTTCAACCATCACCGGTGTGCTGGGTGGGGGCTGATGTTCAACCATCACCGGTGTGTTGGGGGAGCTGATGCTCAACCATCACCGGTGTGTTGGGGGAGCTGATGCTCAACCATCACCGGTGTGCTGGGTGGGAGCTGATGCTCAACCATCACCAGTGTGTTGGGTGGGAGCTGATGTTCAACCATCACCGGTGTGCTGGGTGGGAGCTGATGCTCAACCATCACCGGTGTGCTGGGTGGGAGCTGATGCTCAACCATCACCGGTGTGCTGGGTGGTGAGAGCTGATGCTCAACCATCACCGGTGTGTTGGGAGAGCTGATGCAACTCATAATATTTTTGCTTGTTCTTCAAATGTATCTTCCGATCTGCCCCGTGGATTCGGCTTACTTTTTGCACAGCCGATGGGTGATGGTTTCTGCAACCTCTGGTACAGTACTTCGGGAACAGTCGTGCCACGTTGCTGTGTTATGTCTTCATCGGTCATTTCAAATTGCACCGAAAACGACGGTTTTGTTTCCAGCGTACCGTTGTACAATGCTACAAAGTATAATACTTAGTATTCAATGGTAATTGGCAGGTGGGCTACCACAGGTCACTGATTTCCCCAAGGCCACTCGAGTGTAGTCGCCCGGTCGATGTCGTGTGTCGGAGGAAATAGCCGCCCGGACATGCCCGCATATAGCATGAACAATACGGCTATGTGACGAATCGGGTCCAAAATGCATTCGAATGTGTAGGAAGATTTAACTCCTCTCTCAGATATGTTCGAACTTGTAGTTCACATGTTGCGGCTTGCGGTCGCGTGTTGGTTAGAAATGATTGCCATGATCCATAATTTATCGTTTGCACAAAAGACAAGGGATCACAAAAGGGAAGCGAATTTCGTACGTTCTCCAGATCGGCTGAAATTAACACCGTGGAATCTAATTTGCTTGCAACGTAATGATAGCTCATCAGATTTAGGTCTCAAACCACCTCGAAGTTATGCGCTAGCTGCTATGCATCAGCAAATCATTCCGAAATGGATGTTCCTTGATAGACAGAGGAATAGGACATACGTTATAATGATGGTTTCAAACACTTCAGTTCCAGTCATGTGCAAGTGTGTAGGAGGCATAACCTTGGTAGGAACCGTCTCAGAGCTTGAGGTTGAAGTTGACAACATTTTCAAGCCGTTTTCCATTTATATTCTTCAGATTAGTTATGCATCTAGTACCATTATAAGTTAGAAAGCATGTAGCCATTTTATTTATGCAGCCACTCATTTTGCCATTCAATTTGAAGTTGTAGCTCTCGGAGGAATCCGCCTCCTTTGTCAGCCTTGGTAAATACAAGTACATAGCTCGCTGAATGAATATGCTTTCTAGCTTAGGAATATGTTCCAGCTGAGCAGCAACAAATTTGTAGCCATAAAACCTTTAGCTGACATGTTTTGGTTTGACTTCGTCACCTATCACACATTTATATTAATGTGAAGAATATTCGGTTTTGTGATCATTTATAAACACACTCATGTTCACCAATCTGATCATGCTAGTTTTGAGTAAATATATCAATGCTTTCGAGAAAAAGACTTTGGAATGAAGGCTTGAGATAATTTTGACCTAGCCTAGGTTTAGAACTTGGATATCCTGGAATTAAATTATCTGATATCGGGCGCTACAATCGATTGTGCCAATGGGTTACCAATTAGATGTCAGGGCGATATCTTGAGCTGTTAAGGTTTTCCGGTGGCAGCAGGAAAACCGCTTGGGAAAGGGATAGCGGAATTCACCGTTGGGTATTGATCCACCCTTCTCGGATCTAGCGGGGGTTGACACTGTGAAACGTCAATGCCGTTGGGTATTGATCCACCCTTCTCGGATCTAGTGGAGGCTGACACTGTGAAACGGCAATGCTGTAGTATACATCAGTATGCGTGGCTAAACCAGCGAGTGGCTGGTACAGCAATAACGATTGTTGTCAAATACCGGCTCGCTTAATTCATTATTTATGATGGGGTTGATACCCTCTCGATAATGACCGTGGTTCCACCGGTTTTTGCACAATACTGAATAAGCACGGTAATATTTGGACTCGATAATCAGTGATTGTATTCTGTGAAGCACACATGCATGTTCCTTAGCGTACCAAACGAGCCACGCCTTTGCGCAAAAGCTCATCGCCGAGGCACACCTTCATGCGGCGTCTTGTTGTCGAGACATGCCGCCATGTGGACGTCTATATATCGCTACCTCATTGATATATCGCTATGTCACTGATATATCGCTACATCATTGATATATCGCTACGTCATTGATGTCACCCTGTCGTGTCGCTGTGCCTGACACCGATATGTGGTGTCTACACGCGTGGGTTGTGCCTGACACCGATATGTGGTGTGCTACACCGCACGACGGCTCGATGTGGGGTCATCCTGTCGTGTCGCCGTGCCTGACACCGATATGTGGTGTGCCACACCGCCGGCGCGATGTGGGGTCATCCTGTCGTGTCGCTGTGCCTGACACCGATATGTGGTGTGCCACACCGCCGGCGCGATGTGGGGTCATCCTGTCGTGTCGCCGTGCCTGACACCGATATGTGGTGTGCCACACCGCCGGACGGCTCGATGTGGGGTCATCCTGTCGTGTCGCTGTGCCTGACACCGATATGTGGTGTGCCACACCGCCGGCGCGATGTGGGGTCACCCTGTCGTGTCGCTGTGCCTGACACCGATATGTGGTGTGCTACACCGCCGGCGCGATGTGGGGTCATCCTGTCGTGTCGCCGTGCCTGACACGAATACGTGGTGTGCCACACCGCCGGACGGCTCGATGTGGGGTCGGCTGGCAAGTCGGCACAGCCACCGCAGCCATCGTATGTGGCCATCCGTCAGTAGCGCTGCTGCCGAGCTCCACCACATGGCCGAGGCAATCACAGCCGGCGACACTCACCACACGACGCGCCAGCCTCGCGTAGGCTTATTGGTACAGCAGACACATCCACGGTTTACAGTGGCCATTAACGTGCTGCCGCCATGTGGTGAAGCGTGAGGTTTAAACAATATGAAGAATGAGGAGGGCTGAATGCGCTGTGTGTGCTGAGATCACTGCGGCACGCCATGCATGCGCTATGGAGATTAGGTAATATAATATAATATATATATATATATATATATATATATATATATATATATATATATATATATATATATATATATATATCACATAGTAGGTAGGAGTAGAGGAATATTGCGCAGTTGGTGTTCGTGTATGGGCTACTCAGGTTGGGGCACGTCAGCCACTGGCGCCATACTCTACGGCCATAGGACAGATTAGCTTGCAAGGATGCAAGTAAATTGGTGGCCAAGTGTGCAAATGCATGTAGATCAATGCAGAGCTGGCCAAGTACACACCCACAAGAAGATCAATGCTGGATCATGGATCACCGATCATGGATGATCCAGTTTCGTTTTATGTCGCTCGGCGCTGCTAGTAGCTAGAAGCTGGTAAGGGGGGCGGGAATGATAGTCTGAATACCGCATTTCGCTTCCCACCAGGGTGGAATTTATAGCTTGGAATCTTGAATTCAGAGAGGAAA
Organism: Ashinkailepas kermadecensis; assembly: GCA_034440615.1. NCBI lineage: Eukaryota > Metazoa > Arthropoda > Thecostraca > Neolepadidae > Ashinkailepas > Ashinkailepas kermadecensis. The sequence goes on from JAOTOM010004867.1 coordinate 353,961, forward strand.
ATCTTACAAATGTTAATCCGCGCCGTCTCTCCGATCAGATCCTCGCACCCCGTCTCGGGGATGGTTCATAAAAGGCCCCCGTCTAACTTCCACACTAAACGTTGCACGAAAACTAACGGGATACCATCGAAAAGCCCATGACGAATAGGGTCAGAAAATGATCGTATTCGTTATTTTTGGATGAGTTTGAAAACCAAAACGTCCGTTTTTTCAGAAAAATCGATTTTTCAAACACATTGGACATCGGCATATTAGGGTATTGTAGGTCCTGCAATGCATGACACTATTTATGTGATGGAAAAACTCGAAATATACCATTAAAACAGCTGTTGCATAGGTTTAGCTCACATTGCGCACTTTGTCGTGACTTGACCTCAGGCCACTTGACGTCAAAGGTCAAACAAATTCGACAAGGAACTTCACCCGAGGCTTCTACATGCATACCAATGTATAAATGAAGTCAAAAGAGCATGCATATTACAACAATAGGAGCATTGGCCCAAAATGGACCAAAATAGCCCGAGGCCTCAGGTCGCTGACCGGACTTCAAACAAAGATTACCGACATACGTTTTGCAGGCACTATCCAATTGTACTCACGTAGCAAGTTTCATTTCAATATACCTTCATGCGTATGATTTATGGATCCTCATTTTGTTTGTAGTTGGTCCTCTTTGACCTGAGCTAGGTCAATGACCTTGCATGACCTGAGGTTGAAACATTCACTTCAGACACAAAATGATCAAGGAAAGTGTACGGAAAATTGTATGGCACTGCACGCCGCCGTTGTCCCGCGATCACGGAGAAACTTCAGGGGAGTGGCGTACAAAACTCCCCCGAAAGAGTTCAATTTAGAGGATGATTGCATACCTGTTTCTGACGTGTTTGTGAACTTTTCGGTGTTAACTGTGTTTGTGAACTTTTACACTTAGTATGGACACCTTTATAAAAATAACCATAATTCTGCACTGACTGACAAACAGTACCAATCAATTTCCTGGGGAAAGGGGAATTAAAATCCCCTGGAGAGGATAATGTTTTGTATGACGAAAATCCAGGGAAAGGCTGTTTTTTAACCTTGCTTTCAAGCGTCCACTTGCATTAAAAATCAAGCTTTCTAAGCTTTACTAGCTAGAGATTAGTAAGCTTGACTATTAAGTTACAAAGTTGGAAAAAGCTGCATCGAATGCTACATGATGATTTCAGTAATTTGATTTAGAGAATATTTCTGGCTGGCTTGGCTTCGTGCTCCCTTGTTTTCGATTCCGGTGGGCAGGTGTATGGTCTGGAAATAGGTGTGCATTGCCGGGTGACCGTGGTACCAGGGATCCAGGGATCCACCGCTCCAAGCTCCACCAAATGATATGCTTCTATAAGGGTGAGAACTCGGCAAATACGTTGCTGTGTGTTCTTCCGGTTCCCACTGCAGTGAGCAGCACTTGACCTAGTAATCACATTCACACCACGTGGAAGAAACCTCTCAGCTCATGCATAAACATCGTTGGAATTGGCGGCGGAACTGGTCGAGCACTGAAGAGCTGCCCCTCCCCCATACAGCAGCTTCCTTAATCCTTTTTTCCGGTGTTTCCGCTCAGATCCTCACACCTCGTCTCGGGGGAGTCCTTTTTACCCCCTAATTTACAAAGTAGGCGTTGAACGAAAACGAAAGTGGTGTCATCAGAAAACGCTCGACAAGTAAGGCACGCAACCACCCCCACAATGTTATCCTCCCAAAAAGTGACGTCACTAGGGGGTCTATGCGATAACGACATCAACGACATCATGATGTGATAACGACATCATGTGTTTGGCTCTGGGGGTTCTTTTTGGTGGAGCTATTAAAAACAAAAACTATTTGGAATCAGAAAATGAAGGCGAAATCGACCATGGCCTTAATTTTTTGTCCGCCCAAAAATGAACATTTGAAGAAAAAAATCGATGTTGTTTTCAATTTTGTTAAATTTTACTTTTCTAATAAGTAGAGTGGACATCGAAACGCTGTATTAAGCAAACTTGCCCTCCTAATTTTTTTTTACTTTAGCCAGAATCTTCGATTTTAACCTTCATGGGCAAATATGCAAAGCTAATACGTTATCAAACACTAAAAAATCCTCTGGTGCGTTTTGTTGCATCCCTAAAGATAAGCAAACGCTGAATGTTTCATTAAAATGTCTTTTTATCCATTAAAGCGTGACGACTGGTTGACTTTTTTTGGAGGTGACCTCACTTGAACTTGAATAACTCGTTGACCGTAGAAGACATAACCTCAATGTTTTCACACAACATTGCAAATTGATGTGGGAAAAGGTGTGCCAAATTCCGGCGCGCCGCCTCGCGCCGTTTTTCCTTACCCGCGAACAAATCCGCGGGGGGGGGGGCGCAAAATTGCCAACCGAGACGGGGCTGGTTCAGCGACACAATTTGTAGAATTGACTGTGCATGAGCATGACGTTTATAGTGAAGCAGCGGCTCCAAAGGGGGCCTGCGTCTCCAAAAAAAGATCCGGATGTTCGGCCTCCATTTCCCGCTGGCAATCGTCGACGGCCACGACGTGGTGCCGTCACGACACTAGCGTCACCTTGGACGTTCTGACCGGGCTCCGGAAAACAGTGCTGCCCCCTACCAAACGTACCAACCGTACGCCTGCTGTGTTCTTCGTAGCCCGCAACGGAAAGGTGTACAACACGAGAGGGAAAGCGTGTGCTTAATGTGACACACTGACAACATAATGACTCTTCAAAGACGTATTCTACTCAGTTTTCTAGTATTTTATCTAACTGCTGAAATAGTTACCTTTTTTTTCAAGTTTTCTACAAGACACGTAATCCAGCTCGCCTGCTGATTTTTTCCTTTCTAAATTCAGTTTACTCTGGAAAAGCGTGCCATCGGAGTATTGCGACGCTTACAATTCACTTAGCCATATAATAAGAGAACGATACAAAATCGCAGAACTCTCATTTAAGGTGTAGGCACAAAAGGTGTCGCTTGACACTCTGATTAAAATCCACTTCCCGGAGTCTCTTCAAAAACATCATTTTACTGCGTACACATTAATTTAACTTTATCTATTATCCTTGACGTGGCACCAACGTCATCGACTGGGTGAACCGCTGCGCTGATCGCGCGCAAAGACAAATGCCAACTTCACGGATAAAGATCACCGCTTATGCTAGTCAAACATCTCTATCACTGCTCGAACGGGCTTTGGAATGTACTTTGCCTCTGGAACATTGAAGCACTTCTGCGTCAATATCTACAATGCCCGCATGAACCGTGGACACCCTCTGGTTAAGCACAACCGACAGATCACCAGATGTCAGGAGTATGTCGCTGATGGTGCCGCTGATGCGACATATTGGTTCGTCTTACATGGACACCATGCTGTCGCAAACCTGCGGCCCGCTGCCGCTCGATTCAGGTTGTTGTGTCGCCACGTTGTCAATGTCCCCCCTCAGGAGGCGAACAAGCGCCGTTGATCCAGTTTCTGTAAACACGAGGGACCGTTATTAGACACACATGCCATTTCCTGCTATTGCAGCTCATGTAATAGCGCCCACAATGAACTGATGGGAGATGATTTTACATAATCGATAAACAAATCTGCCTTTTGGAAGTGCAAGCACATGTAAGCGATGCGGGGCCTACAGAGCAAACGCATGGTCAACTAAACTCCCACCCCCAGTGGTACGGCAGTAATGTGTAATGACCAATACCAGGGGTGGGGGGGGGGCTGTTCCTCTCCCACAATCAGAACGGATACACGAGTTTCCCCGAAGGCATTCTTGTGCATTCGCAGTGGCGTCCCACGGAGAAAATAGTGCCCCCAGACGAATGCCGCGGATGAAATTACTGGACCCAGTCCTACCCCCACTAGGAAATTTATACCGGGTGGGTGGGGGGGGGGGGGGCTGTGCCAAGCATTGCCTGTGTGACAAGTGCATGTCAAGCGACCATCCTGACTATCCGCTCAGAGCAGATGCACCATCTTTAATAAAAACAAACTGCAAATAAAATAAACACATAAAAATAGTACAATTTTTTAAATACCTAGAAAGCGTGACAAAACCGGCGCACGGAACAGCGCCGAAATTGGGAATACCTTTTTTATCATCAATATGACGTGTGTAAAACGTTCGAAGTCAGGTCATCAATGGTTACCGAGTTAATCAAAGTTAAGTGAGGTCATCCCCCAAAGCTTTGAACGATTCATCACGCTTTGACGGGTAGATGTTTGAAGGAAATTTTCAGCGTTTACTTATCTTTAGAGACGCAACAAAACATACCAGAGAAATTTGTGAATTTTTGCGTTTTTCATGACTTATTTGTTTTGCCTATTAGGGGCTAAAATCGAAGATCCTAGCTAAGGTAAGCACTTCGTATCATACTGAGTTTACTTAGGAGAACGCTTCTAGGTGCGCTCTACCCAGTATAAAATAAATGCCACAAACAAGTCGAAAACTCACAATTTAGCAAATTTCGTGGGTGGGCAAACATTTTGGGATCATGGTCTATTTCGCATTCCTTTTCTGATTCCAAATTACTTTTGGTTTTAAAATATTCTCGGCAATTTAAAATCTTCCCCCAGAGCCCACATGACGTTAATAGTGACCACATTAACCCCCATACGGACGTAACTTTTTGAGCGGAAAAAAATTTGGGGATGGTTTCTGGCCCTGCTCGTAGAGCGATTTCCGATGGCATCTATTTCGTGTTCGTGCGATGCTTAGTTTGGAGATTAGATGGTGCTTATAGTTGCCCCCCTATGCTCACCCAAACCGGGGTGTGAGGATCTGACTGGAATGACTCGACTGGTTTAATATATGTGCCAAGGCTTGTGATGAGAAAATTCGCCAGAAGCCAAAAACTGAGTTTTGTCGTGAAACAAAGCATTTATGGGGGAGATATACTCAATACATTAAGGTGTTCGGGAACAACACACCTAGTGTTCGTATTCCAGCACACCCACATTTTCATGTTCAGAATACAACACACCAGTACGAAATATTTGCCTGTTTTTCAGTTGCTCTTTGTGAATGGTTAGAGGATTTCCATCTTAAGAAACTGTTTCAAGATTGATGGCTTGTTTTTTTTGCATTATGTAAACACAAAACAATTACTGTTCGGTCATGCAGACCATCGGCCATGGCTCGTCACGAATTCCAGTTAAAAGAACGTCCCAGGGATGAAACTTTGTAAGTGTTGAGATGAATTTAGGAACATTTTAGACCAATATTTATAATTTATCGTCATCGAAGATCTTAAGCTCTTTCAATATTGGGGTGGGGGACCGTGCACAAAATTAGGAAAATTCCACCTGAAAGTGCTACGCTCATTCACAACAATGTAGCCATGCAATATCAATAGATCAGTTAATGCACAAAACGGTACAATAGTGTGGTCCAGGTTGGTACGCATATGGGCGTATCAAGGCACTTCCAATTATTAAAATAAAGCAATGATAAATAACACATCTACATCAGCTTTCAAACCGCGCAATAAAAATGACGGCCGAACGTCGTTGCGCACGAAACGTGGGACGCTTTCACGAACACTGCAAAGAAAACGTCATGTCACTCGGGGAAAAAAGTGTTGCAGCGTCCCTCTAAAGAAATGGTGCCGAAAAACTCCAGTACATGCAATACAAAGCGATTCTTTCATGAAGTGTTTTTCAATTACGCATTGGAGCGTGGGAGCGCTCTAGGAAAACGATGGTCACGGGGTGTGACATTCCACACGCCTTTTAAGAGATTATATACACTCCTACACTTCATAGAGGCTAGCAAACACGTTGACTCTTGTTGACGACACTAGAAAAAAGAGTCGCAAGGCTAAAAAGGTCATTATTTTTCAGTGTATGTAGCAGCTACTTGAGATGGGTGGCCACGTAGCACTGATGTCGCATCGCGGCCGACCGGAGCGTAGCACTGATGTCGCATCGCGGCCGACCGGAGCGTAGCACTGATGTCGCATCACGGCCGACCGGAGCTTCCGTCAGCTGCACCCGGCACTGCGCTTCAGCCGGTGTGTGACGCTGCCTGCTGCTGCCCCTTTAAGCATTGAAACCTATCTGGTGGGCCCCATCAATATATTTTACATTTCTTCACTCGTGACGGCAGATGTCTCCATGAGCTTGTCTAATTTAAATCGCACTAAGTCAATATCATCAAGCACCATCCATTTCTTTCTACAGCAAAAAGTAACTCACTTTTTCCTATAAGCCCCAAATGAACCTGGGTCGGTGAAGTCCAAGCTTCCGCACCAACGATGGCCTAGCACTTTGTCATGGCTGCGAATAAAGTCTCACTGGTGTTCTGCTAGTGATGATGCCACCTATCAACTCCAGGTGTCATATGTACCACGGAAGTCTCCATAAACTAATGTTCTGTGATTCACCGCCAGATGGCAGTAATAGGCGAGCTACGCCATCAAAAGTGATTGGATGGTGACCATGGAGATGATCAGGAGGGTAGCAGCAGCAGTGGCGTACCGAAGGGGGGGGAAGTTTCCCCCTGAGAGTTTTTGGGACCCCCACGAATGGCGCCGAGCTTCGGAAAAATTGTGCCAGGCTCCCTAAAAGTCCAGTTGAGGCCCCCACAAATCACACCGGAGCCTCTACAAATCATATTGGGCCAAAAATGACTCACAGGGGCCCATGAAAATGGTGCTGGGCCCCTCAAAATCTCACCAAGTCCGTGAAAACCACACTGGGGCCCCAAAAATTGTTCCAGGACCCTAAAAATGACACTGGCCCCGAACAATTGCACCGGGCCCCAACAATTATATTGGGGGCCGCAACAAGTCGCACAGGGCCCCTAAATATGACACTGGGGTTCCAAAAAGTGGTATCTGGGCCCCTGAAAATACCACTGGAGTTCCCAAGGAGTCAGGTTGCGGCCCCCGAATAGTCACACCGGGCCCCCGAAAATCACGTTGGGGCCTCAAATGGTCGGGCCGGGCCTGTGCAAATGATGCTGGGACAAAAAAAGACGGACCGGACTCGTGAAGATTACGCTGGGGCTCAACAGATCGGGCCGAGACCCCTGAAAATCTCGCTGGGGCCCCAAGAACTGGGACCGGGCCTCTGAAAATCACGCTGGGGCCCACAAAAGTTCGCACTTGGGCCCCTGAAAGCCACGCTGGTGAACCAAAAACGTGGTGCCGTGGTTCATGAAAATCACGACGGTGGTCCCAAAAAGTCGGACAGGGATCACGGAAAACCAAACTGAGCTTGGGGTACCAAAAAGTCGAGCCAGGGCCAGTGAAAATCAGGGGCTCGACAGGTCGACGCCTGTCGACCTATCGGATAGGGGCTCGACAGTTGGATAGGGGCTCGACAGGTCGCATTTGGGCCAAAAAGTATCATCGGGAACACCCAGAAAATAAAGCCGGGGCAACGAAAAAGATAGTTCGGACATGGAAAATCACTCCGGGGCCCCAACAATCGCTCCAAAAGCCTCCAAAACGTGTTGGGGCCTCAAAAACGTGTCAATGTCACTAAAACTCTCGCTAGGGATCCCAGCAAATGACGATGGGCCCAAATAATCTTCGGATTGGTACCTTAGATTGTGGCAAGCCGGTAGCTATGCTGGGGCACTTTTGGCACGCATCCCCCAACCCAGCAGACCACATGCCCCAATTAATTTACCATTACGCCTGTGGATATGCACTGAGTAAAATTGTGTCAGAAGGGGCTTGTGCCCCTCTCCCCTGACGATTTCGGCTGGCTGCGCGTCTGGGTTGCGCGGGGTGATCGGAGGGGGATCCTAATGCCACTTTCCCCATTGTCCTACGTCCGTGATTCTACGGGGAAAAGCCTAGACTTACCAAAACGGATTTGTGTAACTTTATGTGCAGATGTGCAGAGCACCATACATGCAGAGCACCATACATTCATTCTGTGTACCATACATTCATACCATACATTCTGTGCAGAGCACCATACACATTGTAATGTTGATGCCAAAAGATGTGATGTGATTGATGCCTGGATAATTTGGTCAATGTTTATGAGTGCAGCAAACAACGTAGGTCATTCATTGAATACCTTATCTTGAAATGCTTGGGATATGTACACATATACTCACCGTTGCTATTTCTGCCATAAACACGCATTGGAGGCAAGCAAGCACGCACGCACGCACGCACTCACGCACGCACGAACGCACGCACACACGCACGCACACACGCACGCACACACGCTTGCACGTACCCTGATAATACCGGGGCTCTGGCCTATCCTGAAGTTGACGATCTGGCCAGGTCAGGACTACCACGAGAGGGCCGATAGTGGGAAACACCAGAGGGCACCGGGGCTCTAATCTGCTCTGAGGTGACGGGGTCGGCACTACCCTGAGTGTACCGGAGCTCTGGCCAACCCTGAGTGTACCGGGGTTCTGACCTACCCTGAGGATGTCGGGGCTCTGGCCTACCCTGAGTGTACTGGGGCTCTGGCCAACCCTGAGTGTACCGGGGCTCTGGCCTACCCTGAGTGTAAGTCATAAAGTCATAAAGTCATATAGTGTTAAGGCTTAATAAGAGCCACAGGGGCCCATCTGGGTTAAGCCTATCTAGAAAAGGTACTAGAAATGTACATATTCTCACCCCAATCAATCCCTAATCCCAAGTTCCTAGGAAGCTATATATCCCAGCCTATCTAGCATCATCCACTTGCTATTGCATAACACCCTCAACAATTGCAAGCTCCTCCCATCATACCCATTGTGCTACCATAGCCCCTGCTTAAAGGGGTCTGTGCCGTGCACATGTAACATAAATATCACCCCATCCATCCAAATTATAAATCAAAAACAAGGTTTTCCTGTCTAAAAAATTTGTCCACCCTACTTTTAAATACATTCAATGAGGAACTCCCCACAACATCAGCAGGCAGCCCATTCCACTGATCAACAACCCTTGACTGAAGACCTGCTGTCGCTTAACTGTCCTACACCTCAACTTGTCTAACCTGAGTTGGTGACCCCTGTGTGATACTTTAAACTGAAGAGCACCATTTAAATTGACCTGATCTAGTCCTTTAACAATTTTGTACATTTCAATCATGTCCCCCTTAATCTCCTATACTTGAGTGAGTACATATCTAATGCCACAAGCCTTTCTCCATATTCTAAGCTACCTAGTCCACTGATGAGTTTAGTTGCTTTGCGTTGCACTCTTTCTAACTTGTCTATATCTTTTTCTAGGTAGGGGCTCCAAGCTTGCACAGAATATTCCAAGTGGGGTCGCACATATGCTAAGTACAGTTTTTTTTCATGACTTCCTTGCTCTTATACATCACACTTCTATTAATAAGTCCCATCATTCTGAGTGCCCTGTTCCTAGCTGAGCTACATTGTTTCTCTGCTTTAAGGTCTTTTGAAACCAACACACCTAAGTCCCTTTCCTCTTCAATAACATCCAGTTCCCTCCCTCCCATTGTATATCTGAAAGTCTCACCTCCAGACCCCAGATGCATAACCTTACACTTGTCATAGTTGAAAGACATCTGCCATTGATCAGCCCACTTTTTTAGGTCCTCCAAGTCTAGTTAAATATTACTAGATTGATCACAACTGTTTGCCACTCCTACCAGTTTGATGTCATCGGCAAATTTGAACACTCTATTCCTCAGCCCTACCTCAATGTTATTCACAAAGATGATAAAGAGAAGTGGCCCTAGAACAGAGCCCTGTGGTACTCCACTCAGAACATCCTTCCAATCAGATTTACATCCATTTAACATTACCCTTTGTTTCCTTCCCCTCAACCATGCTTCAATCCAACCTAGAACTTTTCCAACAATCCCATGTTGCTGTAGTTGATGAATTAGCCTCCTATGTGGAACTTTATCAAAAGCTTTGCTAAAGTCCAAGTACACAACATCCATCCTGTTTTGATTGTCTACTTCTTTAGTAACGTACTCCATGAACTCCAAAAGGTTAGTTAAACAAGACCTTCGAGATCGAAATCCATGTTGAGTATCCCTTAAAAGATTGTGCCTATCAAGATGATTCTGAACATTCTGTTTAACCAGATTTTCTAGTACCTTGCAAACTATTGAGGTCAAACTGACTGGCCTGTAGTTCCCTACACACTTCATACTTCCCTTTTTGAAGTATGAAGTGGCCAGAGTGTACCGGAGGTAGGCCAGAGTGTACCGGAGCTCTGGCCTACCCTGAGTGTACCGGAGCTCTGGCCTACACTGAGTGTACCGGGGTTCTGGCCTACCCTGAGGGTGCCGGGGCTCTGGCCTACCCTGAGGGTGCCGGTATTGGGATACCCTGAAGCGGATCGGTGATCAGTTAGCACTCGACCCTCGCTGGTGCAGGATTGGGTGTGACGTCCACTCCATCACTATAGAGGTGCGTTTACGAGAACGATTCCGTCTTGATGCTCTACCATGTTTGCGCTGCTATCACACCATTAACACAAACCAGTCCTCCAGCTCTCGCGGTAACTCAGTCGGAAGGGCGGTAGACTCTTGATCGTCGTCAACCTCTCACGCCGATTAGTAGCGGGTGGACTCGGTAATCCTGCCTGTTACGGAATTCGAACCCACGATCTTACGTTTTGATAAGTGATATGAACTGGATGAGCAACATTATAAAGATCAGTTGAAACACCAGCCTTGTGCTCATAATATTATGGCGAATTTCAAATTCCTCTAGATATACTTCGATTGCGAAGCGTCTTCAGTAGATACCTAACACGTCCAAAGAACTCCCTAGTTCTTTGGACGTGTTAGGTTGTTTGTTGGATTGAAGAACTCAGGATTTATTGGGACGTGTTGGATATCTACTAAAGACGCTTCGTAAGCGAAATATATCTAGATAAATTTGGAATTCGTCATATTACTATGATAATAAGGCAGGTATTTCAACTGATCCTTATTATGTTGCTCATCCAGTTCATTACATCACTTATCAAAACGTAAGATCGTGGGTTCGAATTCCGCAACAGGCAGGATTACCGAGTCCACGCGCTACTAATCGACGTGAAAGGTTGACGATGCGATTTCACGAACAGTCAAATGTGTTGTAAAACACACGGTTCGCCTTCTGAGGCTATGCAACGTGAAGCCACGGAAGATTTCGGAATGTTAATGGTTAAATGTGTTAGTGTTGATGCAGCAACCTTAGTGCCTTAAATCATTTTCTGGAATTGAAGACGACCTGATTTTTCCATTCGTGGGGAAAAGCCATGGAAGGAAGCTATGGACTGCTAGAGCATTGCCATCACCTATGGGTGAAATTAGAGGTATCTGAGAGAAAGTCGCACGAGTTCTGTTTTTTTTCAGTTCCGGCGCATGCTGTAAAACAATTAAGCTTCCGTTCCAACCCCTTGCCCCATCCATGGCATGCTCTGCCAAGTGCTTCCGTCCGGTTCCTAATCATCACATCAGTCGTGGACAATTCAAGTCCCCGGGTTGCCTGACACTTTCCGTGCAGCTTCCATATCTAATGTCCCCATCTTAAACCCGCTGATCCACTGGTCAGTGCCGACGTACGTGGCGCAGTCCTGATGCACGCCTCCACTCCCACGGGTAAGTCCGCGAGGAACACCTGTGTCACCGCACACAGGGTGGTCCGCACAACGGGCCGGCCGCACCCTGTGTCGGCCCTCGCCGCACCCTGTGTCGGCCCTCGCCGCACCCTGTGTCGGCCCTCGTCGCACCCTGTGTCGGCCCTCGCCGCACCCTGTGTCGGCCCTCGTCGCACCCTGTGTCGGCCCTCGCCGCACCCTGTGTCGGCCCTCGCCGCACCCTGTGTCGGCCCTCGCCGCACCCTGTGTCGGCCCTCGCCGCACCCTGTGTCGGCCCTCGCCGCACCCTGTGTCGGCCCTCGCCGCACCCTGTGTCGGCCCTCGCCGCACCCGTGCGCCGCCGCACCCTGTGTCGGCCCTCGCCGCACCCTGTGGGCCTCCCTGTCCGCCCCTTGTCGGCCCCGCCGCACCCTGTGTCGGCCCTCGCCGCCCCGTCCCCGTCCCGACCCGGGCCCGACCCGACCCGCGTTGCACCCGTCCCGACCCGGGCCGTGCCGCGCCGGCCAGTGTGTTGAGTCAGCGCGCAGATATTTGCCACGCCGTCTGCACACGTGCTGATCTCCGCCCCTATACATGCCCACTTCACCCACTCACACACTAGCCGCCACGATTGGGGCGTGATGGGAGGTGGGCCGGGCTGTAGGCGTCTGACCTCCGCCCCCTGCGCACCCACTTCACACACTGAGACACTCGCCATCACGGCTCAGGTGTGCTGGCTGGGCGTGGGTTGGTACCACTTTGGCGTATGGGGGTGGGCCCGGCCGCGGGTGTCTGCCGTGCTGGCTGGTGGGTGGGACGTACCATTGGGTGGGGTGGGCCGGGCTGTGGGCTCCTCCCCCCGCACCCCCTACTGCCCGGTGGTGTGCTGGCTGGACGGGGTGTCTTTGCGTATGGGGCCCGGCCCGCGCTCTGCCCGTGCTGGCTGGTGGCCGTGGGTACGTACCACATTTGGCGTATGGGGGTGGGCCCGGCCCGTGGTGCTGCCCGTGCTGGCTGGTGGCCAGTGGAGTACAGTAACCACAATTATGGCGTAATGGGAGGTGGGCCCGGCCCGCAGGCATCTGCCCCGTGCTGGCTGGTGGCCAGTGGAGTACAGTAACCACAATTATGGCGTAATGGGAGGTGGGCCCGGCCCGCAGGCATCTGCCGTGCTGGTTGTGCCGGGCTTGGGTATGGGCCGCCCGCGGCAGCCCGCGGCTGGTGGCCGTGGGACGTGGGTATTGGTGGGCCCGCGGGCATCGCCCGGTGGGGCGGGCTATGGTATGGGGGGGCCCCCGGGGTTGGGGGCTGGTTGGGGCCGGGTGCCGGTGTGGTCGTGGGTGGGGGGGGCCCGCGGCCGGTGGTTGTGCGGGGGCTTGGGGGGCCCGCCGGCGCCCGGCGGTGGTGCGGGTGGGTGGGGGGGGGCGGGGCCGGCTGGTTGGGGCCGGGGCGTACCACATTTGGCGTATGGGAGGGGGCCCGGCCCGGGCATCTGCCCGTGCTGGTGGTGGCCGTGGGACGCCTTGGGTATGGGGGTGGGGCCGGGCGCCCGTGTGGCTGGTGGCGTGGGTGCTTGGGGGGGGGGCGCCGCGGTGCGTGGGGACATTTGGGTTGGGGTGGGCCCGCCGGGGCCGGCTGGCTGGTGGCGTGGGTCAGGAGCTTGGGGGGGCCGTGGATAGTACATTATGGCGTATGGGAGGGGCCCGGCCCGCATCGCCTGTGCTGGCTGGTGACCGTGGAGTACAGTAACCACATTGGGGCGTATGGTGGGCGGCCGGCATCTGCCGTGCTGGTTGGTGGCCAGTGGGTACATTGGGCGTAATGAGTGGCCCGGCGCGGCATCGCCCCGTGCTGGTTGGTGGCCAGTGGTCGTACCATTGGGGCGTAATGGGAGGTGGGCCCGGCCCGCAGGCATCTGCCCCGTGCTGGCTGGTGACCAGTGGAGTATGGTAACCACAATTAGGGCGTAATGGGAGGTGGGCCCGGCCCGCAGGCATCTGCCCCGTGCTGGCTGGTGACCAGTGGAGTACAGTAACCACAATTGGGGCGTAATGGGAGGTGGGCCCGGCCCGCGGGTGTCTGACCGTAATGGGAGGTGGGCCCGGCCCGCGGGTGTCGGACCGTGCTGGTGGATCGTCAGTGGAATACGGTAATCCGAAGCTCATGTCCGGGGAACCAGCAGTTGAAGGACACGGCTTTCTTGCTGAGGGTGGCCCGACTGGTCGAGTCAGGTCGAAACACGACGGTGACGGCTGCCGTTAAGTTACGCTATGTGGAATGCAGGGGACCGAGTGGTAATATGCGCACCAGGTGAAACCGGAATCCCTGAGAAGATCTACATGTAAGCCATTACTCGGAAGTCATGGACGAGGAGAGGAATTTGTTGCGCTATGCACCGCCCCAAAGAATGATGTGGTACTATTTCGTTTTTGTGTGGATACAATACCACTCAATGTGCATTTTTCCAGACCCTAAAATGGATATTTTTATTCTCAGGTAATCATGAAATTTCGAATCATAATGGACCTTACATGCTTGCGAGCTGCCAGACTGATGTGAGGACTTCAAGTCCATGAAATATGTGTAATTTTGTTTTGCTGTATGAAATCGACATAACCCCACTGTTGTATATATATTCATATTCTGAAAGTGGATGCTACAAATGTGACAATAGCTATATATTTTGGCATTCTTCTGATATAAAGACAATGCCCTTGCAAGTACCAGTCCCACAGATGTGTGGGTTAGTATATATGTAAGAATATGAACATAATCTAAAGCGAACAGTACCCCTGGACTGATGGTCCAGACAGGCAGTGACATGCATCACCAGCACTAACAGATGTCTCTAGCAGTGGCATGCCTCACCAGCAGTGACAACCATCACCAGCAGTAATAGGCATCATCGGTAGTGACAACAATCACCAGCAGTGACAACCGTCACCAGCAGTGGCAGGCATCATCAAGCAGTGACAGCCATCACAAGCAGTGGCAGGCATCACCAGCACTAACAGATGCCATTGGTAGTGACAAGCATCACCAGCAGTAGCATGTATCACCAGCACTAACAAATGTCACAAACAGTGACAAGCATCACCAGAAGTGACAAACATCACCAGCAGTGACAGTCATCACCAGCAGGGATAGTCACCACCAGCAGCAACAGTCATCACCAGCAGTGGCAGAGTCATCACCAGCAGTAACACGCAGTGCCAGCAGTGACAGTCATCACCAGCAGTGACATTCATCACCAGCAGTAACAGTCATCACCAGCAGTGACAGTCATCACCAGCAGTAACAGTCATCACCAGCAGTGACAGCTATCACCAACAGTAACAGTCATCACCAGCAGTGACAGTCATAACCATCAGTAACAGTCATCACCAGCAGTGACACGCGGTGCCAGCTGTGACAGTCATCACCAGCAGTGACAGTCATAACCATCAGAAACAGTCATCACCAGCAGTGACATTCATCACCAGCAGTAACACGCAATACCAGCAGTGACAGTCATCACCAGCAATAACAGTCATCACCAGCAGTAACTGTCATCACCAGCAGTGACAGCTATCACCAGCAGTAACAGTCATCACCAGCAGTGACAGTCATAACCATCAGTAACAGTCATCACCAGCTGTGACAGTCATCACCAGCAGTAACACGCAATACCAGCAGTGACAGTCATCACCAGCAGCAACAGTCATCACCAGCAGTAACAGTCATCACCAGCAGTGACAGCTATCAACAGCAGTAACAGTCATCACCAGCAGTGACAGTCATAACCACCAGTAACAGTCATCACCAGCAGTGACAGTCATCACCAGCAGTGACACGCGGTGCCAGCATGACAAGCATCACCAGCAGTGACAAGCATCACCAGCAGTAACACGCAATACCAGCAGTGACAGCTATCACCGCGTATCACCAGCAGTAACACGCAGTGCCAGCATTTGCAGTTACCACCAGTAACACGTGGTTCCAGCAGTAACAGTCATCACCAGCAGTGAAAGTCACCACCAGCAGTGACGGTCATCACCAGCAGTAACAGTCATCACCAGCAGTAACAGTCATCACCAGCAGTAACAGTCATCACCAACAGTGATAGTCATCACCAGCAGTGACAGGCATCACAAAAACAGTACAACGGAACAGACACCAGACAAGTACAATCCCCACGTCATCACCAGCAGTGACAGTCATCACCAGCAGGGATAATCACCACCAGCAGCAACAGTCATCACCAGCAGTGGCAGAGTCATCACCAGCAGTAACACGCAGTGCAAGCAGTGACAGTCATCACCAGCAGTGACATTCATCACCAGCAGTAACAGTCATCACCAGCAGTGACACGCGGTGCCAGCTGTGACAGTCATCACCAGCAGTGCCAGTCATAACCATCAGTAACAGTCATCACCAGCTGTGACAGCTATCACCAGCAGTAACAGTCATCACCAGCAGTGACACGCGGTGCCAGCTGTGACAGTCATCACCAGCAGTGCCAGTCATAACCATCAGTAACAGTCATCACCAGCTGTGACAGTCATCACCAGCAGTAACACGCAATACCAGCAGTGACAGTCATCACCAGCAGTAACAGTCATCACCAGCAGTAACAGTCATCACCAGCAGTGACAGCTATCACCAGCAGTAACAGTCATCACCAGCAGTGACAGTCATAACCACCAGTAACAGTCATCACCAGCAGTGACAGTCATCACCAGCAGTGACACGCGGTGCCAGCAGTGACAAGCATCACCAGCAGTGACAAGCATCACCAGCAGTAACACGCAATACCAGCAGTGACAGCTATCACCAGCAGTGAGTCATCACCAGCAGTAACACGCAGTGCCAGCATTGGCAGTTACCACCAGTAACACGTAGTTCCAGCAGTAACAGTCATCACCAGCAGTGAAAGTCACCACCAGCAGTGACGGTCATCACCAGCAGTAACAGTCATCACCAGCAGTAACAGTCATCACCAGCAGTAACAGTCATCATCAGCAGTGACAGTCATCACCAGCAGTGACAGGCATCACCAGCAGCAACAGTCATCATCAGCAGTGACGGTCATCACCGGCAGTGACAGGTATCACCAGTAGTGGCAGTCATCACCAGCAGTGACAGTCATCACCAGCAGTAACAGTCATCACCAGCAGTGACACGCAGTGCCAGCAGTGACAGTCATCACCAGCAGTGACAGGCATCACCAGCAGCAACAGTCATCACCAGCAGTGGCAGTCATCACCAGCAGTGGCAGTCATCACCGGCAGTGACAGTCATCACCAGCAGTAACACGCAGTGCCAGGCGGACCGGCGGCCACACCTGGGCCCTGTCTGTAACGTAATTGAAAAGATGCGATGCTGCGGCCGATAAGGTTCCGACGCCAGCCAGCTGCGCCTTCTCGGTGTAACCTCCAGATCACGCCGATGTGAATGAACAAAAAGAACCAATTGGGTGGCGCGTTGGCGAGTGGTCCGGTGCACACGGACGTCGACATACCGTGGCCTCGGCAGACCGTGACAGAGACGACTACCAGAGGATACATCGAGCATGCGTCGAACATTGAGAAGGGGAGGGCGGACATCGTTTTTAGCGCAGTGTGCAGTGTCGGTTCCTCCGGTCTAAAATGTCGGAAATTACTGGGGCTGGCGATACGAAATGCTGCGAGCAGGTGTGAATAAGGGAAGGCTGGGAAACCAGCTGAGGTGGAATCAGCAATGGCATCGGTCAGGTCTGCCATAGACCAGTGGTGATAAGCAGACCAGATTGGGGTCATATTAGGAAGCTACCCCGACTGGCCTGGTGCCGGCGGAGGAATTGCGTCAAATATGGCATAGCCGTTCCAACATAGCAATATGTCATTCGTTGTTAGTTCGTCACACACATGACAACACCGCTACTCAAACGTTGATGTGAACTGGATTTGTCCGTTGGATGCTCACAGGCTGATGTGTTGGACAGCAGACAGTAAATTTGACATGCCCACAATGTGCAGTTTACACTGGTTCGTGCGAAGAAAGGCTATCGGCACGCACATCGTCAATTCTGTCTCACGACCTGAGAAAAGGACCGGGAACCGATGCTCTGTGTGTGTTTACGACAACGTGGCACTAATTATCGGCCATTCCTCCCGACCTGAGAAAAAAGACCGGGCACCGATAAGGCCATCCTCCCTTCTGTGGGTGTTTACGACAACGTGGCACTGCTTCTCTGGTCATTCCACCAATATATTAGCACAGAACGGTTCTTTGTCAAGGGAAGGAAAGGTGTGAAACTTCTCAATTGAACCATTTTTGTCTTATTCTGAGAATTCGTTATTTCACGACAATCTCTATATCTCTATGAAACGTGACCCGATGAAACGGACAATCTCTATATCCGTTTCATCGGGTCACGTTTTGTGATCAAAGTTTACCTTGACAAGCTGTTACACCACTTGACAAGTTGCATCATTATTTTTGGAGGCACAACATAGCTTTTCAAGGCATACCACATCGTATCGGACATACCACGATTTGTAAAAATCTGCATTCCACGACACACCAAGATTCGCTAAGTCGCATACGGCGTGCCAGCTCGTACCAAGCCGTTCAGGCCATGCGGAGTTGCAACAAGCACCAGGCTGCCATGGCTTGCTATAGCTGGGTACACCTGCATGTGCGTGACACGTAGCTCCATACCACGACACACACGGCACACGCGGCGCTGCCACGGCAAACATTAGCATGCACTATCTAGTGCTGCTCAGACGTCGGTGATGGTGGGTGTGGGTGAACCTGCCGACAGCCGCCACGCCTGCGGCACGCGCCGCCGCGACCTTGGCGGCAGTGGGTGAGCGGAGGAAGGCAGCGGCGCCCGCACACCGGCAGGCCGCCGGAACCGATGAGTCAGTGGGCCTGGTATGCCGCCAACACGGCCGGCATCGGCGCCAGCCGCATGCGACATGAAAGTCGCGCCATCTCGACTGGTCGCCGCCGTGTGGACTGCACTCCCGACATGACTAAGCATGACGTGCGCGTGCTGGAGCCAGGCGCCGGCCAGCGCGGCTGCGGCCCGTCCGAACTCTATCTGAGACAGATCGGACGCTTCGTACACCATACCATTACCGGCACGGAGCCAGCGCTGCTCTGTCCTGCTGTCAGCGGCTCTGTGGTTGTGGGTCTGTGGTTCTGTCTGTGGCTCTGCGGTTGTGGGTCTGTGGTTCTGTCTGTGGCTCTGTGGTTGTGGGTCTGTGGTTCTGTCTGTGGCTCTGTGGTTCTGCTGTCTGTGGTTCTGTCTGTGGCTCTGTGGTTCTGACGCGGCTGCGGCCCGTCCGAACTCTATCTGAGACAGATCGGACGCTTCGTACACCATACCATTACCGGCACGGAGCCAGCGCTGCTCTGTCCTGCTGTCGGCGGCTATCTGAGACAGATCGGACGCTTCGTACACCATACCATTACCGGCACGGAGCCAGCGCTCCTCTGTCCTGCTGTCGGCGGCTATCTGAGACAGATCGGACGCTTCGTACACCATACCATTACCGGCACGGAGCCAGCGCTCCTCTGTCCTGCTGTCGGCGGCTATCTGAGACAGATCGGACGCTTCGTACACCATACCATTACCGGCACGGAGCCAGCGCTGCTCTGTCCTGCTGTCGGCGGCTATCTGAGACAGATCGGACGCTTCGTACACCATACCATTACCGGCACGGAGCCAGCGCTGCTCTGTCCTGCTGTCGGCGGCTATCTGAGACAGATCGGACGCTTCGTACACCATACCATTACCGGCACGGAGCCAGCGCTGCTCTGTCCTGCTGTCGGCGGCTATCTGAGACAGATCGGACGCTTCGTACACCATACCATTACCGGCACGGAGCCAGCGCTGCTCTGTCCTGCTGTCGGCGGCTCTGTGGTTGTGGGTCTGTGGTTCTGTCTGTGGCTCTGCGGTTGTGGGTCTGTGGTTCTGTCTGTGGCTCTGCGGTTGAGACAGATCGGACGCTTCGTACACCATACCATTACCGGCACGGAGCCAGCGCTGCTCTGTCCTGCTGTCGGCGGCTATCTGAGACAGATCGGACGCTTCGTACACCATACCATTACCGGCACGGAGCCAGCGCTCCTCTGTCCTGCTGTCGGCGGCTATCTGAGACAGATCGGACGCTTCGTACACCATACCATTACCGGCACGGAGCCAGCGCTCCTCTGTCCTGCTGTCGGCGGCTCTGTGGTTGTGGGTCTGTGGTTCTGTCTGTGGCTCTGCGGTTGTGGGTCTGTGGTTCTGTCTGTGGCTCTGTGGTTGTGGGTCTGCGGTTCTGTGGTTGTGGGTCTGTGGCTGTGGCTGTGATTATGCTGTCTGTGGCTCAGTGGTTGTGGGTTTGTGACTCTGTCTGGCTAGACATGCTGAGGTAGATAGGTAGTAGATTGGTATTGGTAGGTGGGTAGGATGTCGGTAAATAGTTTCTTTATAATTTAGGATATAGTATTGGGTAAGGTGTTGAGTATCTGTTTGTCCAGGCTTATAGTATCCTCCATTTACAGGCTTAGCTCAAATGGACCCCTAGGGCTCTTATTAAGCCTGAACACTTTATGACTGTATGGTGTCGATTGTGACGTATTAATAGTCAACCAATAATCAGCGCGTTGTGCAATAGTCAATCCATGGTGGCGTGATTAGGTGACGAACTAGTAGTGCGGTGAGTGCATCTGGAGTCCCGGCGGTGAATTCCCGTCCGACTCTGAACCACATATTCCCGCTGATCCATTTACTCAAGGTGGACAAAGCATGGTTTGAAATGTCGAAACTAATTATCCTAATACTACTAACAGCATAATTGCTTGCAGCGTGAAATGACAGCTTCATTTCAAAATAACTGAACTTGCACGGTGCACAATAACTGGAGTGAAGTTGAACGGCACCCGTGTGATGCGGAGCTGGCAGCGTTCCCGTACGGTCGTCCGCCCAGTACCGCAGAAACTCCTTCTGTCCGTCTGTGAGCGTGTTGATTGCGTGTCATTTCGTTTGATAAACGCGCGATTGTAGACTGGGTGTGTAAAAACATCAACACAACAGCCAGCAACACCTCACAGCTGAAGCGGTGGTGACTCGTGGCAGTTCCATGCCAGTGACTGCTGAAGCGGTGGTGACTCGTGGCAGTTCCATGCCAGTGACTGCTGAAGCGGTGGTGACTCGTGGCAGTTCCATGCCAGTGACTGCTGAAGCGTGCTTCGATCGTGGAATCCTGGGAGGCAGACTGAGAAAGCAACAGCTGGCTCTGCCCATCAGCACTGATATGCGACATCGACCATCATACATCTGCAACTAGCAGCATCATCGATCGTTTATGTTCGCTGATGCTGTGTCAGCCGTGCCGCGCACGGTGGCACTGGTCCGGAACCGTGACGAACCGGGGGCAGACCGGCACCGGTCCGGACACGTGGTGTCAGCCACAGACTGGCACCGGCCCGGACCCGTGGCGAGCCGGGGGCAGACCGGCACCGGCCCGGACCCGTGGCGAGCCGGGGGCAGACCGGCACCGGCCCGTACCCGTGGTGTCAGCCACAGACTGGCACCGGCCCGGACCCGTGGTGTCAGCCACAGACCGGCACCGGCCCGTACCCGTGGCGAGCCGGGGGCAGACTGGCACCGGCCCGGACCCGTGGTGTCAGCCACAGACCGGCACCGGCCCGTACCCGTGGCGAGCCGGGGGCAGACCGGCACCGGCCCGTACCCGTGGCGAGCCGGGGGCAGACCGGCACCGGTCCGGACCCGTGGCGAGCCGGGGGCAGACCGGCACCGGTCCGGACCCGTGGCGAGCCGGGGCAGACCGGCACCGGCCCGGACCCGTGGCGAGCCGGGGCAGACCGGCACCGGTCCGGACCCGTGGCGAGCCGGGGGCAGACCGGCACCGGCCCGGACCCGTGGGGTCAGCCACAGACTGGCACCGGCCCGTACCCGTGGTGAGCCGGGGGCAGACCGGCACCGGTCCGGACCCGTGGCGAGCCGGGGGCAGACCGGCACCGGTCCGGACCCGTGGCGAGCCGGGGGCAGACCGGCACCGGTCCGGACCCGTGGCGAGCCGGGGGCAGACCGGCACCGGCCCGGACCCGTGGCGAGCCGGGGGCAGACCGGCACCGGTCCGGACCCGTGGCGAGCCGGGGGCAGACCGGCACCGGTCCGGACCCGTGGCGAGCCGGAGGCAGACCGGCACCGGCCCGTACCCGTGGCGAGCCGGGGGCAGACCGGCACCGGTCCGGACCTGTGTCGAGCCGGGGGCAGACCGGCACCGGCCCGGACCTGTGTCGAGCCGGGGGCAGACCGGCACCGGCCCGGACCCGTGGCGAGCCGGGGGCAGACCGGCACCGGTCCGGACCCGTGGCGAGCCGGGGCAGACCGGCACCGGCCCGGACCCGTGGTGTCAGCCACAGACTGGCACCGGCCCGTACCCGTGGCGAGCCGGGGGCAGACCGGCACCGGCCCGGACCCGTGGTGTCAGCCACAGACCGGCACCGGCCCGTACCCGTGGCGAGCCGGGGGCAGACCGGCACCGGCCCGGACCCGTGGCGAGCCCGGGGGCAGACCGGCACCGGCCCGGACCCGTGGCGAGCCGGGGGCAGACCGGCACCGGCCCGGACCCGTGGCGAGCCGGGGGCAGACCGGCACCGGCCCGGACCCGTGGCGAGCCCGGGGGCAAACCGGCACCGGCCCGGACCCGTGTCGTCAGCTACTATGCGCAGTACCTGCCACCGCCACTGTTGGGCCACACCACCCTACCTCGCCACCCCAGACACCTGACAGTGGCGGTCAGAGACGGCGCCGCTGCTGCTACCACAGCTGTTGGGCCACACCACCCTACCTCGCCACCCCAGACATCTGACAGTGGCGGTCAGAGACGGCGCCGCTGCTGCTACCACAGCTGTTGGGCCACACCACCCTACCTCGCCACCCCAGACACCTGACAGTGGCGGTCAGAGACGGCGCCGCTGCTGCTACCACAGCTGTTGGGCCACACCACCCTACCTCGCCACCCCAGACATCTGACAGTGGCGGTCAGAGACGGCGCCGCTGCTGCTACCACAGCTGTTGGGCCACACCACCCTACCTCGCCACCCCAGACACCTGACAGTGGCGGTCGGAGACGGCGCCGGTGCTGCTACCACAGCTGTTGGGCCACACCACCCTACCTCGCCACCCCAGACACCTGACAGTGGCAGTCAGAGACGGCGCCGGTGCTGCTACCACAGCTGTTGGGCCACACCACCCTACCTCGCCACCCCAGACACCTGACAGTGGCGGTCAGAGACGGCGCCGGTGCTGCTACCACAGCTGCTGGGCCACACCACCGGACCTCGCCACCCCAGACATCTGACAGTGGAGGTCAGAGACGGCGCCGCTGCTGTTACCACAGCTGTTGGGCCACACCACCCCACCTCGCCACCCCAGACACCTGACAGTGGCGGTCAGAGACGGCACCGGTGCTGCTACCACAGCTGTTGGGCCACACCACCTTACCTCGCCACCACAGACATCTGACAGTGGCGGTCAGAGTCGGCGCCGCTGACTAATGACTGGCATACTATGCTGATCAGCCGTCACAACCATCCAGTCAATTAAGCCGAAACTACCTGAATTGCGCACCGAAGTAGATGATGCATACGGCTTTCATGTGCTGGGCTGTGTGAGGCTTGGTTGTATACCAATGTCCCTGACCTCATTTCGAATGTACCCAGTGTTAAAGTATACCGTGCAGGCGGACCAATGACCAGTAAGCTGACAAGTTGTTGCCGTGGCTATTATAGCACGTGATTCGCTAAATGGCACAGTTTTTCCAACGTTGAAAACCGGAACACGAGCAACAATCAAACTTGAAAATAATCTGGGCCGCAATTGGATATGGTAAAGAGCGGCTGATATTCCCGTCCGCCTACCAGCACCCGAGCAACACTGTTCACCAGTTGGCAGCCGATGTGGATAATCTGGGCGCGAGCGTCCAGAGCATGATTGCTGCGCTCCCGCATAAGGCAGTCATTTTGGCCGGTAACTTCAACTCAGACTTACTTAGAAATGAACCAAGATCTGGCGCAGTAGTGCGTACTGTCATTAATCCGAACGGACTAACCGCTCGTTAATGCCACGATACCAGCATACCTGCCAACTAGCTCGCTACTTCATGTCATAGCGATGAGTCATACGGAGTGTGCCAGGCGCGCTGGCGTCACTCGATACCAATGTGCAGGGCAGTGGTGTACCGAAGGGGCTAAAGGGGCCATGGCCCTCCTGAGAGGTTGTGGGGCCCCCAAGAACCGCCCCGGGGTTCGGAAAAATTGCGCCAGGTGGCATGAAAATCCAACTGGGGCCCCTGAAAATAACATGGGGGCCCAAAAGTCAAATAGAGGCCCCTAAAAATTAGGCTGGGCCCCCCGAAATCGCACCAAGATCCCGATTGGGGCCACCAAAATCGCACTTGGGCCCCTAAAATCACATTTGGGCTCCAAAAAGCTGCGCAGGGCCCCCTGAAAATGACGCTGATACCCAAAAGATAGCATGGGCCCCATAAGATCACATTGGAGTCCCAAAAAGCCGCACAAGGGCCCCAAAAATCCCCACAGGGCCCCTAAAAGCCACACAGGGGCCCCTGGAAGCGACGCTGGGCCCAAAAAAATCCCACTGGGGCCCCTAAAAACCACATTGGTGCCCCAAAAAGTCGCGCAGGGACCCCGGGAAATGATACTTGGACCCCAAAGATTGCACGGGGTCCCTAAAAATTACATTGGGGCCCAAAAATCCGCAAAGGGGCCCTCAAAACGACGATGGGGGCCCAAAAAGTCCCAAAGGGCCCCTAAAAATGACGCTGGGTCCCCCAAATCGCACCAAGGCCCCTGAAGATCACATTGGGGCCCCATAAATCGCACTGGGCCCCTACAAATCACATTGGGGCCCCAAAAAGCCGCGCAGGGTCCACTGAAAATGACGCTGGGGCCCCAAAGATAGCACGGGGCCCTTAAAAATCAGATTGGGGACCCTAAAAAGTCGCACAGGGGTCCCTGAAAATGATACTGTGGCCCCAAAAATCACACCAAAGCCCTGAAAATCACATTGGGGCCCCAAAAAACGTTCTGGTGCCCATAAAAATGACACGGGGGCTTCAAAAAGTGGACAGGGGCCCCTGAAAATACCGTTGGAACTCTAAAAAGCGCTCCAAGACCCCTAGAAGTCATATTGGGGGCACAAAAAGTCGCACAAGAGCCCTGAAAATAACGTTGGGGCCCAACAAATCCTACCAAGGCCCCTGAAAATCACATTGGGCCCAAAAAAAACCGTCCCGGGGCCCCTAAAAATGATGTTGGGTCTCCAAAAAATGTGACTGGTGCCCCTGAAAATACCGCTAGGACCAGAAAAAGAAGTCGCGCCGTGGCCCCCGAAAATCACGCTGGTGCCACAAAATGTCGGGGCGGGCCCCCTGGCAATCACGCTCGGGGCCCAAGAAGTCTTGCCGAGGCCCCTGAAAATGACGCTGGGGGCCAAAATGTCGTGCCAGGGTTCAAGAAAATCACGACGAGGGCTCCAAGAGATCGGACCGTGACCCCTGAAAATCACTCTGAGCCTGGGGATATCAAAAAGTCTCGCCCGGTTCCCTGAAAATCACGCTATGGGCACGACAGGTCACACCGGGGCCCCAAAAGTATAATCAGGACCACCCAAAAATGAAGCCGGGGCAACGAAGAAAGCAGTCCGGACATAGAAAATCACTCTGGGATCCTAGCAATCGCTCCAATAATCTCAAAAAACGTGTTGGGCCCACAAGACGTGTCCTGGCCACCAAAACTCGCGCTAGGGATCCCAACAAGTGACCACGGGGCCCAAAAGATCGCACTTAGAGCCAGAAAGTTCGCGC
The DNA here is from genome assembly GCA_034440615.1 of Ashinkailepas kermadecensis. NCBI lineage: Eukaryota > Metazoa > Arthropoda > Thecostraca > Neolepadidae > Ashinkailepas > Ashinkailepas kermadecensis. The sequence goes on from JAOTOM010004867.1 coordinate 379,351, forward strand.
CGCTGCCCTTGAAAATCTCACTGGGGCAAAAAAGTAGCGCCGGAGCCCCACAAGTCGCAGCTGGCTTCCCAAAAGTCAATTCCTAACCGGAATGTCACTCGCACCAGGAGCTCGAAGAGCCCAAAACGTACCAGGAGCCCGAAGAATCGTACCGGGCCAAAAATATCGTGCAGGAGGCTTACAAAAAATAGAACTCGACCACAAAAAGCACAAGGGTCTATCGAATCGACTCGTGCACCGGGAAATTCAGAGCAGGTACCGAAAGAAAATCATCCGAAGGGCTACTACGGAGGGTGCCATCAGCTGAAAAAAGAAGATATCCTTGAGCAGCTGCAGTGGCATGCCAAAGAGGAAAATCCCCCCTCTTCTGAAGGGGCGGGCTCCCAAGAATCGCGACGGGTGCCAAAAAAATCGCGCTGGGACCCCATAAATTCGCGTCTGAGCCGCCAAATAATTCGCATAGGGAGCTCTACATAAATGAATACAGCGGGCACAAAAAAAAACTTGCATCAGGCCACCGAAAATTTGCGCCGGGGCCCACCAAAACCGCGCTGGGGCCCAGCTACGTGCAACGCGCCCCGCGACCTCGTGCCGAGCCCCAAAAATATCGTGCTCGGGAGACAAAATTCCTGTCGGTAGTCCCAAAAATCCGAGTCCGCGCATCAACTATTCCCCTCTGGCACAGCGTGACTCCAAAAAAATCGCATCGTGACTGAACAAAATCAAGCCCTCCAAAATAAGGAGAGATTCCGAAAAATAAATTCCCGAGCCAGGAAAATCGCTCCGGAGCCCAAAAGTGCCACCAGATGCCTTCAAAAATCGCGTACGGCGCCGAAAAAGTACCGGAACTCGACAAATCGCAGCAGGACATGAAAATATGGCGCCAGTGCCCGAAAAATGCGGCTGGGACTCGGACTTTAAGAAATTCAAAAGAAGTCGCCAAAAAATTGCGTAGAGCCCAGAAATCTGGCTTCGGGTCCCCCCGGAACCAAGCGCCTGGGCCAGAAAAGCTACGACAGGCCCCCCAAAAATTATACCGGTGCTCCCAAAGTCGTGCTGAGGTCCCACACATGTGCGACCAGGAGCCCCAAATAAACACAGCGGGGTCCTAAGAGCAGAACTGAAGGCCGAAAATGCACCATGGTCCTCCAAAGCATACCGAGTTTCGCAAAAAGTGGCAAGGCAAGGCAAACATGCGTTGCAGCTTTAATTAAACATACAAGGGGCTCTACAGAAAAAAACGGAGACTCTCAAGGCGCACCGGGTCCATGAGAACACATGGGGCCACAAAAACAGTCTGGGGACTTCAAAAAGCGACATGGTCCTAAAGAAGGAATAAAAAGACCGGACACTAAATATACACATCGGGGTCTTCGAAAACGCGCTGATACCTCACAAATATCGTCGGTGCACAAAAAAAAAACTAAAAATGAGCCGTGGTCGTGTGCCGGCGTGTGCCGGCCTCCTAACAAAAATTGACTGCAGCCGTAAAACACATCCGTAGTCGAAGAAAAACACAACTGGTCCAAAAAAGAACACCAATCCAGCGCCTAGGTTCGGTAACCAACCTGGGAGCATATTAAACGAAAGAGATAAGGTGCATCAAAGCTCAGCGGGTCTCCGGGTTTCTTAACCACCAGAAAATGTGGAAAGAAGAGCACTAATCAACGAATTGAGTAATCGTATTTTCCCAGCGAACCCCTATCCGACACACGTCAAATGTGGAACAAAACTATCATGTGACAGCAATTATATATATATATATATATATATATATATATATATATATATATATATATATATATATATATATATATATATATATATATATATATATATATATATATATATATATATATATATATATATATATATATATATATATATATATATATATATATATATATATATATATATATATATATATATATATATATATATATATATATATATATATATATATATATATATATATACGTGCATATGGCTATATAGCCAATGCAGTGACAACCGAAGGAACAGAGGAAGCTTTCCTTTCCCTGGAGAGGGAAAGGAAAGTTTGTGGGAAAAGAAAGAAAGGTGGTGGGCAAGAAAGAATCGTGACGGGGCTCGAAAAAATTGACCCGAAAAGCGCACCAGGATACGAATAAATGAACCCGGGGCCCGAAATATTAAGCATGATCCTGAAAATTCACGGGCGGCACGAAAAAATCGCACTGATGACCCAAGAATCGCGTATAAACTTAGTAAATTCATAGGAATCGATGGTGCTGTATAATACTGCTGCATAAGATGCTTGTAGTGTGGGCCCCATCCACTGTAAAATTGAGTGGTGACTAATTATTTTAATTAAAAAAATTGTCTCTGTTGAAAAATAGTGGTCTAAATCCGGATTTTTTTTTAATGAGGGCGGTCTGAGCTCTCCAAATTCAACCCAGTGACTTAAATTTTAGGTACGCCACTGCAAAGAAAGAAAAATTCACACTGCATATTTTTTTCTTGAAAAGTTCGAAAGGTATGTGCCTGAATAGACAAACAATTTATTTACAACCAAGTGAATCCAGGAATTAAAACATGAGGCATGGTGTACATATGCCTTGCGTCTACATATCCATCTATGCCTACTCAGAGACTGAAAACCGCATGACCCTACCAAAGTATGCTCCACTTTGTTCTTGCAAACCAATGAACAACAGCCTGCAAGCGCAACGGACTCGCTGGGGAGCTGCTTGGGAGGCTCATCTCGCTGGGGAGCGGCTTGGGAGGCTCATCTCCCTTGCGCTAAAGTGGCTACTTACAGCAACTATTGGGTCTGATAGATAGCCGACCGACTTTTTATGTCATAATATAGATATTAATCTACCAACATTTTATCTTAACACTTATTTTAATACAGCTGCTTTTGAAATGGGGGCAGTAATAGACGCAGTCAAATTCAATTATCCATTCCCATTCACCTTTATAAACAAAATGCGTGGAGAGCAGTAATGATTCGTGTCGCCCTCGCCGTCCTGGCTGCATCACGGGCCTAGGAGCGAACCTCGCCGTCCTGGCTGCATCACGGGCCTAGGAGCGAACCTCGCCGTCCTGGCTGCATCACGGGCCTAGGAGCGAACCTCGCCGTCCTGGCTGCATCACGGGCCTAGGAGCGAACCTCGCCGTCCTGGCCGCACCACGGGCCTAGGAGCGAACCTCGCCGTCCTGGCTGCATCACGGGCCTAGGAGCGAACCTCGCCGTCCTGGCTGCATCACGGGCCTAGGAGCGAACCTCGCCGTCCTGGCCGCATCACGGGCCTAGGAGCGAACCTCGCCGTCCTGGCCGCATCACGGGCCTAGGAGTGAACCTCGCCGTCCTGGCTGCATCACGGGCCTAGGAGCGAACCTCGCCGTCCTGGCCGCATCACGGGCCTAGGAGCGAACCTCGCCGTCCTGGCTGCATCACGGGCCTAGGAGCGAACCTCGCCGTCCTGGCCGCATCACGGGCCTAGGAGCGAACCTCGCCGTCCTGGCTGCATCACGGGCCTAGGAGCGAACCTCGCCGTCCTGGCTGCATCACGGGCCTAGGAGCGAACCTCGCCGTCCTGGCTGCATCACGGGCCAAGGAGCGAACCTCGCCGTCCTGGCTGCATCACGGGCCTAGGAGCGAACCTCGCCGTCCTGGCTGCATCACGGGCCTAGGAGCGAACCTCGCCGTCCTGGCCGCATCACGGGCCTAGGAGCGAACCTCGCCGTCCTGGCTGCATCACGGGCCTAGGAGCGAACCTCGCCGTCCTGGCCGCATCACGGGCCTAGGAGCGAACCTCGCCGTCCTGGCTGCATCACGGGCCTAGGAGCGAACCTCGCCGTCCTGGCTGCATCACGGGCCTAGGAGCGAACCTCGCCGTCCTGGCTGCATCACGGGCCTAGGAGCGAACCTCGCCGTCCTGGCTGCATCACGGGCCTAGGAGCGAACCTCGCCGTCCTGGCCGCATCACGGGCCTAGGAGCGAACCTCGCCGTCCTGGCTGCATCACGGGCCTAGGAGCGAACCTCGCCGTCCTGGCTGCATCACGGGCCTAGGAGCGTAGCTAATGGAACATAGAGCTTTCGAGGACCAGGACCTTCCTACGTTCCAGGGGACCTCGCAGCAATGTCCAGAAATTGTGAAATTTGAGTGTAGACTCATACTTAATGACAATTCTTTTGACATCATTTCATGCAATTTCTGCTTTTTCGTTTCAGGTTATGAGTGATATTCGGGTCTTTAAACGCGTTTATGTCTTTTCGCAGTCGCAGCAACACTGCTGACTGGTAAAGGCAGCAGCTACACTGCCGACATCATCACCATAATCAAACAATCAACAGAGGTCATACAAACTCACTTAATGGGCAATATCCATATTCATTTGCATATATTTTTGTTATATCAGCTGGCCTTTTTGACATCAGTCCCTCCCACTTCCACTTTACACGAGATCAATTTCAAGACACTGCCTCTCAGGCTCCGGAAACCCTCTCAGGCTCCAGGCGCCTTCTCAAGTACCAGGGGCACTATGCAATTTCAAGAGTCCCTGTCATGCTTCAGATCGATCTCTTGGATCTCTTGCCTGTTGCGAGACCTGAACGGACCACGGAAAGACCCAATGTGGGCCCTGCAAACCTAGAACCTATCGAAGGCACCTGTGAAGCGCAAAAAGTCCTCAAATGTCTGGAAAAAGCACGAAACTGTCAGAGGTTTCAGCATGCCATCCAGTAAGTTTTGTTCTTGTTTTGTGGCAACAACCAAGAATAGTGGGATAAATCCGGATAGCTTTGAGAAATAGGGGTGGGGGTGGGGGTGGGGGGGGGGGGGTGGGGGTGGGGGGCGGACCTTGGGAATATCCTGTCTTCGTCATCGCTTCGGCCACACCAACTTTGAAGCGATTCTCCACCCATGACTGGCTTACTGTAGTGTAAGTAAATGACGCAGACGGTGCATTGCCTATGCATCGTAGTACCTCGTTGGTATGCACAGTGGTAAGGAGAGAGCACGGACACATTGCATGCGTGCTTGACTTACCGCAGCGCAGCTAGCTATGTACCGTCGTACTTCATTGTTATACACAGTGATAAGGAGGCAACACATACACACTGCATGCGTGTTTCAGCGCGGTTGCGCGCCACCAATATATTCGTATTGCAATACAGGCAGATGAATTTAGACTGTCTTCAATTCGAACAGAAACATGCGGGAGGCAACTGGCTACAGTGGCGTGAAGCATTGTAACCAGTGCTCGAACATTGCTCGGAAGTGGACGGGCTGGTCTTAGGCTTGGGCAATACATGAAGAAGTGAGGCGACATGAACGAACTTCAGAGGATGTGCTTCATTAATGCGTGTGTGTGCGTGTGTGTCTAGAAGTGTATGTGTTGGTGCATGAGCTAAATATGTGATGTTTCGTTATATTTTGATATGTACTACGTGTTCCATCCCATCCGATTACCTGCATCTCATCCATTACACTTTGCGACTTACCTACTGAACACTCCATTTGTCGGATTTACGTGAATTAAGCGATGTGCGGATCAATACAAGCATATTTATGTGCAATTACATAATGCAAGTTACAGACGGCTGTAGTGTTGCTTCTATGTTAAATCGACATGGAACTTTATGATTGCATGCAATTATTTGGAATTACCCTGCAGAAGTATATGCTCAGTAGGCTTGATTACAATCACGTTCTGTTGAGAATTTCTGGTAATTGCTTCTTTCACGAGACGAGCGACGCCAGCTCGGGCTATGAAATAAATTTAACAGCAGGCTGTCTTCGCCCCAAAACGTAGCATTCTTGTTGACTGAGGTGTACTGGAAATTTCCCAGCATTCAAGTTACAACCAGGTGGTTGCTGTTTTTTTCCTCACAATACTTGTCAATACATTGCTGGTGGTCGCCGTACATGGCGCTTGGCGGATGGTGTGCGACTGACGACGCCACCTGTCGAATGCTGTCATCCGACTTTGTTTGCCGAGTGGGGGAAATGAGGAAGGAAGTACCAGACACGGCTCAAACGATGGGACTTTCCAGCCTGTCACCCGGCGCCAACGGCTCGTCGATCTGTCCGTTTGCACCACACCGTGGTGCAAACGGACAGGTGCTCCCATGTAATCCAGTCAAACCCGTCGAGTAAGTCGTAACGTACACCATTAATCATCGATCAGTCACAGCATCGTTACATCACCGTTCTCAGTCCGGTGAGTAAGTACACTGAAAAAAACGGTTTGAGAACAAGTTCGTTAGGTTGCTCACGAAAGAACAGTTATCGGACTCAATGTTTTGAATGAGTGCAGTTTTTAGGCAGTGAGAATCTATATTTTTCGGATTTATGTCATGGACCAAGGAAGTTCCTCAATATCCATGCGTAATTATATCAAGGCATCGTGAGAAATAATGCAGGTCTTAAGTTTTATCAAGTTGCGGCTACCATGAGAATAGATGCTGGACTCATCGGCCATTTTTCTCCAACGGGGTTCGGCCGCCATTGCTGTTCAATAGACAGAGACAGTTTGGACCAACCTACCACAACCACATTCGGCCCGGTTGGATTCTGAATCCATTTTGCGCGCTGATTTCAGAACTGTTTTTGTGTTTGCTCTAGGGTCATTAGAAATCAAAATGCTTAACTTTTGTCATATATGTAATCCGCCTTCTATGAAGTATTGTTTAATCCATGAGTTGAAAGCAAAAGTGAATCCTTTGACAGACCGGGGAAGTGGCGGTGTCCAGTCAATGACGGGCAGTCTAACTGCTGACAGCTGGCAGCACGATGAGACGCCCAAAGGGGAGCAAAGCTCCTACTGCCAAGCTCAGATCTGCACCTGACAAGATATTCGGGATCAGGAGGCCCCTGCCCATCAACAAGCTGCCTCTGAATAAAGAGATAGGAAGTGCCCTGGCTTTCGAAGCTGAGCAGGAGAGGATGAAGAAAGGGAAGAAGGATATTGATTGCAAGGACGCCACTGAGAAGGTCACTGAGAAGGTTGTAGAAGTCTACAAGACTGCCAACATCCCTACAATAAGCAAGAAGAAGGTGAAGGAAAAGATGCAGAAGATGTGGCAGATGAGGAAAGAGAGTCTGAATGAGATAGCCAAGGGCCAGATTGGTATGGACAGGAAGAGAAGGAAGAAGAAGAATGGCAAAGTGAAGAGGAAGTTCAAAGATATAGAGGAGGAACTGTTTGATGTAGCTGATGATGACAAACGTTCCTGAGATGGAGAAGGAGTTTCTGGCCGCCCAGAGGAAGCGTGGGAGGGAGGGCTGTATTGGTGGAGTAGACATTATAGAGTCCGCCAGGCTGCAGAAAACTAAAGAGAAGGAAGAAAAAGCAGCCAAGAAAAATGCTGAGAACAAAGAGAAGACAGAAAAGAGGAAGAGGAGAAGTGATGATGATGTGAAAAGAATGATGTCTAAAATGGCAGTGGAGAACAGTGAGAGCGAGGATGGCAATGAAGAAAAGGATGTGAATGACAATGAGTACAAATGCCAGGTGAATAAGAAAGAGAAAACAGAGAAAAAGAAAAAGCAGAAGGAAGCAGAGGCTAAACTCGGTGAAACAGCAGATAGGTTCACGATATCCAGTGATGCAGTGGCTCATGTCACAAACACCATCAGAGTGGCAGACAACACTATAACTGCAGGGGATAAGAGTAAAGTGATCAATTCCAAGACAGTTGAGAGAGTAAGGAAGAAGTCTAGGGAGCAAAAGAAAGACAAATTTCGGGGGTTTGAGGCTAAAGGTCTGATGGTGGATGAAAGGATCAATGACAACAAAGTAGAGGTTGGTGTAGGAGAGAAGAACCATAAAAGGTTTGCCACTGTAAGGAGTGAGGACTGTGCTGTCATCGGGTACCCCGGCGAGGAGTTCCTGGGTCACGTGGCCCCGGTGGGGGGGGAGGGGGGGGACCTGGCCACCAGCCTGGTGGGGTTCGTGGAGGAGCGGGGCATCAACATCGCCAGCCTGCAGGTGGTCTTCAGCGATGGTTGCAGGAAGATGGGCGGCTACAACCATGGGTTCATCGCTGAGTTCGAGAGGCTGGTGGGTCGCCCCCTCCTCCACATCCACTGCATCGTCCACAGCCTGGAGAAGGTGTTCAACCACCTGTTCATCCACTACGCCGGCCCCACCACCGGCCCGGCCTCCTTGAGTGGGGAGGAGGCCAAGAGGCTCCAGGGCAATGTGTGGGACCTGCAGGTGGAGGAGTTCGAGGCCATCCCCAGCCCCACCCTCAGGGCCCTGCTGGACGTCATCCCCCCCGCCGTCATGAAGGAGTTCAACCATGATACCAGATATCTGTTGGAGATGGCCGGGGCAGTGGAGTCTGGACAGCTGCAGGAGAGGTGGGCCAGGGCACGGGCTGGTGCAATGACCAACGCCCGGTGGCAGAACACGGAGAGCAGGGAGCTGCGGGTGTACATGAGCACGGCCACCCCCAGCGAGGCACAGAGACGCATGACCTCCTTCATCATCCACGTCTACGTGCCCTCCTTCCTGGAGATCAGGCAGAGGAACCTGCTGCTGGAGGGTCCCCGCCACCTGCTCACCATCGTCACCAGGATCGTCACCTACTGCACCAAGGAGGAGGTGGACATGCTGAAGCCTACCTCCAGTTCAACGCCTACTTCGCCCAACATGAGGTAGTGCTGGCCTCCCTGCTGGCCTCCAGGGAGAGGGAGGAGAGGGAGCAGGCCTTGGCTATCGTCAAGAAGCTGAGGAAGAAGGAGCAGAGGAGCAAGAGGAAGACTGTTAGGAAAGTGAGGAACCCCGATATCAACCTGGCGGCCACCAAGTTGTCCGAGCTGGTGGACCTGCAGAAGGCGACCTCCTCTCCTCCCATCCTGTTCCAACACACAGATCAGGAACTGGAACAGTTCCTGGAGGAGCCCTACTCAGAGCCAGGACTGCCCTGCACCACCACTGCAGTGGAGAGGGGTGTGAAGATGACCACGGAGGCGGCTACCATGGCCAGCGGGGCCTGGCAGCAGGACATGGTCACGTGGAACAGGCAGGAGGCCAGGAACAGGAACAAGTACAGGGGCAAGAAGGAGGAGTTCAACTGCTGAGTTATATGGATAATGATTTACCAATGTTTTTTTTTATGTATTACACAATATATGTGCCTTCTTGCTACTCGATAGATTACAAGTTAATACTTTGCCGAATGACAAAAGTTAAGCATTTTGACTTTTAATGACCCTAGAGCAAAAACAAAAAAGTTCTGAAATCAGCGCGCAAAATGGATTCAGAATCCAACCGGGCCGAATGTGGTTGTGGTAGGTTGGTCCAAACTGTCTCTGTCTACTGTTCAATATCTCTGGAGTTACCCAGCTATAGCTTCACAGTGACTGCAGTCCGAAGTGTGCAGATAATTATGGAGAACAATGGTAAGTCGAATTGCATGACATGACATTCCTTTAAAAATTGTGTACAGCTCCTTACTATGCTTCCTTGCATCATAGACCTGGTCAACTGCGGGGCGGAAATTTCGGAAGCTCAAAATGCGCTGCTCAAAAACCTATAGCGGCTGCTAATAACTTGCGCAACGACAGCTACAGTGAAGCCTTGTGATTTTGTGCAATCATGCTTTATTGCGCTCAAATGTATTAAACACCGTCTCCATTGGGGTATAAACGTGTTCGGCAAACAGCACAGGCGATTTTCCGTGTGTTCCCCGAACCGAACAGCGGTGCTCGGTATACGGCACGTGTACCTGCGCCTGTTAAGTGCGTGTTGAATTCCGAACACGGGCTTAATAAGCATTTTAAGCCTGCAGGGTTCCACTTGGGAAGGACGGATCCAGTAATTATCATTGGGAATGGGCGCATTTCCTCGAAGGGGTGCCTTCGGCGGAAAAATGCGCTAAATGGGGAGGGGTACATTGAAGTTTACTGAAGGTGCACTTTCCCAACCCAAAGGGGTGGATTTTTATCCTGCGTCCCTTCCCCAATGGTAATTTCTGAATCCACCCTTCCCAAGTGCAGCCTTGCGGCCTTAAAATGCTTAAGTCCGTGTTTGGAATTCAGCACACACTTCACTTGTTGTCACGTGCAGATACACGTGCTGTATTCCGAACAACGCTGTTTGGTTCGGGGAAAACACGGAAAATCGCCTGTGCAATTTGTCGAACACTTTTATACCCCAATGACGCATTTAATATTTAAGTGTTTAAGAATTTAGTATTTCATTTAACGTTTAATATTAGGTGATAAACGTAGTTAAATAAATAAATAAATAAATATATATATATATATATATATATATATATATATATATATATAAATGTTAAATAATATGAATTTTCAATATAACTATTAATATGGTTATTTAATAAATAGGTGTTAAATGCCTTTGAGCGCAATACGACATAATGTCAAAGGACAATAATGTCATGCGATTCAACTTACCATTGTTCTCCATAATCATCTTATACAGTCTCGCTTCCCGGTCACGGATCTAACGGTCAGTCTGCTCGTGCAATGTCACGCTATTCGTGCGATACACGTCCCTGAGGAGCCAAACCGTGCCGGGTGAGTAAAATGCACTTTCCTGGTCGTACTCGACAAAGGAACACCTTGTATCCGATCCACGTGTGAACAGTGACATGTGGCGTTTTTGATGGACGTGATTATCTTTGGAGGGCAAAGCGAGATCATTCCTTGCGAATTCTTTCATATTTCGGAGCTTTTACACACTTGTTTGGTCTTGCACGTCCATACGCGAGGAAGTCTACATGCATCACTTCATTATAGTAAGAATCGCTATGCAATATGTAGATTTGGGGTAAGGTCAGGTATACTCGGCTAGGTGCCGTGATAGCCAGACCTATGCAGTGATAGTTTAAGACAACATATTTTTGTATCAATTCATCTACAGCCACTCAGTTCGGTTGCAATACTAACATTATATTGCAAGAACGCAACACATACGATATACATGCACTTTTCACAGTACAGAGTAAGATCAATGTATGCACCAAGCAGTGGAGTGATATTAACCGCTGGTCGGTTCCACGCCTAGCCCAAAAGATTCAGCTTTATGAACCGCAACTTTGTAAAGCCATGATAAGAAACATTTGGATTAAATATTTGGAAAATAAGCATTCTACGTTATTCTTTACCCCCCCTCTCTCTCTCTCTCTCTCTCTCTCCCTATCTCTATCTCTCTCTCTCTCTCTCCTCTCTCTCTCTCATCTCTACTCTTATCTCTCTCTCTCTCTCTCTCTCTCTTCTCTCCTCTTCTCTCCTCGTCTCTCCGTCTCTCTCCGTCTCCCTCCGTCTCCCTCCGTCTTCCTCCGTCTCTCTCAGCTTCTCTCCGTCTATCTCTGTCTCCCTTCGTCTCTCCCCGTCTCTCTCGGCTTCTCTCCGTCTCTCTCCGTCTCCCTTCGTCTCTCCCCGTCTTTCTACGTCTCTGTCTCTCTCCCTCTCATTTCCTCTCTCTCCCTCTCTCCTGTCCGTGGACTCGAGTGTCCGCCAGGCCTGTGGCCAACGGCGGGCTCTGTCTGTATGGCGCGAGCTGTGCCATGCGATCACTATTGGCCACGTCTTCTTCTCAATGGCGGGCTTTTGAGTCGGTGCATGTCTGATGGTCATGCACGAGTTTCGGTTGACTTTGCACCCTGTAGTTTTTCGTCTATTAACCATAAACGCAGTGCAGTTTTAAAACTAGCTCACGTTTTTGATGGCCCGACATTTAGTGCACGTGGTGGATTAACTCTGTGTGTATTGCGCAGTGAGTAACTCGATTTATATTGCGCAGTTTAAAGAACCGGGTGGATTACCTCCATCCGGAAATCATGAAAGCTGCGAGGTCTCGGAGCACGGTACTGCCAGTACCGTCCCCTATATATATATATATATATATATATATATATATATATATATATATATATATATATATATATATATATATATATATATATATATATATATACACGCCTTAATTGAGATTTAGACAAGCAATGAAACCAGGAATTGTGAATATCAACATAAATTGCACTCAGTTAAACAATACCGCATTACCTGCTACATTTCATTGCACACCATCAAAGCGCATTTGCACTGTCCTAACTAATTATCACGTTTGTCACATACCATGTCGTGGCACTAATTACATTGCATGAGCAACCTGACCACATCAACACTCAAGCGAGCCTCGTCGGCACGAACATCCAGCTCAGTCTGATCTTGCCACTTGTGAAACATGCAGAGCCAGCTGTGTTAGCTACTGCGCATCACGACGTAAAGCTTGACATGCTTTGACAATATGAAAACTCCCCAAACAGGCAATCAGATTAGACGTATAATATCACAAACACCGGCACCAGCATATCAGATAGCTTCAAACATGAATGATATTCTCTCACCACACATACCAACAAGTCACAAAACTGAATACACTGAGGAACTCGTTGATATTATTAAAGCAAGTCAGCCTAAGTGTTCCCTGGATGTAGCAGCCTATCCATCGCTTGTTTGCGACGGATTCGCCACAACAAGAGAATAATGCAGCCGGGATTCGCAACATTTCTCTGTATTATAATTTTAAATCCGGCGGCTAGTGAGAAATACTTTCACGATTATGCTGCCTAAGCGAAATGCTAAGGCAGATTATGATTATGCTGCCATTATGTATTTAAAACAGTATTTCAATATTCGCCATGATTTATGCTTTTTTGCGTGGGGAAACACAATGTATTCCAATCGCAGAAAAAGTACCTCTTTGCTTTTTACCGTGGTGCAACAGGCCGAAGATAATTATGTGTGGTAAAAATGAAATTACGACTGCCCGTCGAGGTGATGAATGTCGTGCGAGATATATATATATCCATATATGTCATGGTGCTCCATGCATTTACATCGTAATCATGTCTAGTAAGCATTTCTCACCACTACCAAGACATCAGACAAAGTTGCCCGGTTAAAAAATGTGGAGATTATTAAACCCATTGCTATGTGACCTACCAGAAAACAAGATCTCGCAACAACTGTTTCAAGGGTGACAAAATCTGGAAAGTCTGAGCATGGGACGGCATTTTGCAGATTTTTTTTTTTTAACAAAGCCATATAGCAAAGCAGGGTATAAAAATGATCCTTCGCCTAAATGCTTCACATTTTTTGGTACAAAAAGTCATGATTGATGGAAGTTTCAACACTTTAGCTGTTGATGTTTATGTTTATTGATGAACCTTTGTCGTTACCCACCAACCACGAGCGACACTTGGGTGATGTTGTAATTGCCGAGTGGTGAGAATTTGTCAGTTGCATCAGCTACACCACTGATTATATTGAGAAGCTTCAGTTACATGTAAGTACCAACGTACATGTTCAGCTACATGTGTAAGTCCGCACGCCAACACGGAAATATGAAGAGCCAGAGTTTGAGATTGGATTGAGTGCTCAGCAATCACGGACCAGAGCAGTCGATCACGCCGAACTGTCATTTCTGAAATTAACTTTTAAAAATAGGTAAATTTTCAATAGAATTAATTTCCTTGAACTATTCCCAAATAGTTTTACTTTAAACCACTCCAATGCTGAAATGCTTGGATTGTACTTGACTATGTTGTCCGGTCTGTGCATGCACACTGCTTCAATATCCCCGAGTGCCGGAGTTCCGAGCCACTGCACAGTCAGCCTGTGGTTCCAACGGGACTAATCTGAGCGCCATGACCACACGTTCCCACGCGGTGGTCCAAGACAAGCAGTACACCTGCCCGCTCTGTCTTCACCTGTCGTGGCGTGGCACCTGCTGCTGGCTGAACTCGGTCAGGATGTGCACCTGCTGTCATTACTGCCATACAGTGGCTGGTACCGCTCCCTGGTCTGGTGCACCTGTACTGCCCCCGCTCTGTCTTCACCTGTCGTGGTGTGGCACCAGCTGCTGGCTGAACTCGGTCGGGATGTGCACCCGCTGTCATTACTGCCAACAGTGGCTGGTACCGCTCCCTGGTCTGGTGCACCTGTCCTGCCCCTGACCTGCTGTCGTGTCACCTGCTGCTGGCTACTTGCACCCGCTGTCATTACTGTCATACACTGGTCTGGTACCTCCCTGGTCTGCCTGTACGCCCTGGTCTGCTTCACCTGTCGTGGCGTGGCACCTGCTGCTGGCTGAACTCGGTGGGATGTGCACCGCTGTTACTGTCAACAGTGCCTGGTTCCCTGGTCTGGTGCACCTGTACTGCCCCTGGTCTGGTGCACCTGTCTTGTCCCTGGTCTGGTGCACCTGTCCTGTCCCTGGCCTGGTGCACCTGTCCTGCCCCTGGTCTGGTGCACCTGTCCTGCCCCTGGCCTGGTGCACCTGTCCTGTCCCTGGTCTGGTGCACCTGTCCTGTCCCTGGTCTGGTGCACCTGTCCTGTCCCTGGCCTGGTGCACCTGTCCTGTCCCTGGTCTGGTGCACCTGTCCTGCCCCTGGCCTGGTGCACCTGTCCTGTCCCTGGTCTGGTGCACCTGTCCTGTCTCTGGCCTGGTGCACCTGTCCTGTCCCTGGTCTGGTGCACCTGTCCTGTCCCTGGTCTGGTGCACCTGTCCTGTCCCTGGCCTGGTGCACTTGTCCTGTCCCTGGTCTGGTGACTCCCCCTGGCCTGGTGCACCTGTCCTGTCCCTGGTCTGGTGCACCTGTCCTGTCCCTGGCCTGGTACACCTGTCCCTGTCCCTGGCCTGGTGCACCTGTCCTGTCCCTGGCCTGGTGCACCTGTCCTGCCCCTGGTCTGGTGCACCTGTACTACCCCTGGCCTGGTGCACCTGTCCTGTCCCTGGTCTGGTGCACCTGTCCTGTCCCTGGCCTGGTGCACCTGTCCTGTCCCTGGTCTGGTGTTCACCCCTGGTCTGGTACACCTGTCCTGTCCCTGGTCTGGTGCACCTGTCCTGTCCCTGGTCTGGTGCACCTGTCCGTCCCTGGTCTGGTGCACCTGTCCTGTCCCTGGCCTGGTGTACTCACCCCTGGTCTGGTGCACCTGTCCTGTCCCTGGTCTGGTGCACCTGTCCTGTCCCTGGCCTGGTGCACCTGTCCTGTCCCTGGCCTGGTGCACCTGTCCTGTCCCTGGTCTGGTGCACCTGTCCTGTCCCTGGCCTGGTGCACCTGTCCTGTCCCTGGTCTGGTGCACCTGTCCTGTCCCTGGCCTGGTACACCTGTCCTGTCCCTGGTCTGGTGCACCTGTCCTGCCCCTGGCCTGGTGCACCTGTCCTGTCCCTGGTCTGGTGCACCTGTCCTGTCCCTGGCCTGGTACACCTGTCCTGTCCCTGGTCTGGTGCACCTGTCTCGTCCCTGGTCTGGTGCACCTGTCCTGTCCCTGGTCTGGTGCACCTGTCCTGTCCCTGGCCTGGTGCACCTGTCCTGTCCCTGGTCTGGTGCACCTGTCCTGTCCCTGGTCTGGTGCACCCCTGGTCCGTCCCTGGTCTGGTGCACCTGTCCTGTCCCTGGCCTGGTACACCTGTCCTGTCCCTGGTCTGGTGCACCTGTCCTGTCCCTGGCCTGGTACACCTGTCCTGTCCCTGGTCTGGTGCACCTGTCCTGTCCCTGGCCTGGTACACCTGTCCTGTCCCTGGTCTGGTGCACCTGTACTGTCCCTGGCCTGGTACACCTGTCCTGCTCCTGGTCTGGTGCACTCACCCCTGGTCTGGTGCACTTGTCCTGTCCCTGGTCTGGTGCACTCACCCCTGGTCTGGTGCACTTGTCCTGTCCCTGGTCTAGTGCACCTCCCTGGTCTGGTGCACCCGTCCTGTCCCTGGTCTGGTGCACCTGTCTCGTCCCTGGTCTGGTGCACCTGTCCTGTCCCTGGTCTGGTGCACCTGTCCTGTCCCTGGCCTGGTGCACCTGTCCTGTCCCTGGTCTGGTGTACTCACCCCTGGTCTGGTGCGCTTGTCCTGTCCCTGGTCTGGTGCACCTGTCCTGTCCCTGACCTGGTACACCTGTCCTGTCCCTGGTCTGGTGTACTCACCCCTGGTCTGGGGCACCTGTCCTGTCCCTGGTCTGGTGCACCTGTCCTGTCCCTGGTCTGGTGTACTCACCCCTGGTCTGGTGCACCTGTCCTGTCCCTGGCCTGGTTCACCTGTCCTGTCCCTGGTCTGGCGCACCTGTCCTGTCCCTGGTCTGGTGTACTCACCCCTGGTCTGGTTCACCTGTCCTGTCCCTGGCCTAGTACACCTGTCCTTCCCTGGTCTGGTGCACCTGTCCTGTCCCTGGTCTGGTGCACTTCACCCCTGGTCTGGTGCACCTGTCCTGTCCCTGGTCTGGTGTACTCACCCCTGGTCTGGTTCACCTGTCCTGTCCCTGGTCTGGTGCACCTGTCCTGTCCCTGGCCTGGTACACCTGTCCTGTCCCTGGTCTGGTGCACCTGTACTGTCCCTGGTCTGGTGCACCTGTCCTGCTCCTGGTCTGGTGTACCTGTCCTGTCCCTGGCCTGGTGCACCTGTCCTGCTCCTGGTCTGGTGTACTCACCCCTGGTCTGGTGCGCTTGTCCTGTCCCTGGTCTAGTGCACCTCCCTGGTCTGGTGCACCTGTCCTGTCCCTGGTCTGGTGCACCGTCTGGCCTGATTTCCAGACCTCACCTGCGTCAGCTGCGCCCAGTACCTGGTGACCAGTGTCGTCGGGCCATAACTCCTCAGCTCTCCCAGGAGAGACGCCAACGCTCGCCCTGGACCTACTCTGTCACGTGAAGTGGAATATTACGAGCTCACAAATATCTGCAACTGAAAGGGCAAACAATGCAGACTTTTCAAGGTAGATTGGACACGGGTTCTCCAAGGTGGAATTAACAACATTGCAAGTTAAGATGGTTGTGGTTCAACGGGATCAACGTACCAAATTCGGCTATTATGTGCAACTTTGACATGCCTCTCATTCTTGCTTCACAGGCATTGATTTCGTTATCTTAAAAAACAGTGATCGATTTGCCACGCCCATAAATTCTGCATCGATCAGCTAAAAATGTTGGACTTCGGCCGCATTTTGGTGCCCCCTCTCCGAGTGCAGGGTGTGTCTCGGTGGAATCGTCCACCCCCTTCCCGCCAGGCGACGCATCAGGTTTTGGGTGGATGAGGCTCGAAACCGAATGGATTACCTTTGCGAACGGGTGCATCTATTTAGGGATATTTACATCAATATGATGACGGACGCGACAAGAAATGCATTGTGACTGAATTGTTTCTGGTGTTGGCTTTTGCAGTTGATATCCATACGCATATCACATGGTCTTGTCATTGTTATGCTGCAGTTGAAATACAGTTAAAGCACAATTATTCCAAATAACAAAGCAGCAAGTACAAATACGCACAATGTCTCAATTAAATACGTTGTTGTATTCTGTGGGTAAGTCAATTCAATATGAAGGCTTCGCGGGGTGGTGCATTCTAGTTATTGTATTGACTACAACTGCATCCACAGATGGTGTGACGTGGCGATTCTCGTGACGGTGCAATGGAGTCAGATGAAGAATAGGACAACGCGAACGGTGAAAGGTGCCAGCTGAGGGAGTGGTGATGTTCCAACAGTTTGAATTATGTGAGACAGTTTGTCCTCCTCAATCAGCAGACAATCGGGCGGTGAAACGATGGAAGGACACGGGTGAAGTGTAAATGTACTAGACACTAATTAAATTCATCTGACATAGTTCTGAATATTGTGATAATGATGAACGTGAGTTTTAACATGGGCTTTATTCTCGTGATTCATCATTATGCATTGGGCTTCATATCATATCGCTTTTTGGTATGCATAGTTTCATTTGCTTCTTCACATGTGGGGAAATGCGGTGAGCATCGGGATTGTGGGAACTGAGATAGTGTCATTGCTTGCGTTGCGTATATGTACACGATCTGCTTATGACGGGTTCCAAGTAGAAGTATTTCGTGCACGTCACAATGTGACCACTTCCTCTTTCCCGTCGGCTATGGAAGAGATATTTATGTAAACTAAAAAAAAGTTATATTTCCTTCAACAACTATGTTCCTGGCGACATGGTAACTCTCATTTGGCCTCTGATTTAGCGTGGAAGCTCCAACTTCATGTGTTAACCGTTTGCCTGCACGGTATTTTGTCACCTCTGCCAGTGCAGGGGGAGCAAGTGCGACTCCCCTATAGTATTTCCAAACTGAGGATTCTTTCTAGTGACATGAACAAAACACCAAAGTACTACGCGAGACGAGATCTCGCTACTGAAATTATTTTTTGTGCTTCGACTATCTAGTTAACCTCCCAGTTCGGCTTAAGGTCCATTTTAGCAAACAAATCGAAGGTGTTAACGTTCGATCGTCATCTGTGCAATCAAAACTATAACAATCCATGCTTGAGATGTTCAGCTTGGTACGTCTCAGTATCTGGGGATACTGACCATGTGCGATTTGTTACATTTTACCGATAGTTACAAGGTCAGATGAGGTTGAATTCTTGTTCTCGTTTTCGAAACTTCTGAAATAGCACCGAAAGACAGTATTGCCAAGTACCGATAGGTATCAATGGAGGGAGAATTTCATAAGATATACGTTTAGAAGATCTATGTTCAGAGGATCTATTTTCAGAAGATCTGCTATAAAATGGAGCTGTTCACAAGATCTACTTCCCGAGGAAAGTGTTCACAAGAGCTATGAATATAGCTGGTGGCTATAAATGTTCACACGACCTCCTGTGAGGAGGAAATGTTCAAAGGAGGTAGGAGGTAAGAGGTAAAAGGTTAGGTTAGACTATGTTAGGTAATGTTAGGTTAGTTTTGGTTAGATTAGCATAGGTTAGGTTGGGTTATGTTAGGTCATGCAAGTAAATCTTTTGAACATTTCCATATCTTAGCAGATCTTGTGAACACTTACCTCTTCAATTAGGTATTGTGAACCCATTCCTTTTCAGTAGATCTTGTTAATATAACTCTTTCGAAAATATATCTCTTAAAATAGATGTTCTGAAAGTAGATCTTATGAGCCACATCCACGATGGACACCAATTTCAGATAGCGTCCAACTTATCTCTCGGGTAACGCATACGCCGAGAAGGTGATATGTCACCTTGGCTCAGTGACGTCTGATGATCTTAGAATGGTCAATAACTCAAGTTAGCAGGCTAGCTAAGGTGTTGGTCACCCAGTCACGCCTAACATTAGCCAGTTAGGGGTAGCAAGTTAGGTCAGTTGCCGACAATTCAAGATGTCTGCAACAACAAGAAACATACTAACATTTTTGTTTTTATGGCGTCGCAGATCAGTGGCGGGACGAGACAGCTACCAATACATACCAGAAGGTCGACAAGACAGCTACCAATACATACCAGAAGGTCGACAAGACAGCTACCAATACATACCAGAAGGTCGACAAGACAGCTACCAATACATACCAGAAGGTCGACAAGACAGCTACCAATACATACCAGAAGGTCGACAAGACAGCTACCAATACATACCAGAAGGTCGACAAAGTATTCCTCATCAGCCACACCGAGCGGCTAGGCGCTAACACGTGCCGTTTATTTTTCGTGGTCGTGAAAGGTGTGCGTCCGCTTACACGGCGAAGATTAATACGTTTTAGAATATATGCTAATTAATATCATATGCCATACTATTAATACCAGGGGTGGATTTAAAGGATCACATCATATTGACATCATATGTCATATGATGCCCCATATCTTCTAGCTCGTCCAATTTCTCACCACCCTCACACCCTCCTGCTGCGCATGTCCCAATTCACCTCATATTAAAGGTTCAACATAACGCAGGATAGTTTTTAAATCAAACTTAAAACGATATTCAAGCGAATATTCCTTTCGTACAGCACAGCTGTAGTCGACATTCTAGCTGATGCTATTGTTTACCTGAGTTGCCGCTCAACTTGGCGTTGCACATGGCCTCACTTCTTTTCATTCTCCCCGTTTTATCGCGTTCAATTACAAGTTGTTCTTCGAATTGTTCTCCTACCTGGTATCTGAAGTCAACAGGGCAGGAGGTCAGTAGTCATTGATAATGTCCAGAGCAATGCGCTGGTGAACCACTACCACCATGAACGGGATGCAGTGGTTGTGATCTGTCACGTGACCCAGGACAGAGGAGGTCTCAGTTCAGCACGATGACGGCGCGGCGGGAAGTCAGCGCTTCTGCTGCACCAAACCCACGTCACGGTATCTGACGTGGTCACGATTAACCCGTGATGTCAATCCCCAGCTCATGAAGAGACGCACGTCTCGTTGGCTGCGTCCGCGTCATCATTGACGTCAAGCGCGAGATTGCGGGCCGCACCCGTGACGCACTTCAGTTTCAATTTTATGGCCGTAAGCTGGTGAGCTCAGCTTGATGAGCGCATCAGGTCAGGTTGACACTTGTAATGCCCAAATGTGCCAACACACCACTCCCATATTGTAAATAAGCATGTGTAAATGTGAAGCAAGCGGGCGTGACCGCCCGGCACCGAGCATAGCCGGTTTCCAGGAGGCGCGCCGCGCTCGTAATACCAGCCGCCCTGCGTACCACTGGCGGTGGCGGTAGCACAGAGGCAGACCCGTCCGCCTCTGGGCACGAGCAGCATCAGTTTGTGTTGTGTCCATCAGCTGTGCTGTGTTTATCACATGTAGCAACACCGCCAGACCTATGACCTTGATCCTGCCTCAAAGAAACGGGCTCCTAGCAATCTGCGTTCCATTCGCTTATGAGGCGATGCGTTAACAACTTATGTCGTCCACGGGGTATTGCATGTAAGTTCATGTGCAGTAAAATTGGTTCCATTTTGAAGCGAGCTTATTTTACTGCACGTGTTCAGCCCCCGCTCGTTCCCGCACAATAGAAGGGAACGGCCGAAATGTTCTCGGTAGATCTTGGCAACTTGGAGTGCTAGTCACATGCAGATTTGCAGGTGGGTGATGAGTTAGCGAAACTTTGAGATAGAGTCGACCAGGGGACAGGCCAAGACCATCTCTGATCCGTCGACGTGAACAAACGGAAATCAGGTATTTTGAGAAAGTTAAACTCGGCTCGACCAAGCTTGACCGAGAACGGTTTAGCTATTGCACAGCATTCTTCGTGATATCGCAGATACCACTACATGTGAGATAGCATTCCTCATGGTATCGCAGATGCCACAAGCTGTGAAATAGCATTCCTCATCGTATCGCGATGCAACTAGCTGTGAGATATAATCCCTCATCGTATCGCAGATGCCACTAGCTGGTTGGTGGTGCATAGATCGCCACAGGCACGACAACAGGGCCAGACAACTTTGTAAATGGCCGAATTTAGACCGGCTAGCTTCACCCTGAAGGGCGTTGTCTCGAAAACACGGGTCGACACGCGAATATAACAATTATGCGGCGAGCGATATCCAAGTCAGTTGCGTTGCGTTCCAAGTCAGTTCAGTTGCGCACATTGCAGGCGAAGAAGCGTCGATCGCTCGGTTCTGGCTTACCATTTCCACATCTGAAATGATGAATCTCTCCTGATCATTTTCCAGCATCAACGCAAGGGTCGGGTGCATCGACTGTCCGTGCTTTAACTTTGATTGGCTCTGCTGAATTTGTGTTCAGCTTGCATAATGTTATTGTCACAGGCACGGACTCACGAACAGCTCCACTGGATGGCTCAAACCTTTCTGTCCTCGATATGGAAGGTAGTAGTAGACAGAAAGAGTACTGAATTAGGTTCGACTGGTGGCCATTCTAGCAATCTTCATATTGCCATTCACTCAGCTCCAGCTTCGTCAATCCGGGGGCTACATGCCTGCTGATTTATGGATGCTTAGTTTAAACTTGAGTCCATACGAACTTCGTCTAGCGTGGCAAATTCTTGTATGGTATAGTGTCATCCCCGTCACGCAGTGACTCTCCATTTTAATAGTTGCTTGAATAGTTGCGTTTCGTGAGCAGCCTTCCAACTTAAAATTTGCTATGATTTGCAAGCATGCGTGCAGTATCAGGTAATCTGTCAAGGCAGGCAGCGCCATGCAACTGCTCCAAACATCTTTGGCATGTCATTGTACTGAGTATCGCACGGCCTTGGAAATTCCCCTCCCGCCGAGGAAAGTTTCCGCGTGCGTTCACGTGACCGTCCGACGACCACGCGAAGACCATGCTATAGTCGCCGCTACCCACAGTCACTGGCAGCTCTTCACATAGTAATCACCAGGTCATATTCACGAAATAATCACAACGTTCCGCCCACTTGTGTATCACGAGATGTTCGCTGCCGTATGGTCATGTCCAGACGCGTAGCCAGAATTTCCCAGGAGAGGAGCAAGTTAATGCTGGAGGGATGCATATTGGAAACCATTACATCTTTGAACAGCGGATACATTGAAATCTGGCTCAAGCGAGATACAAAATTCACCCTACTCGCCTCTTTTTGCTGCTCTATTGCTCATGCTGCTGCTCAGACACCAACATGTTCACCCATGCACTGGCCTAATCACGGCCGGCGCTCTTCAGCACGTGGTGTCTTTCCACGTGTTTGGAACGCCGACAGTGGGCCGCGCACCAGAACGGACTCACTGACCTCGTGCCCTTGAAGCACGCGCGGCCGATTCTCGACAGGCCATTCATCTCGTCATCCGATTGCACGCTGGCAGCACGCGTGCACCAACCGGCTGCATTATAATCGCCGTCAAGGAGTTGCACTCGGACAGCACGTGACAAGTGTGGCCGTGGTGCTTCTCGTCATGGTGATGCTGTATGCACGAGTCGGTGGCTTGCCTTCTTCCTGAAGCTACAGGCATGTGGCGAAGTTTCTTGCCTCTGTGTAGCGGCACCGAATCCATTCAGTGTTCCGACGAGCCCTCACATAATTAGCGATTTGAAGAGCGGACCATATCGGTGTAGTGCTCAAATGCTAGATCCTATTGACCCTTCAATGCTTTTTCTAATTCATCAGCTGGCGGCGAAATTGTATTTATCAGTTGAGGGACCAATGCATACGTTAGTATGATGTTCCACAGCATTCGGACAAGGGAAGGCAATTCCCGTAGCTTCATGATGACATATGCATGAATAAATGGAGGGACATTAATTATTAGGGAGCAATGAGCTAACCGTACGTATCTAGAATGACGCCCCTGTACCGGCCTGATAACATTACTGACCTGACAACTGTTCTGTAAGGTGGTGCTGCCGGTGGCCACAGGTCGGGACGAGATCCGACCGTGGCGGGTCAGCGCCGCTTCACCGTAGCTCGTCGGTCGATGCCAGCTGGCAGAAATGGGATCGGTTGGAGACGCGTGGCGGCTCGGTCACTGCACCGTGCACCGCCATTCCGCGTACGCCGGCGGTGGTCGGCCGCGGCAGGCAGTTCGCGCGACCGGCCATGACCAGCCCGCTGTCGCTTCAAGAGTGCGGCGAAACGGAGTCAGTCGAATTTCGGCAGGCAGCCTACCGGGAACGGGCCGGTCGTTGAATGCAACAAAGAGGTGGCGCACTAAGCCGCTCTGGTGCTGTAGCTTCCAAGCAAAGCTTCTTCGTATCGAGATTGTGGCCCATGTCGGGTTTAGATATCGCCTTGATCAGTGAAGCCAGCATGGTCATTACACAACCTGAGCTGCGGGAAAAGTATTGATAGGTAAGCTGTATTTCGTTCAATGTTCGATATTGATGCTGCATCATAGGCTGAGTTTTTAGGCTTGGGGTTATAGCAAATACTCGCCATGCTTTTGTTCTGATCCTCAGATCGTGCTGTACGCTGGTACCATCAATATATTTTATCTAACGCTAGCGTATATTGATTCAGGTTGAAGTTTATCTGGCACAGCGACAGTGTTCCAGTGAAGTTGTGTTGTCCGCTGAAGGACATCACTCGCTCTAAACCCGGTCGCCATGGACTACCTAGCTTCTTCCCTCTCTTTCACTTTTCTCTCTCCTCACTCGTCCATCATCTCTCTCACTATGTCTCTTTATCTACCCCAATTGTGGTCGGTTATTATTTCCCTGCTTAATCACTTCATTTATCAGATTTGATCTGCAGACATGCTATCGAAAATCGGAATTCGGAAATCAGAAAGTCCGCAGACTTGCTAGCATTCTTAGCGATTATCATTCGACTAGGGCAACTACATTAGCAGCTGGTGACCTGCCACTTTGTGGCCGGCAGAGGCCTGCGACGATTATCACCCTACTTAGCTATATTTGTTGACTAATATAATACTAAGCTATATTAGTTCACTAATATATTACTAAGCTATATTAGTTAAATATATATATATATATATATATATATATTAGTTGCCGGTGACCTGCCACGTTGCGACCTGCAAAGGCCTGTGACGATTATCACTCTACTAAGCAGCTATATTAGTTACCGGTGACCTGCCACGTTGTGACCGGCAGAGGCCTGTGACGATTATCACTATACTAAGCAGCTATATTAGTTGCCGGTGACCTGCCACGTTGTGACCGGTAGAGACCTGTGACAATTATCACTCTACTAAGCAGCTATATTAGTTACCGGTGACCTGCTACGTTGTGACCGGCAGAGGCCTGTGACGATTATCACTCTACTAAGCAGCTATATTAGTTGCCGGTGACCTGCCACGTTGTGACCGGTAGAGGCCTGTGACGATTATCACTCTACTAAGGAGCTATATTAGTTACCGGTGACCTGCCACGTTGTGACCGGCAGAGGCCTGTGACGATTATCACTCTACTAAGCAGCTATATTAGTTACCGGTGACCTGCCACGTTGTGACCGGCAGAGGCCTGTGACGATTATCACTCTACTAAGCAGCTATATTAGTTACGGGTGACCTGCCACGTTGTGACCGGCAGAGGCCTGTGACGATTATCACTCTACTAAGCAGCTATATTAGTTGCCGGTGACCTGCCACGTTGTGACCGGTAGAGGCCTGTGACGATTATCACTTTACTAAGCAGCTATATTAGTTGCCGGTGACCTGCCACGTTGTGGCCGGCAGAGGCCTGCGGCGATTAGCCGCGTCGGCAGGCAAGGTCGTGTGTGGTCGGGCCTGGAGCGGTAGCCTCGCAGCACATGCAATCATGTCGCCGGCCGGGTTACGTAACAGGAAGCCCGAGGTCAGCGTGGCGTTTGGATCCTGGTTTCACTTTCTGTGCCGGATGTGTGCCGGACATTGCTGACCGAATTGAGAGTGAGAGAAATGCAGCGTTGTCGTGCTTACTCGCGCCACGAGAATGGTCGTGCAATTGTGGCGTTTCGTATTTATCGCGATCTCCCCGTTATTGCAGATGTCTAGGTGTTTCGGTACGCACCTTTCGTTCTCAAGTTCCCTCTGTCCTATATCTGCACTATGCTATCCTATCAATGCTCACAGAGCATTCTACTCTATCTAGCGTTGATGCACACGCACACACACACACACAACACACACACACACACACACACACACACACACACACACACACACACACACACACACACACACACACACACACATACACACACATATGTATATATATATATATATATATATATATATATATATATATATATATATATATCTAGATATATATATATATATATATATATATATATATATATATATATATATATATATATATATATATATATATATATATATATATATATATCTAGTATATATATATATATATATATATATATATATATATATATATATATATATATATATATACATACATATATATACATGTCTTTTCTCTTCCTATGTAAGTTTTGTCTACCGTTAATCTATCACTACCTAGCTTATAATAACGGAAATGAGCCATGCATGGACAGGGCGCTTTCTTTCTTCATGCTATTGCATCTCATATAGGAAGTGCCATTTATCAGGCACGTTTTCCTTCTCCTGAGCTATTATACAATGGTTGCAATTTGTGGTTTCGAGTTACGCTGTAAACACTGCCAGTGACCAGGTTCAGAAATAAACACCTCAGGAGCTAACACGACGCGACGGCGACGCGCGTGAGGCGGTTAGACACTGGATTACATTTCATCCCTCGGACATATGCAGCGTTTGCCCAACCCACAAGTCAAGCGAACCTTTCAAGCATCGCCATTTACCTTGATGGATGATTTGTGTGTGGTAGAATGTTGAACATCCTCACTTACATGCAATGTGCGAAGTCACGCATTTCTCTGTGTAAGTGGCACTTACTGCCCTGTTTTATGTATCATCATTTCCTACATGACTATCTTGCAGACATATCGCCCCAAATATTCCAGGTATTTGTTTCCCTCATAAAAATTCATGGATACCTGCACGCAACGCCAATTGTGTGCCTTTCCGCACCCAGTCCGTTATGTGTCGGTTTTCCTCTGGTTAATACCGATCGATTTCAAGTCAAGTGAGAGCACCGCTCCTTGACATTCCAGCAAGCTATTAACTGGCAAACCGCAAACACAACAAGCCGACCGGGTGCTCTCTTTCTTCCACGCTCTGGTGTTGGTTCATGAGCCCCGCAAGTAACAGAGCGAGAGCAGTGTAATTGTGGGGAGGGGCTGATGAGATCATGGCTCGTATCGTATTGATGGCCGTCATAAATTTGTGGAACACAACGACTTTTTCGAAAATCATGCAAGCCCTTATCGCAAACATTTCAGGGTGCATTAGCCCCCCCCCGACGAGGCACCACCTTTCCGAGATGGGGGGGAGAGGAGATTGCGTGCTTCAAAGATGCGGCGGACTAGTCCAATGGTGAGGGACCAGACTAGGAATTCCAGTGTCCATCTCATCTTAACATCCGTGTGTTTCTCCTGGCCCTGCAACATCAACTCTCCCTAGTATGAGCAGGTAGGACAACTTCCCCGGTCCTGCCCGCCAGCTCGGGGTCGCGTTTTATCTGGGTAGTCGCGCCCCCTCGGCCCGTCCCACGGGGTTGACGGAGTCCTGCAGGCTGAGGTCCTCCGTCGCACAGTGCTGGTTGCGAAGGGGGTACAACACGCTTCTTTTGTCCCGATATCCCGGAGGGGCGGGCGTGCCCGCAGGACCCACATGGACCAAGTGACAGGTCGCTTCAGGCTTGGGGCTTGGTTTTTTATTTTTAGCCAAGGCAGAGTGGCATTCACTAGAGATTGTTACGTAAGGAAGGAATTACGTTAATCCGGCTTATGTGGCATCCGGTTATATTAATTAAGCAAGAGAGGAAAGATGAGACGCCATCAAACAAAGAACGTGGCGTAAATGGCCGATACATACATGGCATACAGGTTCGTGTACAAACATACATACATACATGCATACATACATACATAACAATTAGAAGGACATTTTGAGGATGGGCAGTCTCGTAGCCTACGAACAGGCTCCACTGCCCACCTGCGACCTGAAGCGAAGCGGAGGCCTGTCACCCAGAGCGAGTCGTGGGCGTCAGGTCCGACCTTGTATGTGTCGGTGTGTGTTAAGTTAAAGCTTGGAAAGCCCTGAGAAGGGGGAATACCACGCTGCTTGGAAAAACCGTAGGTAAAAACCCAAGCTCAATTTATGAGGAAAATGGTTTTGGCCAGATTGGATCGGTCACTGCCTACCTAATGTTAAATAACCTGTATGTATGTGTTTTACAACGTCGTGGAGGAAGATGTGTGTAGCGAAGTCCTACAGCTAACGAGGAGTGCAGCGCGTGTCATATAGCTTTTAACTTCACATCATATCAGCTTGGACCAGGTAACGTACGACAGAGAAATCAGATCAGTTCGGAAAGTTTGGTGTCATGTAAAAAGCGGAAAAGTAACTCGAGGAGCGCCGGGTGCTCATTCCTGAAGAGAGCCCGAAGCGAAACTTGCGTATGGATGTTGGTGAAATACTGGATAATAGCGCGACGATGAGAAGCATATGCCAGACAGGCAAGCAAGATATGGGCGACAGTATTGCGGACTTTACATGTGCTACAAAGTGGAAGGCGGTGTGGTCGATGAAAAAATATAATTGTGTGTCAATCTGGTGTGTCCGAGGCGAAGTCTGGCGAGCACCACCTCGTTCAAACGGGCGTGCTGGTTCGAGGAGGGCCAGTTGGAACGTGTAAGCTTGATAGCGTGGTAGCGTAGCTGAAGGTGTGCGTGGCTGTCATTGTAGAGGTGTCGGATGGTGTGGAGTGTTGGGTGCGTGGTGTTGTGTATGGCGCGAGGGCGTCAACGGAGGATCGTGAGTCAGCGCAGATTGTAGTAGAGGCAGTGGTGTGTTGTGCAATGATGTGTTGGAGGAAAGTGAGTATGGCGACTAATTCTGCTGTGTATACTGAATGATGCCGTGTTAATTTGGTTTGACCAGTGTCGGGCCCACCGCACAGGCGGCGCCCGTACCATTGCTGCTACGGGAGCCGTCAGTGTAAAAGAAAGTGTTTGCGGGTGGGCCTCTTGATATTTTAAAAAAATTGACTTGAACGTCTATGGGGGTGAGTAGGTTTTTATTGTGCCTAAAGAGATACTCAAGTTTTGGGTGTTTCATGTGCCAGAATGGGAGAAGGGCTCGGTCAAGGGTAACATCGGGAAATTTCAGTGTGGATGTGAGAACCTGCTTCAAGTGAATAGCAATGCTGTATTTATTTTGTTTTTGGAGCGCCGAACCGGGGGTTTAGACAATGCGACATTGGAGGGGTGTTGTGTAGCTGTGTTGTTGTCCTGAAGTGGTATCTAACGAGTTGTAGTGTTCTGCGGTGTTGTAGGCTAGGGAGATTGGTCTCACCACGGAAACTGGTGGTAGGTGTGGTGCAGTGTGCTTCGGTGATGAGGCGGAGTGCGTGATTTTGTGTGCATTCTAGTGATTTGGTGAGTGTTGGAGATATATGATCGAAGATAAACGCATTGTATTCCAGGATTGAACGAATCAGGGCAATGTACATTATGTTACGAGTAGTCCTGTCTGCACCCCAGTCGCGACCGGAGATGCAGCGCAGGTGATTAAGACGCACAGCGCAGCGCCGTTTAATATGGGTAATGTTGGGGCCAAAATAAAGTCCTTTGTCAAAGATAATTCTGAGATATTTAAAGGAGGTTTGGAGGGGGATAGCTTGATCACGATAGCGGAGCGGTGTACTAGGTGGGATATGCCTGGGAAGCCGGGAAAAGAGCATAGTGGCCGATTTAGTGTGGGGGGGGGGGGATCTGTAGCCTCCAGAGGGAGCGCCATGAATCAATGTGATTCATGGCGAGTTGAACAACGTGATTAGCTGAATCTGCCGACGGGTGGGTACACCAAATAGTCAAATCATCGGCATAGAGATAATATTTTAGGAGGGGAGAAATTAGGGAAAGTTGTTCTAATACGTCGTTGATCATAATGAGAAAGAGGGTTGGAGATATGACGTTGCCTTGCGGGACCCTTTGATCGAGAGTGTGGGCCCGGGAATAGATGTTGCTACAGCGGACGACTAAGGAGCGATTTTCTAGAAAGTTGGTAATAAAGGGCTTGGGTTTCTTCCTAGTGCCAGCCGGCCCGGCTGGCTGGGGTCAATGGGTGGGAGGTGCTGCTAATACGGTCAGGGTGGTGAATCTCCCTCTCCTGGCAGTGTGAAGGCGCCGCCTACCCCGTATAGCTTCGCGGACGTTTGGCGTCCTGCTGCTACGGCAGCAGGCGGCCTCCTGTAGAGCCCCGTGCGGTTGAACGTCTTGCGGGGCCAAAAACATGCACACTTTCATGGATTCTTCCAACTCAAAAACCAACCCTGGGTCTTTTAAAAATGACCAGAACACTGGCTTCCCTAGCGGAAGTCGTAGCACTGACCCAACACCGGCAGAGACGTACCGGCCTGCATGTCTCCCTTCCCGTCCCGTACTGACTGCCGCTGCTTCTGTCTCCCTTCCCGTCCCGCACTGACTGCCGCTGCTTCTGTCTCCCTTCCCGTCCCGTACTGACTGCCACTGCTTCTGTCTCCCTTCCCGTCCCGTACTGACTGCCACTGCTTCTCTGCCGCTGCTTCTGTCTCTCTTCCCGTCCCGGACTGACTGCCACTGCTTCTCATAGCGGGAATGCAGCCCGAAGTAACAGTTCGGAATCCCGGTTGACTTCGCCGCGAGTACTTATATTGAAATCGAGTGATACTCGAAGGAGTCTGTCCCTTCCCGTCCCGTACTGACTGCCGCTGCTTCTGTCTCCCTTCCCGTCCCGTACTGACTGCCACTGCTTCTGTCTCCCTTCCCGTCCCGTGCCGCCCTGCACGTCTCCCTTCCCGTCCCGCACTGACTGCCGCTGCTTCTCATAGCGGGAATGCAGCCCGAAGTAACAGTTCGGAATCCCGGTTGACTTCGCCGCGAGTACTTATATTGAAATCGGGTGATACTCGAAGGAGTCTGTCTGCTCTTTCGCCCTTTGAGCAGAAGCGTGGATGTGACAAATTTGGAGACGTCGTCAGATGCAAAAAGCAATCGAGGTAGAATTTCGGATCGCTGATGACGCTAAGAGAACCCTCGAGACAACATAATGTATTTGCTACGTAGGATATGAGGGCAGGATGAGGGATGCCACTATCTTAGCTCAGTCTCATAGGACAAAGAACCACTCCAAAGGTGTGATAAATTGTTTCGATTTAAGGAACGTATCTGATTCTGACATTGTTGACGGCCTGAGAGAAGTTGGTGTCATTGAAGCGCGTAGGATCAAGGTGAGGAGAGGAACTGAACTACAAGCGACGAACACCATTGTTTTGAGTGTTAATTCTACAGACCTACTCTCGACAATACACGTAGGCTATGTCAAGGTGAAGGTGCGCGTTTTTGTTTCAAACCCCATGCGATTTTTCGGTATCAGAGATGCGGCCACACTGCCCAGTATTGCCGCGGTCGCCCGTCCTGTGGTAGGTGTGGCACGTTAGAACACACTAGATACAAATGTGGAGCTGAAAGCATGTGGTGTGCCAATTGCGGCCAGGGACAGGTACCGCACGCTGCCTTTGACAAAGCCAGTACATTTAAAGACAAAAATACTAACCCTGAAATGCTCTAGGAGTATGTCTTTTCAGCAGGCCAGATAAATATACGCAGATACTCATCCCAACGTGTCGTACGCAAGAAAAGTAAAAAGCATACAAACTGCCACCACTCACCGATAGCCTACCACTGCCTCTCAGTTTCTCTCCTCTCCCTCCTCCTTGCCGGAGGAAGAGCTGAATTATCATACTGAACCCCTCCTTATCACTCATCCTATCATGTATATTCAAGCGGAGCTGCTTATTCGAGGTTGCTATCAATTTGTACATACCTGGTACCGTCTCTGGTTGTTTGTATTAGTTCCTTCGGTGCTGCATGTCGCTTCCATTTCCAATTTGGATCTTCACCCATTGCTGTTCCATGCCAAAGTAGAGTGTGGATAATGTATGTAAATACTGCCGTGTCCGTAAATAGCCTACAACCCGCTTGCACAACTTTCATGCATGTTGTCCCTCTGTCTCGTCTCAGCTGATGACGGCTGAAACACGACGCGCACATTCGTCTCCACATGTATTTTCAGTCATGGTAAGTAGCACACACAACATGGCTGGAACACGCTGCAGTAGCACACACAACATGGCTGGAGTACGCTGGAGTAGCACACACAACATGGCTGGACAGACTCACAAACATCGCTACATGGTGTAGGGATGGGAGCGCTGTCGCCTGTGATGCATGCGACACATGTGCGGTGGCACAGCGGCACGACGACTGTGTGACACTGTGACTGCCACATGTGTTGACCTCGCGGCCGAGCGGCGGAGCAGCATCGCTGCTATGATGCAGTGCACCACCGCTCTGAGCCGCTGCCGGCGCAGCTTCAGCCGGCAGGACGGCCTAGCAACAGTGCACGATAGGTGCCCTGCCCTCAGCCGCCCTACCCCTCCCTCCGCTAACGCCGCCCGCTCTCTCCCCGACAGGTGAGTACAGTCGGTGACCGACTGGAGCGACCTCTGAGCCAGTGGAGGTTGCCGCCGCCCACCGGCCACGGTAATGTCTCTCAGCAGCAGCTGGGCTTGCTGGCTT
Source organism: Ashinkailepas kermadecensis (assembly GCA_034440615.1). Classification (NCBI taxonomy): domain Eukaryota; kingdom Metazoa; phylum Arthropoda; class Thecostraca; family Neolepadidae; genus Ashinkailepas; species Ashinkailepas kermadecensis. The sequence goes on from JAOTOM010004867.1 coordinate 411,211, forward strand.
CAGCCGAGGTGGTGTATCTGAGCAGCAGCTGGGCTTGCTGATCTCAGCCCAGGTGGTGTATCTGAGCAGCAGCTGGGCTTGCTGACCTCAGCTCAGGTGGTGTATCTGAGCAGCAGCTGGGCTTGCTGGCCTCAGCCCCGGTGGTGTATCTGGGCAGCAGCTGGGGTTACTTGCTCCCCGCTGCTGGACTTGCTGACCTCGGTCCCGGCGATGTCCTCTGGTGCTGGTTGCTGACCTCAAGCCGGAGGTGCATCGCTGGAACAGGTGTACAGCTGCCGCTGACGGCGACGACGACCGTTGCTGTGCTGACTGTTGGCCGCTGGGTTGACTACGTCCATGCAGGGCTGAGTGGACAGTGTCACCGCTGGCCTCTGTAGCTGTCTTCGGAGTCGTGGCTTGCATTGCTGGTGCGAGCACGTACGTTGGCCTCCCAGGCTTCGATTGGTTCCGAGGTTTCGGCAGCATGGTGCCCTCACTTGATGCAGGTGGAGGCACTCTGCATGCGCCGCAGAGGCAGCTGCCTGTAACTTCGCCTCCTAACCGGCTTCAGGTCAATGAGCCCGCAGCTGCCGGTGCGATTCCGTCGCGACCACTTGCGCTCGACCCGGCCCAGACCCGGCTTTGACGACGTTTTGTTGTTTTGTTGCTCACTGGTGCGCGTGGCAGCTTGCCAATGGCTCGGTGGACAGTTGTTGCCGAGTGGCTCGGCACTTATGACTTTATCGTCCGTTACCGTGTGGTGAGCTTTCACATCAGATAACTGGGCATCCTTAGATAGTGGAATGCCCTTCGTGCTGAGTTTTCCATCATCGATCTTGTGTGCCGCCTTTTCCTCTATGTGTACGACAGCGGGATCATCACATCTGCAATCATGCGAAGTCATGCTGACATGGCACTCTTCGTCGTCCAGCTCCTCGAACAGAACCCTGTCTACCCGGTCATCGTCCCCGTGCTTGGACGACCACCGGGTATCCTCGTCTTCCTCATCCTCAGCCAGCGTCACCACCGGCTCTTGCGCCGTCTCGAAGCCGGCGTCCTCAGCCATGTCTCCGAACTCGACACGCTCGTGCTTGGTCTCGTTGAAGCTGACCTCCTCGCCGTCCGCCCGCCAGCGGAGCGGCCCGAACGTGGCCCGCATGCTGTTGCGCATCAGCTCTGCCACCTTGACGTGCTCGGTGAACACGATCATGACGTTCTGGTGGTCGGTGACACGCGCGCGACGCCGGTCCACGTCTCGCACGCGGACGCGCACCGCCTCGGCATCCCAGCAGCGCACGTCGTCACAGACGCGCACGTGGCGGCGCGCCAGCTGCAGCTCCACCACGTGTTCGGTGAACACGTCAATGTCCTTGCCGTCGGTATGCAGGTGCTGGTGGTCGTGGGTCATGTCACGGAACCCGACCCGTTGGTTGGCCACCTCACTGGCGGTGAACGCGTGCCACAGACCGCCCTGCGCCCGGTGAACAGCCAGCATGATTGGTGCGCGCTGGTCCGACCGACTCGCATGCTTCACAATCGCCACCGAAGCGAGACAACGGGAGGTGATCGTGGATCACGCTCCGCACCACTGCCAGGCGTCACTGTCTGTGTCCTGGGAGCTTGTCGCGAGCCACTTCCAGCTGTTCTCGTCAGACAGTCAGCACGACTCTGGCCTCTCTGAAGAGTGAAGACCGGCCTCTCCCGTCCACCTGTCGCGCAGTACTGGCCGGCCGGCGGCGACCAGGCGCTTTATATCGTCGGCCGCCTTGCAGCTGGGTGACGTCAGATCGGCGGCCGGTTACACCACGGTTGTAGTCGGTGGCGCCGGCCGAAATTCGCCCGGGCGCCCCGACTGACTGACGTGTCGCCGCCGCCGCCGCCGCGCCGCCGCCGCCCCCGACTGACTCACGTGTCGCCGCCGCCGCCGCCGCGTGATTGGCGCCTACGACGCGTGCCGCCGCCGCGGTGCGCCATTTTCGGCGCCTTGCGTCGGCGGTCCTTCCGATCTGAGTCACCACGGCATTGTTGTCCAGTCGGCGGCGCCGGAAACCTTCCGGCGCGGTCGGGCGTGATCGGGCGTCCCATTCGGTCGCCCAGCTAACTCACATTCCTGCCAGGGATAGTAGTCGCCGCAGCAGGTGGCGACTTCTAACTCCTGCCATACACTGGCACGGTGCCACGTCAGCGAGGTCATCGGTGAGGCCGCCCCACTTCTGTCCACGTTCTGTGAATGGTGTAGCAGCGGACGCAGCCTTTGGCACGCGTTCCGCACTGCGGGATCTCCCCGCTGGGGCGTTCCGCCGGTCCAGGCTGCCAGGGTGCAGCCGGAAAGCGGCCGTGCATCTGGCTGTTCTCCAGGAACACTGATGTTTTCCCAGCCATCTTCCTGGGATAGGCAGCTGGTAGCGCGGCCGTGCAGCGCGGCGGGCTCGGCTATAGCCTGGGGGGGGGACGGGAGCGGTAGTTGGGCTCGGCTTTAGCCTGGGTGGGTCGTGGAAGGTGTGCTGGTACGGGAGTCAGGTTCGACTGTAGCCTGGGTGGGGCCGGGCAGGTGTGCTGGTACGGTAGTCAGGCTCGACTGTAGCCTGGGTGGGGCGGGGCAGGTGTGCTGGTACGGTAGTCAGGCTCGACTGTAGCCTGGGTGGGGCGGGGCAGGTGTGCTGGTACGGTAGTCAGGCTCGACTGTAGCCTGGGTGGGGCGGGGCAGGTGTGCTGGTACGGTAGTCAGGCTCGACTGCAGCCTGGGTGGGGCGGGGCAGGTGTGCTGGTACGGTAGTCAGGCTCGACTGTAACCTGGGTGGGGCGGGGCAGGTGTGCTGGTATGGTAGTCAGGCTCGACTGTAGCCTGGGTGGGGCGGGGCAGGTGTGCTGGTACGGTAGTCAGGCTCGACTGTAGCCTGGGTGGGGCGGGGCAGGTGTGCTGGTACGGTAGTCAGGCTCGACTGTAGCCTGGGTGGGGCGGGGCAGGTGTGCTGGTACGGTAGTCAGGCTCGACTGTAGCCTGGGTGGGGCGGGGCAGGTGTGCTGGTACGGTAGTCAGGCTCGACTGTAGCCTGGGTGGGGCCGGGCAGGTGTGCTGGTACGGTAGTCAGGCTCGACTGTAGCCTGGGTGGGGCGGGGCAGGTGTGCTGGTACGGTAGTCAGGCTCGACTGTAGCCTGGGTGGGGCGGGGCAGGTGTGCTGGTACGGTAGTCAGGCTCGACTGTAGCCTGGGTGGGGCGGGGCAGGTGTGCTGGTACGGTAGTCAGGCTCGACTGTAGCCTGGGTGGGGCGGGGCAGGTGTGCTGGTACGGTAGTCAGGCTCGACTGTAGCCTGGGTGGGTCGGGGCAGGTGTGCTGGTACGGTAGTCAGGCTCGACTGTAGCCTGGGTGGGGCGGGGCAGGTGTGCTGGTACGGTAGTCAGGCTCGACTGTAGCCTGGGTGGGGCGGGGCAGGTGTGCTGGTACGGTAGTCAGGCTCGACTGTAGCCTGGGTGGGGCGGGGCAGGTGTGCTGGTACGGTAGTCAGGCTCGACTGTAGCCTGGGTGGGGCGGGGCAGGTGTGCTGGTACGGTAGTCAGGCTCGACTGTAGCCTGGGTGGGGCGGGGCAGGTGTGCTGGTACGGTAGTCAGGCTCGACTGTAGCCTGGGTGGGGCCGGGAATGTGTGCTGGTACGGTAGTCAGGCTCGACTGTAGCCTGGGTGGGGCGGGGCAGGTGTGCTGGTACGGTAGTCAGGCTCGACTGTAGCCTGGGTGGGGCCGGGCAGGTGTGCTGGTACGGTAGTCAGGCTCGACTGTAGCCTGGGTGGGGCCGGGCAGGTGTGCTGGTACGGTAGTCAGGCTCGACTGTAGCCCGGGTGGGGCCGGGCAGGTGTGCTGGTACGATGGTCGGCCGGCATTCCCCAGCACATTGCCCGTGGTCGGCCGGCATTCCCCAGCACATTGCCCGTGCCGAGTACCGCCGCTCTGTGTTGACAGAACGGCGGGAATTTCGGTCGTTGGCCTTACACGTGTACTGAGCGAGTCCCACCGGTGCCGTTGACGTGGTGCTATTGGCCGATAATCTAGGTCTCAATAACGTGATGTCAGCAGCAGTAACAATACCAGGCTGTATACAAAAGCATTGTAGTATAAACACAAGCTGTACATAAATGCATTATGGGGTGGAATGCTTTTATTTGACCAATTACCAGTCAATAGCCAAGTATTTAACATCTGCAAGCAAATGTTTTGCTTTCAACTGAGAAAGCATGAACTAATTGACATCACAACTCTGAACATTACTGCTCTGAACACTTGGCTACGCTACTACAGACACGCAGCGACACTACTGCTCTGAACACTTGGCTACGCTACTACAGACACGCAGCAACACTACTGCTCTGAACACTTGGCTACGCTACTACAGACACGCAGCGACACTACTGCTCTGAACACTTGGCTACGCTCAGTGGCGTCGCCACGAAATCCTTCCAGGGGGGGCAAAGTCGAAAGGGGGCCTCCAGTTCCCCGAAAGGGGGCCTCCATTGTGTTAGGGTCTCATATTGTTTTTAGGCTCTTATACTATGGTTCGAGGATGGGGAACATGATTTCATATTCGTTTTTTTTGGTTCTTGGCATGGTGCATCATGTACTCAAAACGCAATAGCACTAATCATTTTCGCTGAAAACTGGGCCATACCAGGGTATAAATAAGTAATATTTGGATACATACATAAGTGCCAAAACAAACCATCGTCTCAATGCTTTCTCGAATCTTCCCGCTGGCCTCTAGATTGCAGCGAGCTGGCGGGGCTGGTGCTAAGCATACCTTACAGATATCTGCCATCGATAAACCCACTTTTAAGTCATCCAAGTCTAATTGAATATAGCTAGATTCATCACTACTGTTATTTATTCCCACTAGCTTGATGTCATAAGCAAAGCTTGAACGACCATTTCTCAGTCCAAGGACGATAATTTCGCAAAGGTGACAACGAGAAGTGGATTGCATTGGTTTTCTGAGCGCCATCTTAGGAATTTATTTATTGTTATAACATTTGGTGCTGGCTGCAAGGCAACTGTCACACGAGCTAAAATATATCCTCAGCGAATAAATTCACGGCAAGAACAAGCATTGAACAGCAATGCATAAATGACAATGCAACAATGCAACAATGTCAGTACATACATAATCCAAGCCTTCAAATTCCACGCCGTCACGCCCATCGTTTTCGCTGTGCTGTACCGTTTTGTAAATGAGGTTGAGAAGGTATGGAAGCTGGGAAGCTCTAATCATGCAGGCTGTAATAACAGAAAAGAAGTTTGTTGGAAGAAAATGCATTTAAACACATCATTCATCTCATTTTATATGGGGCATGGATGTTGTATTGTATGCTTATGAGGGGTAATTTGTCCACTCAATGTTGGCGTTTCCCCATGGGCGTATGTTTCGGAAAATTATTGAAGGACCAGTGGAATACCTATATTTGCGTCAAGCAGGAGGGGGCAAACGGATTTGCAGGGGGGGGCACCTACGCCCTTTAAAAAGTCCTTGGATTTCGACCGCTATTTTGTCAAAGGGTACATTTCGAAATAATATAATTAGTCATCAACTAAATTGTCCTGTGGAGGGGCCTAATCTACCACTATGGTTTCTGATTGGTCGGATTTCAAACCTAACTCCACCACTCAGTTCTTAGGTTTTCTTTTGGTATCCCTTGATAAGTTACCTCACACTGCTGAAATTACACCTATACCACAAAACCGGATCGGTATCCAAAAAATCAAGCTGGAGCCCTCCAAAAAAGGAGAGATTCCAACAAATAAATGTCCGGGTCAGGAAAATGGCCCTGTTGCACCGAACATTTTTTCCAGATGCCTTCAAAAATTGCGTATGACACCGAAAAGCATACCGGATCTCGAAAAATCGAGGTGGGATACAAAAACATGACGCCAGAGGTTCGAAAAATCAGGCCGGGATTCGGACTTTAAAAAAACCCAGAAAAGATCCACAAAAATCGCGTTGAGCCCAGAAAGCTGGCGTTGGGTCTCCGGAACCACGCGCCTGGGCGCGATAAGTCGCGCTGGGACCCAGAAAAAATCGTACCGAAGCCCCCAAATCATACTGGGGCCCCACAAATGTGCGTCAGAAGCCCAAAATATACACAGCGGGGCCCTAAGAGTACGACGGTGCCAGAAATACAACTAACCCTCCAAAGCGCACAGAGTCTCCCAAAAAGTGATAGGGCCTTAAAACATGCGTTGCAGCCCTAAATAAACATACCGGGAGCTCTAAGAAAAATACACTGCAAGCTCGTAAGGCGCACAGGAACCATGAGAACGCACAAGGGCCTGGAAAAGAGGCTGGAGCCACAAAAAGCAACATGGTTCCAAAACGTAGAAAACGACCGGGAGCTAAAGAAACACATCGGGATCTTCGAAAACGCCCCGACACGTAAAAAAATACTCGGTGCACAAAAAAAAACACAACAAAGCCCTAAAACGAGCAGGGTTTCGAAGATGTATTAGGCCCATAACTTCAAAGTAAAATGTATTACCCACCACTTTAAAATACAAAACTTCACAATTTCAGGCATTCCAGTTCATAGCACCCGGTCGCCACGACGGCAACGTCAGTGCACGTGCACACCCATTTTTCGTATTCGGTGCATTCGCCACACTTCGTGCGATGCTATGGTTTCTGCTAGGCCTTCAGCGTTTTGCTAATTGCTGCCACCTGATAGACTTGCGCCATATTTGGCGTGATGGAATGATTCGTATGGGCGTTCGCTGCGAAAAGTCGATTGATTAAATTCGATCATTAGTTTCCTACTTCTCACATTTTCTGGTAGTTATGAAATGCGGTTTCCGCTGAGCTTTGATGCACTTCATATCTGCTGCTATCCTCCCAGATTGGATACCGAACCGAGGCCAAGCCTCAGCGTTCTTTTTTGGACCCGTTGCGTCTTTCTTGGTCTATGATTGTGCATTATGGCTCCAATCCATTTTTGTTAGGCGCCTAAAGCATTTTCGAACCCCCTGCTCGTTTTAGGGTTTGTTGCATTTTTGTGCACCGAGGATTTTTTTTTGACGTGTCGGGGCGTTTTCGAAGATCTCGATGTGCTTATTTAGCGCCCGGTCTTTTTGTTTGTTTTGGAACCATGTTGCCTTTTGCGGCCCCAGCCACCTTTTCAGGCTATTGTGCGTTATCATGACGACTGTGTGCCTTGAGAGCTTCCGGTGTATTTTTTATACCTCCCGGTATATATATTTATGGCTGCAACGCATGTGTTAAGGCCCTGTCGTTTTTGTGAGACTGTGCGCTTTGGAGGGCCAGTTGTATTTTCGGCCCCCGCTGTGCTCTTAGGGTCCCGATGTGCTTATTTTGGGCTTCTGACGCACACTTGTGGGGCCCAAGTACAATTTTGGGGCTTCGGTACGATGTTTCTAGGTCCCAGAGCGGCTTATCGCGCCCAGTCGCGTGGTTCCGGAGACCCAACCCCAGTTTTCTGGGCTCAATACGATTTTGTGAAACTTTTCTGATTTTTTTTAAAAGTCCGAATCCCGGCCTGATTTCTCGAGTCCTTCGCGCCACGTTTTTGTATCCCACCTCGATTGTTCGAGATCCGGTTTGTTTTTCGGTGCCGTACGCAATCTGTGGGAGGCATCTGATAACATGTTCGGTGCTCTAGAGCAATTTTTTTTTACCTGGGCATTTAGTTGTTGGAATCCATCCTTATTTTGGAGGGCTCCAGCTGGATTTTTTTCGGATACCGATCCGGTGTTTGTGATCACACTGTGCTTACGTGTGGCCCTAGACGGCAATTTTTTAGAACCTCGACGGGACTACCGATGGGAATTGTGGGTCCCGAGCGCGATATTTGGGGGCCCGGTTCGAGTTTGTGCGACGCGTTGTATTTAGCTGTGGCCCCAACGCGATTTTGGCGGTTCCTGTCGCAATTGTTCGGGCCTCGGAGCGAGTTTCCCGGGGCTCGCCGTATTTATTTGGAGACCCATACGCGAATTCTGGTGGTCCGACGCGCATTTTGGTGGCCCCAGCGCGATTTTTGAGGCCCCGACACGATTCTTGGGAGCTTATCCCTCTCAGGATGGAGGGAGCATTTGCCCCTTTGATACAGCACTGCGGCCACTGAAGAAGTTTTTTTTTGTCCCAGAGTGACATTCCGGTTAAGATTGATTTTTAGGGCAGCTGCAACTTTTGGGGTCCCGGCGCGACCTTCTGGGCCTCCAGTGTGATTTTCAAGGGCTGCGACGCGACTTTTTTTTAGGTCAATGTGATATCTTGGGTCCCGACGTCATTTTCTTGGATCCCTAGCACGAGCTGTAGCAGCCCCGATACTTTTTGGGGGTCCAAAGCGTTTTGGAGGCTTTTGGCGTCATTGTTGGGCCCCAGAGTGATTATCCATGTCCGGATTGTTTTTCGTTGCTCCGGCTTCATTTGTTTTGGTCCCAATGAGACTGTTGGGGCACGGTACGACCTGTCGTGCCCCTGGCATGATTTTCGTGGTCCGGGCGTGAATTTTTGGTACCCCAGGCTCAGCGTATTTGCGGGGGCCCCGGCCGGATCTTTTGGGGCCCATATCGTGATTTTGAAATCCCAGACACGACTCTTACGATTTCTTTGGGGTTTCTTCTTGCAAATTATAGGCCTCCTGTCGCGTCTTAAGGGTCTCGTCTCATTTCCTAGAGCCTTTTTACCGGTTTTCGATGTCTCCTTGTGTGTCCTACCCTCCTCCATATTCAATGGTCCTCCTCTCCCGTCTTGGAGGGCCTCCTCTTGCATTCTGGGGCCCCTTTAACATGGCATGGGGCTTCCTCTCATCTTCGAGGGGCATTCTCTGCCAAATTAGGGGCCTCCTGCCACGCCTCGTGTGCCTCCTCTTTTATCCTGGCAAAGCCTTACCCGACTTGAGGGATTTTCAATTTTGGAAACCTCACCTCCTTCCATACCTGCTATCACTCCCATCTTGAGGGCCTCCTCTCATTTCCTGGGAACTCTTTCCGGTCTTCGGGGCCTCATTTGGTCCTGGAGACCTACTCCTTCTTGAGGGACTCCTCTCGAGTCCGGCAGGTTCCTCATGTCTCTTCTAGAGGCCTTCTTTTTTTCTTCTTTTTTTCAAATTAGGGGCCTCCTCTCACGTCTTGGGGGCCTCCTGCTGTGCGTTCTCCTGCTCTGCGCTCTGGATTCGATCTTTACCCATCTTAGGGTTGGTCTCTTATTTCCTCGTGGACTCCTCTTCTCTCCCAGGCGCCTCCTCTTCCAAATTACTGGCAACCTTTCCTATCTTAGTGGCCTTGTTATTTCCCGTGGACCTTCTTAGCCGTCTTCGAGCCTTCTTTTCCGCCTGGGAGCATCTCTCTTATCCAATGGCCTTTCTCTCCTATTTTAGGGGCCTCCTCGTTCATCATGGGGTCTCATTTCCAATCTTGTGTCGTTCTCTTCCGAATTAGGTGCCTCCTGCCACGTCTCTGGATCATCCTTTTCTATCTCGGTGGAACCTCACCAGTTTGGGGCCTGCTTTTGCGTCTCGAAAAACCTCATGTCATATCCAATGGCTTCCTTTTCCGTCTTAGGGCCTCCTCTCATATTCTGGGGCCTCCTTTCCGGTGTTGGGCCTCCTTTGCATTCCTGGTTGCCTCGGTGCCATTTTTGACACTCTCTTGATTTCTGGGGACTCCTACCCTCTCCTAGGTGACTCCTTTTTCAAATTAGGGGCCTCCATATCTGTGTTTGGAGCCTCATTACCCTCTTAGCAGGGTGCTTTTGCGTCCTAGTCCTAGATCTTCTCTTCCAGGTTCCTCCTCTTCCAAAATATGGGCCTCATCTGGCTGGTCTCGGTGGCCTTCTCTCATTCCTGCGGAGACCTTCTTACCCGTCTTGGGGCCCCTATTGCGTCAGGAGAAATATCACCTATCAGGTCTTAATTTTATATTGCAGGGGCATCCTCTTCCGTCTTCGGGGCCTCGTTTTCCAACTTAAGAATATCCTGCCACCCATCGGAAGCCTTTTCGTCTAACCTGGGTAGCTTCTTGCCCGTCTCGGTGGCATCCTTTCAGTCCTGAGGGCCTCCTTTTCGTGCTGGGGTCTCCTTTTCGTCCTGGGGCCTCCTTTTCGTCCTGGGGGCTACCTTCCAATCTCTGTTCTACGTCCAAGAGGCCTCCTTTTCGTCCTGGGGGCTACCTTCCAATCTCTGTTCTACGTCCAAGAGGCCTCCTTTTCGTCTTTGGGTGCATCCGTTTCGTTCTGGGGGCCTCCTTCTCGTCCTGGGGCCTCCTTTTAGTCCTGGGGGCCTCCTCCCAATCTCTGTTCTACGTCTTGGGGGCTTCTTTTGCGTTCTGGGGCCTCCTTTTCGTCCTGGGGGCCTCCTTTTCGTCCTGGGGGCCACCTCACAATCTCTGTTATACGTCTTAGGGGCATCTTTTTCGTCCTGGGGGCCTCCTTTTCGTTCTGGGGGCCTCCTTTTCGTCCTGGGGACCTCCTGGGGACCTCCTTTTCGTCCTGGGGTTGGTTGGTTGGTTGTTGGAGTTTGGGGGCACATCGACTGCGTTTTTCGTCCTGGGGGCCTCCTTTTCGTCCTGGGGGCCTCCTCCCAATCTCTGTTCTACGTCGTGGGGCCTCCTTTTCGTCCTTGGGTGCATCCTATTCGTTCTGGGGGCCTCCTTTTAGTCCTGGGGGCCTCCTCCCAATCTCTGTTCTACGTCTTGGGGACCTCATTTGCGTCCTGGGGGCATCCTTTTTGTCCTGGGGGCTTCCCTTTCGTCCTGGGGGCCACCTCCAAATCTCTGTTCTACGTCTTAGGGTCTCCTTTTCGTCCTGGGGGCCTCCTTTTCGTCCTGGGGGCCTCCTTTTCGTCATGGGGGCCACCTCCCAATCTCTGTTATACGTCTTAGGGGCCTCCTTTTCATCCTGGGGGGGCTCCTTTTCGTCCTGGGGGCCTCCTTTTCGTCCTGGGGACCTCATCCCAATCTCTGTTCTACGTCTTGGGGGCCTCCTTTTCGTCCTTGGGTGTATCCTTTTCCTTCTGGGGTCTCCTTTTCGTCCTGGGGCCTCCTTTTCGTCCTGGGGGCCCCTCCCAATCTCTGTTCTACGTCTTGGGGCCTCCTTTTCGTCCTGGGGCCTCCTTTTCGTCCCGGGGGGCCTCCTTTTCGTCCTGGGGGCCTCCTCGCAATCTCTGTTCTACGTCTTGGGACCTCCTTTTCGTCATGGGGCCTCATTTTCGTCATGGGACCTCCTTTTCGTCCTGGGGGGCCTCCTCCCAATCTCTGTTCTACGTCTCTTATAGAGACCTGATTATATTTCCTGGGGGTCTCGTCAGTCTTGAGGCCTCATTGACAGCATGATCTTCTGTCGCGTCGGCCTCCTTGCTCACCTTTTTTGCTGTGCATTTGCGGATAGGGGCCTCCTCAAATTTCAGGGGGCGGCGCCCCCCAGTTTCACGGCAGGGGGGCGACTGCCCCCTGCCCCCCCCGGTGGCGACGCCCTTGGCTACGCTACTACAGAAACGCAGCGACACTACTGCTCTGAATACTTGGCTACGCTACTACAGACACGCAGCGACACTACTGCTCTGAACACTTGGCTACGCTACTACAGAAACGCAGCGACACTACTGCTCTGAACACTTGGCTACGCTACTACAGACACGCAGCGACACTACTGCTCTGAACACTTGGCTACGATACTACAGACACGCAGCGACCTTCCGGCGGCCGGCTTATCCCAAGATCGGACAGTCCACACCGCTGACGAGTGTCCGGCTGCGCCCACCCACACCTACCGTCGACACCGCTGACGAGTGTCCGGCTGCGCCCACCCACACCTACCGTCGACACCGCTGACGAGTGTCCGGCTGCGCCCACCCACACCTACCGTCCACACCGCTGACGAGTGTCCGGCTGCGCCCTCCCACACCTACCGTCCACACCGCTGACGAGTGTCCGGCTGCGCCCACCCACACCTACCGTCCACACCGCTGACGAGTGTCCGGCTGCGCCCACCCACACCTACCGTCCACACCACTGACGAGTGTCCGGCTGCGCCCACCCACACCTACCGTCCACACCGCTGACGAGTGTCCGGCTGCGCCCACCCACACCTACCGTCGACACCGCTGACGAGTGTCCGGCTGCGCCCACCCACACCTACCGTCCACACCACTGACGAGTGTCCGGCTGCGCCCACCCACACCTACCGTCCACACCGCTGACGAGTGTCCGGCTGCGCCCCCCCCCCCCCACCCAACCCACACCTACCGTCCGGGCGAGCAGAGGCGGAGCTGCGCAGAGCCGCCGCCGGCAGACAGCAGCGTGCGCCTCGCGTACAGCCAGTCTTCTCCGGCACACCCAGGCCACGCCGGCCGGTACTGCCACCGCACGACCGTGCGTGTCCAGCCCTGCTTTCTCCTGTATCAACGGCCGGCCGGTCGGTGGCCTCTGGCACGGCGCGACGCCCCCACCGTCGTGCCTGGTGACAAGGCGTGTTTACTCCCCGGCTGTCGGTGAGAGGCGGACGCGGATGGTGACCGTGACCTAGGCGACGGCACGGCGGCGCAGTGGAGAAGCGCACCCGTTCCACGAACAGGCATCACATATGCGCTGCGTACCGACAAGTGTCGGCTGTCGGAATCCAGCCCAGCTGGCCAGTCCTGTGAACTGGGCTGGGGATAGATTGTGTGTTTTTTTACCCGCTTTATATATATATATATATATATATATATATATATATATATATATATATATATATCCTGCTCTCCGTGCTCTTGTTTGTTTCGTTATCGAAAGAGATCATCATCATCATCATCATCATCATAACGTTTATTGCAATCATCTTACAGTTCTGTTGGACATTTTCTCAGAGTGGTGCAAAAGCACTAGGTGCTTAAATCATGGCACCTATCTGAGGGTGTGGATTGACACTGGAGCAATAGATAAACATAAGTACACTCTTCTCAATGGAATATTTCCTGATATATCCCTAGATGCCAGCCTGTCGCGAAGCCAGTCATATTGCGCAGTAATGAAGCAGAGCACTTGCACGCAAAAATGAGCCAAAACTTACTTAAGCGGCGTGCAGCTGTCGTAGTATATTTCGGAGCGACGAACAACTGTGATGGTGTATTTCAGAGTGACCTGCGTCTGTGGTTGTATATATCAGACCGACGTGCAACAGAAGTGGTATATTTAAGAGTGACGCGCAGCTATGGTGGTATATTTCAGCAGCTGTGGTAGCATCAGCAGTCGTGTAGCTGCGGTAGTATATCTCAGCATATTTGAACCGGGTTTGTCACACCACGACACCACCGCCAGTCAGCAAGCACGAAGAGATCCAGAAAGGTCCAAAGTTTGAGAGAGAAGACAAACATGTAGCGGCAGAAGCAGCGAATACTCGGAGTTTAGGGGCGCATCGACTGCGTCGGTCATGCAGCCCAGCGAAGACTCGAAGACAGCAAGAGCTCCAGGCACCCTAGACGAGCACTCACGCAACTCTGGAATGAAAACATCCCATATCAAATTCCCGACTTATCTCTGTCTCCCAGCTAACCTTTACCCTCCGGAGGAAACCTAACGGTGACGAGCCCACTGCCCTGGACTAATGCGGCCGGGGCAGGGACCACAGGGCGAATGCTCGGTCCAAGGGTGCAACGAATCTGGATATTTTATAGTTAGGAGGGACATTTTGCGGGGAGCGGGACCGACCCATACACACCATGATAGATCACATTAGACGGGAGGCACGCTCCACACACATCTTAGTTTTGTTATTGAGCGCATTGCAACTGCCATCACACGTGCACATACACGACAAGGCATACTAGGTACGTCTCTACGTGCCTCTACCACTGCGCGCGCGCGTGTGTGTGTGTGTGTGTGTGTGTGAGAGAGAGAGAGAGAGAGAGAGAGAGAGAGAGAGAGAGAGAGAGAGAGAGAGTATATAGAGATATAGATAGAGAGAGAGATAGAGAGAGAGAGAGAGAGAGAGAGAGAGAGAGAGAGAGAGAGAGAGAGAGAGAGAGAGAGAGAGAGAGAGAGAGAGAGAGAGAGAGAGAGAGAGAGAGAGAGAGAGAGAGAGAGAGAGAGAGAGAGAGAGAGAGAGAGAGAGAGAGAGAGACCACCACCATCACCATCGACCATCGCTCGGTTACAGCAAATGGGTGACGTCACTCTTGGACAGCGTCATCGTTAGGTCACGGCGGATGGGTGATGTCACTGTTGTCAACGACATCGTTCGGCTACGGCGGATGGATGACGTCACATGGGCACAGCGGCGGAGTGACGTCACCGTTCGGTCACGTGGCAGAGTGACGTCATCTTCAGCGGCGATATGTACACATTGGCCACCATCAGCGCTAGCTGTCTGCACACTTCTGAGTCAGTCGGACGTCCGCCGGATACAGCAGCTGAGATCATCGCCTGGCCGTTCTGGCATGCACTTCAGCTTGTAGGTGAAGTCAGAGGTATCGAGGATATCTGGTGTATGTGGCACAAGGGAAGGCATCCGCCCTTCTGCAATATTCCGTAATATTAACATTTCCGCTTGTGTGACTACCTAAACTTCGAATCAAGCTCCCGGATGACAAGTCATTTCTGTGTTGTCTTCCCGTTGCAGCGAATTCAAGAGTGCCAATCCCTGTCAGTGATGTGACAACTTTGGGGTGATGACGCATCCAAGTCGTGGTCTGTGGTCCAGGCCTGGCTCTCCTTAAGCGATGAAAAGGAAATCTTTCCCCGGCATATATTTTCGAGTATCGATCACAAAATGCGCAAAAATAATGCTTTTTTGGACGCCCGAATTATCGTGTTCGAAATCTGAGTGCTGCATTCAAACTTAACTTGGGAGTGGATGTGCATGGACATTCGTTAGCACAGGTGTAGGTTTCTGAAAATTATTGAGAGGGCACAACGCATGAATGCAATGGGCGGACCCAAATATATTAGGGCATACTACATATTGTTCCATGTTGAAAGTTGAAATTATTGGGAAGACAAAGCCAACACTGAGAGGGGGGGGGGATCAAGTGCCCTCCCAAATGGATACAAAGCAACACCACTTCGTCAGTCTGTTTGGCGGAATAATTAAGAGGGCCGGCGAAGTCCGAACGAGTCTACTCCCGTACATACTGCAGCAGTTCATCTGAGCAACCCGGCCAGGCTGCCTCGGCCCGACCATAATGTCTTTCAAGATCTTAAGAACTGCTTTTCTGCAGTCTGTGAAGTCCCAATTACTAAACTAATAACCTAGTATTTTAAGTTTGATTTTTAGTACTTCTCACGACAACATTTTCTTTTCAAGTTCGCAAATGTTTTGCTCAAAGAAAAGGCTTACGATGGAGCTAAGACGGTGTCGGTCAAGCGGACTCTGGTTGGGGATGGCCAACCAGGCGTCGGATATGTGGCTATGACATCATGTTACATGATCTGTTCATTTTGATGGCCAGCGACTGCTTGGCCAGTCAGTCCGATGGAGAGCGCTGCACTGAACGGTTGCTTGTGGCATAAACTGGTCGGGGCAACTGTGGAACAAAAAGTGCCGTGACACAGAGTGGCATATACATGGGCGGACTGACACAGAGTGGCACATGGGCGGACACATGGGCGGACCTATTGGGCCACGAGGCCATCTCCGCTTCGATGACCTGATCTGGACCAAAATTAGCCTTTATTCACAAATTGCAGCACAAAACTGGAAACTTTCCATTTGGAAGAAATTGTCTAAGCTGCAGCTCAGGTGCTAACAGAATTTAAACCCGATAAATGTGCAAACTTACGGTACTTTTGTATTACCCTCCTACGCCCCATCCGACTCCACCGGCTGACTCCGCCACTGGCACCTGTGCTAATTCGACAATTGGGCACAATGCATTTGAGTTTGAGATGTGTTCACCATGTTCAGCAGATGAGCCAGTTTTTTTTAAAGATTACAGCCAATTTCGGCCGTATTGGATTGCTTCTCAATATCCATTCGTAAAACATACGAGCACCATTTCCACAATCATCTACCTGATGTCGAGGTCGCAATCTCATATTTAAGTGTTCTCTGCGGAATAGCCGAACAAGGTTTGGCTTATTTCTGAAATTGCTGCACGCCCAAGAAAACTGAATGCAGCAAAGGCGTACGAGCTTCCGTATATCTTCACAGGCTACCAAAAGGGCGCGGTTGCGGTCCGTCAGTCAGCTTCCTGTCGTGGCATGGTACCAGGTCCTGCGCCTCGAGTATAGAAACCATAGAAACCATAGCCCGCCTTTTGTCCTCGCTCCGCCAGCGTCCCTCATGGTGCTTCGTATATGCTGATTGGTTGTTCTTAGGTGTGTCATAGCTCAAGCCTGCATGATATGATCCGTATCGTTTGAATATCTCTTAATACGCGTCGAATATATGAACTTCGATCGTACTGCAGGGCTGAGGAGAAAGGAATACACTTCTTGACATTTACGCCTTTTATATCATATCTACTTTGACTACGTGAATACCTTCTTAATCAATCACACTCCGAAGCCTCCTCAATCTGGAAGTCGATTTGCCGGCTTAGTACACAACGCAGCTTGTTATATGTACCAAGCCCAGGCCCAGACTGGAATCCAACATTGCCATCACTTGTAGATCCTGACACAAGAGAGGGTAACCACCCCGCAGTTCGGTTCGTGGGAACTGCCTGGCACGATCTGACGTCAGGTTCAATGCCGCGTTCGTTGTTGAACCTGAGCGCGATGGACTCTGCCCCGGACGGCCCTCTGGATTAGCCACATCTTAAGTGGGTGTACCAAGAAGACTGGTTTGTGGAATCTTCGCTGGCCGCATGGACCTAGTGCGCTTCCTGTAGTGAAGGGATCATGTTTTTGTCTGGTGAACTTTAGCAGGTATAGTGAATTAGGCTGATTACTGCGAAAGTTGGCTTGCTCTCCATGTGGTGGCTGTGGAATGTGGGCGGGTCAACAGCCAGGCGATAATCTGAACATTGTGATTATCTTGACATTGACATTGAACTTTCTCCACATCTTCCCTGCATTATATTACATGTATGTTGCACTGGCATGGCGCATCACATATATTCTCACAGGCATGATGTGTGTCGATGCAGCCACAGCTATGGAAGGCTGGTGCGTTGGTCGCTTGTGACCGGAGATAATTGTTAGCCCCTCAACTGAACTAGTCACGATCAGATTACACTAATTTGTCATGCCAAGACAGACTCCGTGCAGCCGTTAAAGTAATAATTCCGTGATGTTTACATATTTTGCAGGGTAAAATATCTATCCTCCCAAATGTAGCTCAAGCCTTCCCAGAATAGGATAAGTCATTGAGGCGCTGCGGAAGTTCATCTGTTCGTCAGGTAAAGCACATCGTGACGTACGGCTTATATGGTCATGACTTAGCGCAATATTTCACATGAAGCAAAGGATTCCTACTGTAATAGCACTGACGATGTTCTAGTCATCTACCGGACGTTTTAAGCTTTGTGCACACACATTTGGGTAGCTGACTGTATGTGTGCCATCAAATCCCGATCCATATGTACCAGTCGATTGTTTTGGAGGCAAGCTAGCTTCGCATAAACACCTGTGGAAGTGGAAAGTCGAGAGCTGTGCCGGTCACCAAGCTATGTAGTGCATCAGACATGCAATGAACTAACTGGACCTCAGTGCTTATTACTCGACATGATGTTCCGAATTGGCTAGCATTAGGACCTCACTCAAGGAGCTTCAGCCAATGGTTTGCACTGATGAACGGGCAGCTACTATATTTGGTGGTTTTCAATTGATTTGAACCACTTTAAATTCAGACTCCCTCTTTCAATATCTTACGTTGAGCATCACTGGGCACAGAGCAGCTGGCATGCCAATTGCTGGAAAGCTGATCCTACAATCCGACATGATTAGAACCTGACTTGCAGAACTCGCAGTCCTGGATTGCCGTTCCTGTCGAGGATTGAAGGAGTGCACTTCTTGTCATTAGAATTTGACGTGCAGAACTTGCAGTACTGGATTGCCACTCTTGTCGAGGATTGAGGAGGGAATGCACTTCTTGTCTTATGAAAAACCGGTATGAGGATTGGGCTTCACTTTTTCCTTGCGATCCGCTCTGCAAACCTTTTCAACGCGGCAACCGCGGCGGGTCCTTCCTGGCAGCGATGGGCCTCGCCACCAAGTTTCTATAAGGAGGGGGACGCCAGTGGGATTGGAAGCACTGAATCATCAGCCATGGATAGCACAAGCGATAAGCTCACAAAGCAGCACCAATGTAAATTCGTTTTACTGGGTTTATTCATTATAGCATAGATACCTAGTTACTTCTGCTGAAAGGAAATACGAAAAATGACTGTTCCTAACGAAACTAAGCATTGCGGCTGGGAGCAGCGCTTTGTCTACGCAATTAAGGGTTCAGGCGATTTAGCCTTCATCCCAGACTCTCGTTGGACGACACTGACCCATAGAGGGAGCTTCTCGAAAGCTTCTGGTATGACAGGGCCTCGTCTAACAAGATTTGACTGGAAGAGGAGGAATGCTACAATTGACTTCAATTGGGCCAAATAGCCTTTCGACCCCAGGAATACTCAAGCCGTGGAAAATTCGATTTGACCGCGGAGGCACGACCCCGCAGATAGCATGTATACAGTTAACAGTATGGCATGCATACAGTTAACATGCTAGAGGGGGCCTACAGTATGTACATGCATACATGTAACATGCTAGAGTGGGCCCTACATTATGGCATATATGCAGTTATTATGCTAGAGGGGGCCCTACAGTATGATATGTATGCCGTTAATATGCTAGAGGGGGTCCTACAGTATGACATGCATACAGTTAACATGATAGAGGGGGCCCTGCAGTATGTACATGCATACATGTAACATGCTAGAGTGGGCCCTACATTATGGCATGTATGCAGTTAATATGCTAGAGAGGGACCTACAGTATGGCATGTATGCAGTTAATATGCTAGAGGGGGCCCTACAGTATGACATACATACATGTAACATGCTTGAGGGGGCCCTACAGTATGACATATATGCAGTTAATATGCTAGAGGGGGCCCTACAGTATGACATATATGCAGTTATTATGCTTGAGGGGGCCCTACAGTATGACATATATGCAGTTATTATGCTAGAGGGGGCCCTACAGTATGACATGCATACAGTTAATATGCTAGAGGGGGCCCTACAGTATGACATGTATGCAGCTAATATGCTAGAGGTCCTACAGTATGATACTCATACATACATGAGATAGTAGTCGAATATTTGTGGAATGCTGTGTTCGGAAAGTGATGTTGGAAGCGGTAAAGTATATGGCAGTAAAGTCGTGTAGCAGCAATTCCGAACATGAGTTTTGTCGGAAGAAGTAAAGTCTGCAATAAAAACATCCCGCAACATAACTGTCCCGCAGCAGTGATATGTGAGCGCTGAAGTATGTGCCAGTGAGATGATGTGGTAGTTAAGTATCATGCAGAGGTAATGTATGAATGTCCTGTAGCAGTGATATGTGAGCGCTGAAGTATGTGCCAGTGAGATGATGTGGTAGTTGAGTACCATGCAGAGGTAATGCATGAATGTCCCGTAGCAGTGATATGTGAGCGCTGAAGTATGTGCCAGTGAGATGATGTGGTAGTTGAGTATCATGCAGAGGTAATGCATGAATGTCCCGCAGCAGTGATATATGAGCGCTGTAGTATGTGCCAGTGAGATGATGTGGTAGTTGAGTATCATGCAGAGGTAATGTATGAATGTCCCGCAGCAGTGATATATGAGCGCTGAAGTATGTACCAGTGAGATGATGTGGTAGTTAAGTATCATGCAGAGGTAATGTATGAATGTCCCGTAGCAGTGATATGTGAGCGCTGAGGTATGTGCCAGTGAGATGATGTGGTAGTTGAGTACCATGCAGAGGTAATGTATGAATGTCCCGTAGCAGTGATATATGAGCGCTGAAGTATGTACCAGTGAGATGATGTGGTAGTTAAGTATCATGCAGAGGTAATGTATGAATGTCCCGTAGCAGTGATATGTGAGCGCTGAGGTATGTGTCATTGAGATGATGTGGTAGTTAAGTATCATGCAGAGGTAATGTATGAATGCCCCGTAGCAGTGATATATGAGCGCTGAAGTATGTACCAGTGAGATGATGTGGTAGTTGAGTATCATGCAGAGGTAATGCATGAATGTCCCGTAGCAGTGATATGTGAGCGCTGAGGTATGTGCCAGTGAGATGATGTGGTAGTTGAGTATCATGCAGAGGTAATGTATGAATGTCCTGTAGCAGTGATATGTGAGCGCTGAAGTCTGTGCCAATAAGATGATGTAGTAATAGGGTGTCATGCAGAGGTAATGTATGAATTAGTAAAACATTTAGCAGTAATGGCATGTGGTAGTAATGTCACGTATAAGAAATGACAACAGCAGTACAGTGTATTGCAGTTGCGCGGTGGTACTACTACATTCCATAATATGGCTTAGAAGTAGGTATTGTCGGCTGCAGCAGCCCGTAACAATGATGCCGTGTAGTAGTAGTGTCGCGAACGAGTAATGCAGAGAGCAGTAATATTTGCGGCACTAACATCACGTCGGTGCCAGTGCGGCACTAGCAATTGATGAAACTGTCGAAGCAGTTTCTTCAGTTCTGTAAATTCCCTAGCAGCATTGACGTGTGTCCACCGACTAGTGACTGGTGGCGCCGCCCCGCGTTCGGAGTCGGATCTGCCTGTCCCCTGGTGGACGGACGGTGAAACTCCATTAGGCATTACAGTATGTCTATTGCAGCCAGCTCAGACTACACCCACCCGGTTTTCAGAACTTGCCCGGGACTGGCGCCCCTCTCCCCCACACTCGGCCTCTCTCAGCGCCCCGAACATGTCACCATGATCTGGCACACACATATACGACCATTGTCATGACTGGTACTGGCGTATGTATCGGCAGATGCACATACATGTACACACTCTATGGTGATCTGACACACGCATGCACGTCCGCTGCCATGACTGATACTGGCGCATGACGCATCAGCAGATGCACATGTATGTATCTACTTTGTGGTGATCTGACACACAAGTGCACGACCGGTGCCACGACTGGTGCTGGTGCATGTATCGGCAGATGCACATACATGTACCTACTTTGTGGTGATCTGACACACAAGTACACGACCGGTGCCACGACTGGCACTGGTGCATGTATCGGCAGATGCACATTCATGTACACACACTGCGGTGAATATTGACAGACCGCGTTAAGGCATGCGTTGTGCCGTGCTGCGGAGGTCTATGCCGGTCTGATTCTGCAAAGAGCCGGTTTGGGATGCCGCATATACTGGGCCTCATGATTGGACGGGGGTGTCCTTCCGTTATTACGTCCCGGCCGGAATAGTGATGGAGACAATCGTGATAATCTCGTGCGATTATCTCGTTGGGGTAATCTCGTTTGTAATCGCAGGATCTGGAAAATATTACCCGCACCAAACACATTAGCTGATCACTTTAACAGGTGAATCACCAGTCAGGGAGGAGTAGGATCACTTCATTTCACCTTCACCTTCCTCTCTTCATCTTCATCATGTTGTGAACAGGTATTCATGATTTAATTGCTTCAAATTTCGGTTTCCCCGTTTTGTTGCTAAGTTATACCTATGTCTACCATTTCTACCACCGTACGGTTGGGAAAACTTCAAATAACCGATATATGGGACTCGATTGGGGTACAGTTTCATGACGATAGCAAAGAGTATGCATGCTATCAACGTCAGTGTACTGAGATACTTATGGCTCTATTAAAAGCGATATTAATCAGCGTAACAAAACCGCATTCTGAAATTTTGAGCTGAAACCATCGTTAGTAGTGGTGAAATTGGATGGTATAAAAACAAAGGAGACGATAAAAACGTTAACATAAACAGTTTGGCATTGGTATGAAATCGAGGTACTAGCAGGACATTCAAAACACGTCATTCGGAACAAAAGCCTAATTACTGTACTTCTGTGGCAACGTTTCTACACGAAGTCTTTTCAATAGCAACGCCTTGGCTAGTTCTCATATAAAGACTTGCAGAAGTCAGATTTCATATAAAGACGTACAGGAAATCGTTTGCTCAAGGACATAGTTGCATCTTTTCTCGAAAAAGCGCTCTTAGTATTCCGTCGTCTTTCTCAACTTTATTCTTAATTCGCACGATGAACAGCTACTTTAGTCTTTCGTGCATGCAGGTCTTGTAACTGATTACTCTGGCATCTATATATGTTTTGGCTAGAATATCAATGTCGATGCAGCCTGGCATGCCATGTTGGTTCATTCCAAGATCTACAACAGGCCCTTGCATATCCGTTCTTGTGGTGTGGTTGTGTTTTGCATATGCTGTTGAGTTTGTACTATTTTAGTAGCATAATGTAACACAGGACGTTAAAATTTCCTGGAATATAGAAATACCTGTTACATATTTGCATCATTGCTCTCGTATTGTGCCACTCAAAACATGAGTTGAAACCCGTCCGAAACACCGACTGGAACGATTCGTTTTTCTGTATTATTGGTTTATTTAGATAAGATACGCAAAGCGCATGTGTGCGGTATGGGACGACGGTGCTCATGTGTACGGTATGGGACGACGGTGCACATGTACGGTATGGGACGACGGTGCACATGCTGTACGGTATGGGACGACGGTGCTCATGTGTACGGTATGGGACGACGGTGCACATGCAGTACGGTATGGGACGACGGTGCTCATGCGGTACGGTATGGGACGACGGTGCACAGGTGTATGGTATGGGACGACGGTGCACAGGTGTATGGTATGGGACGACGGTGCACATGCGGTACGGTATGGGACTACGGTGCTCATGTGTACGGTATGGGACGACGGTGCACATGTGTACGGTATGGGACGACGGTGCACATGCGGTACAGTATGGGACGACGGTGCTCATGCGGTACGGTATGGGACGACGGTGCACATGTGTATGGTATCGGACGACGGTGCACATGCGGTACGGTATGGGACGACGGTGCACATGCGGTACGGTATGGGACGACGGTGCTCATGTGTACGGTATGGGACGACGGTGCACATGCGGTACGGTATGGGACGACGGTGCACATGTGTACGGTATGGGACGACGGTGCACATGCGGTACGGTATGGGACGACGGTGCACATGCGGTACGGTATGGGACGACGGTGCTCATGTGTACGGTATGGGACAACGGTGCACATGCGTTACGGTATGGGACGACGGTGCACATGCGGTACGGTATGGGACGACGGGGCACATGCAGTACGGTATGGGACGACGGTGCACATGTGTACGGTATGGGACGACGGTGCACATGCAGTACGGTATGGGACGACGGTGCACATGCGGTACGGTATGGGACGATGGTGCACATGCGGTACGGTATGGGACGACGGTGCTCATGTGTACGGTATGGGACGACGGTGCACATGCGGTACGCTTCGTGACGAATAATTTAGCGTAGTGTCATGTAGGGTTGCTTTATTGGAATGATATTCGTCCACAGAAGGTCGCGGTCAAATAACACGTGTTAACTTGTGTCCTGAGTGTTACCATTTTTGGTGTCATGATCAATGATATAGGGGAATCACTTCCTCAGAGTGTTGGGCGGTCCCTATATGCAGACGACTTTGCGATATGGTCACGTACCTCACGGACGCCGCTGATGCAAAGGCAGCTGCAGCTAGCCGTCAAACATCTGGAGCACTGGGGTAGTAAGAAAAGACTGTTGCCCTTCACTTCTGCCGCCGTCGCCGCCTATGTCCCAATATGGAGGTGTTGTTGTATGGGGAGAAGAAACCGGTGCAGCCGGTAGTCCGGTTTCTGGGAGTTCAATTTGACTCACGCTTGACCTACCGACATCATCTCAAAACGTTGCGAGATAAATGTGCTAAACCTCTAAATATCTTAAAATGTGTGGTTTGTATGTCTTATGGAGCAGACCGGGCAACGCTGCTCATGCTATGTCGACCGCTCATCCGTTCAAAACTAGACTATGCTTGTTGTATTTACGACGGAGCTTGTGTAACCAGTGAGCGTACCATGGACGCAGTTCATCACTCGGCGATTCACATTATTGCTGAAGCTTTCTGCACATCTCCATCGGCTAGTATCCTGGCGAAGGCTCACGAGCTCCCACTATGTCTACGCCGCAAACAGCTTGGAATGCGATACGCCTGCAAGCTGCGGCAACATCCGGGTCACCCGGCCTATGTCTATGTATTTTCCCACCGTGTGCTAACGATGTTCTCCGACGAACGGCCTGAGAGTGCCGCCCCATACGGTGTACG
Organism: Ashinkailepas kermadecensis; assembly: GCA_034440615.1. Classification (NCBI taxonomy): domain Eukaryota; kingdom Metazoa; phylum Arthropoda; class Thecostraca; family Neolepadidae; genus Ashinkailepas; species Ashinkailepas kermadecensis. The sequence continues at coordinate 435,463 of JAOTOM010004867.1, forward strand.
AATATCTAACATCTAACCCCATTTTATTGGATGTCTTATACCGCTTTACCACCATGCACAATGCAGGTTAAAAAAATGGTGTTGTGTTGGACCCCAAGCCACGTATGCATCTCTGGGAACAACTTAGCTGATGCTGCCACAAAACGTACGTCGCATGGTCCGTGCACGCGATCCCTACCTCTCCCTGCCCAATACCATTTTCGCACAATCTCGACGTTTGTGCATGCTAAATGGCAAGCTTCCTGGAACGCACTTTCTGATAATAAGCTGAGAGTAATTAAGCATCGCCTCCAAAAAATGGAGTTGGTGTTTGCATAGAAATAGGCGAGACAAAGTAGCGCTATGCTGCATGAGAATAGGGCATACATACGCAACTCGCGCTTACTTGTTATGTGGTAATGACATACCATGCTGTCCGAAATGTCACGCCCGCCTATCTATGCGTCATATCTTGCACTCCTGCTCCGGTTATGACGATGAGCGTAGACGGCACTTTGGACGCACGCAACCGATGGCACTCAGTGAAGTTTTAGGTAACGACTATTTAGTAAGGTGCTTAGTAGGTATAAGTTAGTTAAGGTAATGGGCATTGTCCAATCGGGGCGACTTTTTGACTACCTCACATAAATATCCTTCTCCGTAACATATGTACCAAGTGGAACAGGTTAAACGATGATGTCATATCGTGGCATATGTACGTACCTTTACCATTATTTTACAGTTCTGAAGATTTTGCTAGAATACGCGATGTGTTGACATGCAAGTAACCAGTATTGTTATGGGCGCTACATGACAAATGCGGTCGATCCGCCCTAAAGCACAAATAACCAACTAACACAACAGACGCTATGAGTGCCCTGTTGTCGCCAGCACGCAATGGTTATTCCTCAGATTCGCAAAGGTTGAAAATCCGATAGCAGGGCTGTTTTATCCTTTCTAAAAAGTAGTGTGCAGTTGGCGAAGATTGCCCACAGGTAGTCGCCCTTGTACTGCACAGTTCGCAGTATACAGTTGGTGAAGATTGTCCACAAGTAGTCGCCTTTGTACTGCACAGTTCGCAGTGTACAGTTGGTGAAGATTGCACACAAGTAGTCGCCTTTGTACTGCACAGTTCGCAGTGTACAGTTGGTGAAGATTGCACACAAGTAGTCGCCTTTGTACTGCACAGTTCGCAGTGTACAGTTGGTGAAGATTGTCCACAAGTAGTCGCCTTTGTACTGCACAGTTCGCAGTGTACAGTTGGTGAAGATTGTCCACAAGTAGTCGCCTTTGTACTGCACAGTTCGCAGTGTACAGTTGGTGAAGATTGCACACAAGTAGTCGCCTTTGTACTGCACAGTTCGCAGTGTACAGTTGGTGAAGATTGCACACAAGTAGTCGCCTTTGTACTGCACAGTTCGCAGTGTACAGTTGGTGAAGATTGTCCACAAGTAGTCGCCTTTGTACTGCACAGTTCGCAGTGTACAGTTGGTGAAGATTGTCCACAAGTAGTCGCCTTTGTACTGCACAGTTCGCAGTGTACAGTTGGTGAAGATTGCACACAAGTAGTCGCCTTTGTACTGCACACTTTGTGCATTCTGCATCTCGTATACCATTATAACATCCCGCTTCCCAGGCTACAACCCAATAATGTCATTGACTCGTAACGTTAAACCACTTTCCTTTTCAATTTCTGTTGAGGGACGTGTGTAGCCTCGGCAGCTTCCACCACCACCTCTCAAATACGTCATTAAATGTGACGGCCGAAGGAAGATAACGCGTCGCCCAGCGTCAACAGACCCCAGCGACACAAGAAAACCACACAGTCACGAAATCCTACCAGGTACCGTACACCGTGCCATGGTCCCATTGTGACCTCTGTGAACTTTCATGACGTATTGATGGTCTTGTTGTTTTCTCCCGACGAAGTACTCACAAGCGACACACGTGCGGAATATCTGCTATGATGCACACCTCAAGCTTCACGTTAGAAGAACCTTGAGTTTTTACGACGCATTCAACTGCTAGGTCACATAGCGTCGCCAACCTCTCACGCCGATTGGTCGCGGGTGGACTCGGTAATCCCGCCGGTTGCGAGATGCGAACCCACAATCCTGCGATCAAGAGTCCAACACATTACCGACTGAGCTACCGCGACCCCATAAAAGGGCAGGTCGCTGACTCAATGTGACTACCGTCACCTCTCACGCAATTCAACCTCATGCAGTCGTGATCTATTAGCAAATGGCTTTATAATGAAGCCCATATCGACCACTTCTACAATACACACAAATCCACTATATCGAAATCAGGATACTGACGACCCATATATGACCTATTTGACCTCTGGCGTACTTGACAATATCACCATCGTGATCTATGGGCAAATAGCTTTTAAATGGCATCCATACAGGCTATGCTCTTAGTCACGTAAAATAACACTATTTGGAGCTAATGTCAGGCACTGACATTTAACCTCTGTAACCCAGTATGGATTCGGCTGTGCATAACCCAAGTGTCATTAGATAGACAATTGAATGAGCAAGCACTAACTAATAAATGGAAATATGAAAATATAACTTTTTAATGGCAAGAGGACAATTAAACGTCACGATGTCGCTAAGGCAAAAATTTACTTTAAAAAATAGCACTTACTTACATTACGTTGGGAAAATCTTTCGCTTCCGAATGATAAGTTTGGCTAGCTAATTACTACCATTAAGAATGCAGGAAATACTTTATCTTCGAACTTTCTCCGCGACCTCAAAATTGTCATGTCATGTATCTGGTAACCCCTTTGATCTAGAAACATAAACATCCCAGAATCGCAATCTGGCTCATCCGAATCTCCTCCCCATGCGTCCGTTTTTATTAAAATCGGAGGTAGTGTGGTGAACAATTTGGCGCCTGCTTGATGAGATTTGCAATCGCTTTAATATCAGTGTCGCATGTTTGTACCACATATACTACCGCTACAGCTGGATACTCGACATGTATGCACTGAAATAGTGGCTACCGGATGGCTTACCCAGCTGAGTTTATAATTCACCGGGAGCTGACTATTTCAACATTGTGGAGTATAATTTTGTCTCTCCCGCTTCACAATATCTGCTCGCCCGAGTCTGTAGTCGTGATGCTACAGTTCACCACATAAGCCGCACTATGGGACGCGTACTAAACCGCGTTGTTGTAAGTAGTTGGTTATTATGTGATTGCAATATAACCACACCTGCCTATTTGTCTCCATCATTGGTGCAACACTGCTTCCTTCATGGCACATCTGATCTACTCTGCCCGACCAGGGTGCCACGATATTCCGCTGCCTATATCAGGGTTCCACCGCCTGTCATTGCCCGACCAGGGTGTCACGATATGCTGCTGTCTATATCAGGGTGTCACCATCTGTCATTGCCCGACCAGGGTGTCACGATATGCTGCTGTCTATATCAGGGTGTCACCATCTCCCACTTCCCAATCAGAATGCGGCAGCTGCGCCACAGCCGACCTCGCCATACCCGTAATCCGTCACGAGCGTCTCCTCCGTCTCCCGGACCATGCGGTCTCTGTGACGTTCCGTTTTCTCCGGCAACCGTCGACAGTCGGGCGACGAAGGAGGGTCGACAGTCTGCGGCTGACACCGTCAGACTGTCCAGACGGGTCGGGTGTCAGCCGCTGTAGCTGTCACGCACGGGCGTGGCGTTGACTCACGGCCGGTGACGGGTCCTCTCACGCGGTCCACGTGACGGCTCCTCTCACGCGGTCCTCGTGACGGGTCCTCTCACGCGGTCCTCGTGGCGTAACGCGGCGTTGACTCACGGCCGGTGACGGGTCCTCTCACGCGGTCCTCGTGGCGTAACGCGGCGTTTACTCACGGCCGGTGACGGCTCCTCTCACGCGGTCCTCGTGACGGGTCCTCTCACGCGGTCCTCGTGGCGTAACGCGGCGTTCATCCCCGAGCGCTCGCTCCGCCCGGCCGCGGCCTACCACCGCCTGCGAGATATTCGCCACGTGGTGGAGGAGCCGCGGGACGCGCGGCACGTGCCGGTAGAAAGGGAACATTCTACCGGTCAGCGGCATGCCAATCGGTCGGACAGCTCTGTGTCAACTAGCCCATCAGTCGTGCGTCACCAGCTGGACAGTCGTGCGTCATGAGTTGGTGCTGTGCTCATGTGGCGTCGCAATGCGCTCGGTGACCTGTCTAATAGATCGCGCTTCGTGGCAAGGGGCACATAATGAACTTCTCTCATGTTGATAGTGCATACCGATGTAATTTGTCTTGTTGTCGACTACCACTACCTTTCATCTCATGCCCAACGCGAGTTATCAGGGAGGTTAGCTGAAATAGAAGAAGAATGCACTCTGATTATCCATCGCAATGGTCAGGGGAGAATGGGAACAGTCATGATATCCCAGAGGGTGTAATTTGGCTCCTCCAGCACCTCCGGGACTCCAGGTCTCATCGAGTAGCTCTCAGCGAGCCAGATTGGACCCTTCTACAAAATTAATTGCGTCCTGATGGCATGAAGTGGGGTTCGCATTTCACGCCATTAGCGCCGTCACCTCGACTCCACGTTACGCGTGGTCCCGTGCAAATATAATACAAGGAAAGGAAGCAAACTTGTTCATGTGACAGGTGGTGCGTTCCACGACAGATCGACCAAAAATTTACCAATTTTACACCCACTAAATTTGCATTTGGACCAAAATTGGTGTACAGGGTAGTGATTGCTGCCAGAGATGACTTAGCAGTTGAATGCGTCGTAAAGAAAACTCAAGGTTCTTCTAAGGTGAAGCTTGAGGTGTGCATTATATAAGATATTACGCACATGTGTCGCTTGTGAATACTTCGTCGGGAGAAACAACACGACCACCAATATGTTATGAAAGTTGACAGAGTTCATAATGGCACCTTGGATACAGCGGACTGCCACCGCCGGTCAGAAGGTATTACCGATAGGTCATCCATAGGCTTATCTAAGCATGACGACGTAATTTCACTTCGGAATAAATCGTGGTTTGGTAATGGAAACATCTGATCATGCTGGCCCCACAACAAGAAGTACAATTATGCCTTCATTCTACCTGTAGGCATCATTTGCATGGACGTACAGTCGAATCCCTATCGTAGTGCAAACACACGCGTTTTTGTCACGGTACACATAGCGTGTTACGGAAAACGTGAACATTTTCACAAGCTTCTGTGGTTTCATTGGTCACGTTTTGGGCACTCCCGCATATTCCACATTATTGCACATTACTGCACTGCACTAAGCAGTGCACAATCGAACAACGATGGGATAGAACAACGAAATAAACATCAGATGATGATAACTTGTTTTTCCAACTTACACATGTGTAGGTCTCCAAGGCAGCTCTTGTAGCTTCCTTAACAAGCGCTGAACATTTTATCATCACCATAGTGTGGTAGCTTATTTCCGTGTAACGACGTAATTTTACTTCAGAACATCTGGTGGTTACTTACAACACGTATTGCATGCCATCAAACATGACAACAATACAGTCTGACCATATTCGGCCATGGTAACATTACAACAAGAAGTACAATAATACTTTCTTTCCACCTACAGAGCATCATTTGCATGTACGTAGGAGTCGAACACCTAATGCAAACCACTCTTTGCTATTACGGTGCACGTAGGCTGTGCCCGGAAACATCATTTTCACAACCTTCATGTGACTTTATTATTCACGTTCTTGAGACACTGCGCATGTGGACATTCCGCATGGGACACTGTGCTGCACAATGGTACATATGTTAGGAAAATGAAAGGAGATAAAAACAGCGTCGATTTGGCTTTGATAACCAAATCGTTACAAACGTTGTCGATTTCTAAGTTCGCCAAAACATAATTTTGGGGGCGAACATGGAATCTGGGGCCGTGGCACCTTAAGAATTGTCAAAATATTATCGGAAATTCCGAAAAATGGAACATTCTTAACGTTGTATATTTGCGCGATGGGTGAAATAGGACGTTTTCAGGCCATTTTATGTGATTTCTGGTCACTCCAACGCCTAGTAGGGCATGAAATCTAGCAATAAAATCGGGGCAAACAGTTTGGATTTCCAGAAGAGTTTTTTTTTAGATAGTAAATATCAATTAACAGATAATTTTAAGATGACATCTGAGACAATTCTTCCTGGCGCATCGCTTTGGGCGAGGAAATTTTTTTTTATGATCTGTAAAGGTTTTTTAACGAGTTAATTTTGAAATTGCATTTGCATTCAGAAATTTGTAGAGTTTTGAATATGGCATTTTTCAGGGACTTCTCAACAAGTACAGATAGCCAGCAGCCAACGGAATATATTTTGATTGTTGGAAAGTCAATTTTGAGTAACACATTTCCGCCAAATTAATTTTACCTATTTGTCGATTTTGGCATGTTTTGTTCTTCTAAGCCTGCCGGAGTTCTGAATTTGGTTTGCATCAAGTTTCCCTTCGGTGTATCCTTTTCATTCTTTTCATTTCTGACGCTGATTGTGAAAACAAAAATGTTTAAAATTGGAGATATAAAAAAAAAATAGTTATAAAAATTCAAAATTAGAAATTTCACACACAAACCACTCCTCTGGTAATGTGAAGGTGCTCACGTTTTGAATGGGGCTTACTGACACATTAGCAACAATTTTTTTTGTTATTCGCTTTGTATGGCGACGGTAAGAATCGACACAGTGACTATCACAATTGCTTGTAGCGTTTATGTACGTCGACAAAAAAAAATCACCAGGTGCTCATTCCACCAGGCGTTTTCGAAAACTGACTCGTACACTGAATCGGCCCTGCCAAGCCGGTCATCGTTTCCTTCCTGATGTCAAACCCTCTGTTGTCCACCGAGATTAATTGGGAGAAGTTTTTATTAGGATAAGTTTCAGTGTCCTCACGTTTTTCCGGATGAACATTCTCTTCGCAATTCTAGCCATTTTCCCTTGTGTGTGTGGGTGGGGTGGGGTGGGGGTGGGTGGGGGAGAGCAGTTTGACTAGCCTGCCACGGTGTTGGTGATTTCGTCTGTTGTTGTGTGTTGTGATGAGTTTGTGGCTGTAGGCAAAGTGTAGTGTGTAGGCTAAGAGGTAGAACAAGTGGAGCGAGGAGTATTGAGTTGAGGATAGTAGACGAGGGAGGGGTAGTATAGTTGACTTGAAGAGAGTCGACGAGAGCGTAGTTGAATGGTGTCTTGAAGATATTAGACGAGATTAGAGATGAGTAGAGATGAGTAGAGGATGTCTTGAGTTGTTGGTCATGAGTTGTGGAGTTGTAGAGTTGTTGATAGGCCGTACATGATGAAGTAGAGCAGAGTTGCTAGTACGGACGGTGCTGGTGTGGGGTATGGGGTGTAGAGGATGGGTTGGGAATGGGTTGTCGCCACAGTCCTCTTTTGCATTTCAAAACCAGAGCATACACTTTTAATAACTTTGATTTGGTTTGTTTTCTTTTATGCTTTGCCGTTTTTCTTTTCTTTTCAAGGAAATCTTTTTGGTTTTTCGTTTTTTTTTTTTAAGGTATCTTATTCCTGTGTTTCTTTTTCTGACTCTTTTTATTCGTACTTTGGTTCTCTTGTTAACGTATCCTTTGTTTTTTCCGTTCATCTTTATGTTCTTCCTTATATCACACTTCATGAATAATGCGCATAGTGGGAAGAAAGTGAAAGAGATGCTCGTGTAATGTTGGATGGTCGTTTTTGAGGAGAGTGGTGATGTTTAGGGAGACGTTGTTTGTGGTGCAGTATTTTGTGACATTGTGTCTCTCCTTGGTGTACTTGGTGCAATGTATAAGTATTTGTTTGATGGTCAGTGTTGGTGACGTGTGATGCATTGTGGTCGTGAACGTCTTAGTATGATGTACGAGTGAATTATTTGTTTTGTGTCCAATGCGTAGGCGTGTTAGCGTACGTTCTTTATGTCTGTTGTTTTGATCAATAGCGTCCCAGCGTTCGTGTTTGGGGCGTATTTCGTGGAGTTGGGATTCTACGGTGTCCCATGTTTGTTGAATGCGTTTGTTGATTGCTTGGTGTATTGTGGGGTAGTAACCAGATTGTGAGTAGGGACAGTTTGTGGTCTGTTGTATTGTCATGTTTACGTTTGCTTCTGTGCCTGTGTGCTCGTTGTCGTACATATTTGTGTGGCTCAGGATCCAGAGAAGAAATGGTTGTTGGGGTGTGGTTAATTTGCTATGCATGCGTAGTATTTTTGGTATGAGAGGGTGCTTGATATAGGTGCAAAATGTTATGCTGTGTGTTGCTGATTTTGCGTCTGTGACTAAATGACCCATGGTACAGCATCGCTGTATCAGGGTACAGCATCGCCGCTGTGCCCGTCTGTGGCTAAATGACCCGGGGCGGTGCTGTACCAGGGCACAACATCGCCGCGGTGCCCGTCTGTGGCTAAATGACCCGGGGCGGTGCTGTACCAGGGCACAACATCGCCGCGGTGCCCGTCTGTGGCTAAATGACCCGGGGCGGTGCTGTACCAGGGCACAACATCGCCGCGGTGCCCGTCTGTGGCTAAATGACCCGGGGCGGTGCTGTACCAGGGTACAACATCGCCTCGGTGCCCGTCTGTGGCTAAATGACCCGGGGCGGTGCTGTACCAGGGCACAACATCGCCGCGGTGCCCGTCTGTGGCTAAATGACCCGGGGCGGTGCTGTACCAGGGTACAGCATCGCCGCGGTGCCTGTCTGTGGCTAAATGACCCGGGGCGGTGCTGTACCAGGGCACAACATCGCCGCGGTGCCCGTCTGTGGCTAAATGACCCGGGGCGGTGCTGTACCAGGGCACAACATCGCCGCTGTGCCCGTCTGTGGCTAAATGGCCCGGGGCGGTGCTGTACCAGGGTACAGCATCGCCGCGGTGCCCGTCTGTGGCTAAATGACCCGGGACGGTGCTGTACCAGGGCACAACATCGCCGCGGTGCCTGTCTGTGGCTAAATGACCCGGGGCGGTGCTGTACCAGGGCACAACATCGCCGCGGTGCCCGTCTGTGGCTAAATGACCCGGGGCGGTGCTGTACCAGGGCACAACATCGCCGCTGTGCCCGTCTGTGGCTAAATGACCCGGGGCGGTGCTGTACCAGGGTACAGCATCGCCGCGGTGCCCGTCTGTGGCTAAATGACCCGGGGCGGTGCTGTACCAGGGCACAACATCGCCGCGGTGCCCGTCTGTGGCTAAATGACCCGGGGCGGTGCTGTACCAGGGCACAACATCGCCGCTGTGCCCGTCTGCTGTGGTGTGTGCGATTGGGAGCCGTCGGCATAAATGATGTTATAATTTGGGTATTGTGTTGTGAGTTATCGAAATAATTCCTGTTTGTATGCTTGTGTAGGTGTGCTTTGGCTTGTCTATTAGAAAGTGTGTTGTGGGTGTTTTGTGTTTTCACCATGGGCTGGTGGGAGTGGTTGTGAGATGGGAAGAGTGATGTGCAAGTTGTTTGCGTGTAGGTGTATTCAGCATCCTATTGTTGTCTTGAGTGGTGGTGCTTTGATGAGTAGGTGTTTGTGTCTAGTGCGTATTTTGAGTGTCTGAGTACATGGGTGTTGTCCAATCAGTCGTATTTTGTAGTGGTACCTAAGAATTGCTTCTGTTCGTCTGTGCTGTAAATGTTGTAGGTGATAAGATAAGTTTAGGCAGATGTAAATGTGAAGTACGTTTGTTGGTGATGTCATGTATGCTCCTGTGGCAATTCTGAGACATTGATTTTGAACTTTGTCGAGAACATTTAGAGACTTGACGGAGCAGCATTTTCTAAAAGTGGGGATTCGTATTCCATAGGTGGGCGAAAAATTGATTTGTATAGTGTGACGAGTGTATTTCTGCTAGATCCCCAAAATCTGCCGGATATTGCTCGTAGAAGATTTACTCTTTTTGATACGCGTTTCTGGACGTGTGGCTGAAAGGTAAGTAGGGTGTAATGAAATGCCTACAAATTTTGCCGTGATAACAAAAGGTAGGGGCGTGTTGTCTAATTTGAGTTGTTCTAGGCTTGTGTGGAGCTTGTAGCCGAAAATAATGCATTTGGATTTGTGTGGTGCAATGTGTAGATTCAGTAATAATAGTTTGTTGTGTAGTTCCGTAAGTGCGAGTTGTGATGTTGCTAGTGCGTAAGTTGGTGTTTTGTGGCATGTCCAAAGTACAATGCAGTCTGCGCAGTGTAATTTTGACCGAAACGTTAACTGAAATCGTGCTTAGACCGAAAATGAAAAGAAGACAGCTAAGACCCGAAACTGGCATTGAACCAGTGGTTAGGAATTTAATGTCTGCGGTGTGGTGCCCAATTTTGATTTGAAGTTATTCCTTCATAGTTGGGTGGTTTTTGTACTCCTGTGACTTTTCCGCGTAATATATACTCTGCTGTGCTATGCAGCTAGTTGTGTATTGTCACGCTGGGAAATCTTGGTAAAATAGATGCCCAAGCTCACTCGTCTCTCTCATGGTACACGACACTCACTGGCGTACCACTTCTCTGAACTGGGAGGCCATACGTCTATATCGAATGCCTGAAACAGGTCACACCGACAACGGCTGATGAGACGCCGTTCTGGCTCCTTCACCAGGGCTGTTGTTCACCCGGCGCCTCAATGGCGCGAGTTGAGGTGTGGCACTCCCTACGCTCTCGGACCTCCTCGACAAACGGTTCGCGCCAATTACCGGTGGAAATTATGCAGATTGGTCTGGTTACGCGACACCGCACGAGTAACACCGGATTGCCGCGTGCCGCGTCTACTGGGCTATTCGCTCCGCGGTAATTAGGGCACGTGAATGTGAATAGAGCATTTAGGATAGCGGTTTTGGGATACGCAGGAGCTGGCTGGAGACGAATCGCAAGCAGCCGCCTTGGTAAGCTATGATCGAGCACCGAAATCGGCCTCGAATGATAGCAGCGCGCATTGTCCTCATATAACAAAATCGCCTGCGCATTGCTCGCAGAAGGTCCGGGTCCCGCATCAGCCTATGTGAGTGAGTTGAGCGCCCGTTCAAATGTAATGGCATAATAACATAACGATTTGCGTAGCAGGAGCTCGCATCAGGGCAAGCGACAGCTTCGCTTGTTGGAAGGTCACATCAGGGCAAGCGACAGCTTCGCTTGTTGGAAGGATGGTGAAATATCATTTAAATATCGAAAGCCAGTGACTGGGATCGAGAGGTACTGAGGTGCCACTCTAGGGCAGTGTCGAAAGACAGTGACTGAGATTAGGATACACTGAGGCGCTACTCTAGGATAATCGTCTGTCGGTGCACACTGATCGCTCCCTGCGCATCTCTTGCCGGTGGAAACCCGTCATTCCGTAATTTCCAAAGTGGATGTCATGTTTGATTCCCACCTCGGGTGAGCGTGGAGAAGATGCAGCCGCACACATGCGAAGTACGTTCTCCTGCCCCCGACTTTCACAGACCAGCTTTGGCTGCGGCTGGGTTAGGTCGCTGGCTGAGCTGATGTAGTGTTCCGTGTGTGGTGAGTGTATTGGTGAGACCACGTTGTTCTGGGTTTTCGTCGCGGCTGATGACCTGCTATGCGAGGTCAATATCGGCGTGGCGTCATCCCATGGCTCACGACTCGCCGGAAAAGGTCTCGGCTGTCTCGGACGATGTCATTGCCCTGACGAAGCGGCGCACTTCACGCTTCAAACTTGAACCAGAGTAGCCTGGTGTGTCAATGGGCTCAGGGTCTTGGCAACGTAATCTAAGCTAACTAGTACGGTCGTCCCAGCCCATGAATGGAAAACATTCGCAAACAGATGTATTGTAGTCACTTCTTCGTGTCACCCGTCGCAATAATTAGCATGTTTTGCAGAAGAAACGACATGTTTCTTGAGTGACAGGATGGTTTTAACCATGCATCTCTGCCCACAACGCCAGGGGAGTCTCGATCGTTTGCTATCGTGGATTTTCAGCTCCGCAGGCTGTGCATGAGGTAAACCAGAATTGGAATCACTTGTCTCATATGATACTGGACGCAGCTTCGCCGAATTGCACGGGCTGCCTAACACTTGTTTCCATGTGGGAGATAATCTGTACATGACGTTTCTGCAGCGTTCATTACTTTCCATTCCAGCTGTGTGATGAAGTCTTAGAGACGCCATTCGTACCAAGCTAGGACCATCCTGAAGTCTAGCAGTAATTAAGAAGCAAGTACTCGTAAGCATTCATCTTACTTTCATTTTATTTACACCTTACAGAAAACGTCATGTCCAGTTAGAACTTGATGTCTGGCTGTGGAAATATATGCATTTATGAAGTATCCCAGACTTATAGCCGAGGAAATAAGCCGGTTGCACGATAGTAAAGATGAGAGGTAGAGTGGAGTGAAGCAAGTACAGGAGATATAGATGGAAGGAAGGAAAACAAATAGCCGCGCTTATCGTATATGCTTTTCTGATTGTTTCCATCTTCAAGACACGCATTGCATGCAATGCAATATATGCAGCATATGCACTCGCACACACACACGCACACACACACACACACATACACACACACACTCGGACATATATATATATATATATATATATATATATATATATATATATATATATATATATATATATATATATATATATATATATATATATATATATATATATATATATATATATATATATATATATATGTGTGTGTGTGTGTGTGTGTGTGTGTATGTGCGTGTGTATATGTGTGTGTGTGTGTGCGCGCGCGCGCATGTATGTAAACTAAAGCTAAGCTAAAGACTAATGGCATTGATCTAGAATAAAGCTGTGCGCCCATAGTTCAAGTGAACAGGGAAGGGAGAAAGGGGAGAGTGGAATAAAGAGAGAGAGAGAGAGAGAGATGAGAGAACAGAGAGCAGAGAGCAGAGGGAAGATGAGAGAGGAGAGAGAGAGAGAGAAAAAAGAAAAGAAAAAAGAGCGAGAGTGAGAGCGCGGCCGGAGAAGCAGAAGCAGCAGTAGCGGTCTGGCCGTCCGGCCGCCACACTGGTCGGCCCGTGAGTCGGCGGCGGCGCGCGACCACCGCCAGCCGGTGTGGGCCCGCCGTCAGTTGGTGAGCGCCCGCCACTCGGACAACCACGCGGCAGCGCGCCGCACGTGCTCCGCGCCGCGCCATCGCCGCCAGTGTCGCCGCCAGTGTCGCCGCAGTGCAGAGCGCCAACAGTCATTATACACACAGTGAGTGAGTGTCAGTGTTCGTCTGGACTACGGTGGAGCGGCGCGCCCTCCGTGTCAGGATGTGTGGCCGTGGCTATGTGGAGGCACTCAGGAGCGGCGCGCCCTCCGTGTCAGGATCTGTGGCCGTGGCTATGTGGAGGCACTCAGGAGCGGCGCGCCCTCCGTGTCAGGATCTGTGGCCGTGGCTATGTGGAGGCACTCAGGAGCGGCGCGCCCTCCGTGTCAGGATGTGTGGCCGTGGCTATGTGGAGGCACTCAGGAGCGGCGCGCCCTCCGTGTCAGGATCTGTGGCCGTGGCTATGTGGAGGCACTCAGGAGCGGCGCGCCCTCCGTGTCAGGATCTGTGGCCGTGGCTATGTGGAGGCACTCAGGAGCGGCGCGCCCTCCGTGTCAGGATCTGTGGCCGTGGCTATGTGGAGGCACTCAGGAGGCAGCGCCCTCCGTGTCAGGATGACTGGCACGTGGCTATGTGGAGGCACTAGCAGGGGCACAGCCCTGACCGTGTCAGGATCTGTGGCCGTGAGGCTAGTGAGGAAGGCACTCAGAAGTGGCACGCCCTCCGTGTCGTGCAGGATGTGTGGGCCGTGGCTGTCAGCTGTTGCGGTCACCACACAGGCCACTCGTGGCGGCAGTGTGGGCGCCAGCGTCGCTGTCAGGCGCGCCTGTCTCCGTGTCAGGATCTGTGGCCGTGGCTCACCACACAGGCCACTCGTGGCGGCAGTGGGGCGCCAGCGTCCGTGTCAGACGTGTGCCTCTGGCGGTCACCACACAGGCCACTCGTGGCGGCAGTGTGGGCGCCAGCGTCGCTCCGTCAGACGTGTGCCTCTGCCGGTCACCACACAGGCCACTCGTGGCGGCAGTGTGGGCGCCAGCGTCGCTCCGTCAGACGTGTGCCTCTGCCGGTCCCAGTGGCCGTGGCGGCAGTGTGGGCGCCAGCGTCGCCCGTCAGACGGCGCCTCTGCCGGTCAGGCCACTCGTGGCGGCCGTGGCGCCAGCGTGGCCCTCAGACGCGTGCGCCCCTCCGTGTCAGGATCTGTACCGTGGCCACTCGTGGAGGCAGTCAGGGCGCCAGCGTCCTCCTGTCAGGACCTGTGGCCGTGGCTATGTGGCGGCACTCAGCAAGCGCGTGATGCACACCTGTGGTTGTATGGCGGCAGTGTCGGGCGCCAGCGTCGCTTCAGACGTGTGCTTGGCATGACAGGCCACATCTTGTGGCGGCAGTGTGGGCGCCAGCGTCGCTCCGTCAGACAGTGCGCCTCTGCCGGTCACCACACAGGCCACTCGTGGCGGCAGTGTGGGCGCCAGGACGTCGCTCTGTCAGACGTGTGCCGCTGCCGGTCACCACACAGGCCACTCGTGGCGGCAGTGTGGGCGCCAGCGTCGCTCCGTCAGACGTGTGCCTCTGCCGGTCACCACACAGGCCACTCGTGGCGGCAGCGTGGGCGCCAGCGTCGCTCCGTCAGACGTGTGCCTCTGCCGGTCACCACACAGGCCACTCGTGGCGGCAGTGTGGGCGCCAGCGTCGCTCCGTCAGACGTGTGCCTCTGGCGGTCACCACACAGGCCACTCGTGGCGGCAGTGTGGGCGCCAGCGTCGCTCCGTCAGACGTGTGCCTCTGCCGGTCACCACACAGGCCACTCGTGGCGGCAGTGTGGGCGCCAGCGTCGCTCCGTCAGACGTGTGCCTCTGCCGGTCACCACACAGGCCACTCGTGGCGGCAGTGTGGGCGCCAGCGTCGCTCCGTCAGACGTGTGCCTCTGCCGGTCACCACACAGGCCACTCGTGGCGGCAGTGTGGGCGCCAGCGTCGCTCCGTCAGACGTGTGCCTCTGGCGGTCACCACACAGGCCACTCGTGGCGGCAGTGTGGGCGCCAGCGTCGCTCCGTCAGACGTGTGCCTCTGGCGGACCGTGGCCGTGTTTACACTGATGTTCTGAGGCTGCTCGGGAGTAGCACGGGACAGCCCTGAGCTCGGCGTCGGAGCGTCACGATCCCGCCGTGTTCACGGCTGCCTCGGGCACCCGTGGATGTTGCCCCGTCGTGGCGGCGGTGTGCTTCTCGCCACGTGTCTACCGTGGCTCGTCGCTGGGGACCTCTCTGGAGAGGGCCGAGTTGTGGTACGTTGACGTGGCCCATCCTCACTGGCCGACTGGCTGAGTATGACTAGGAAGTGAGGAATGTTGGGCCGAGGAAGATGTGCCGACATGTGGCCTCCCTTCTGGAACTGACGTGCAGCATAGTTCGAGGTAAATAGGGGACATTGGGTGCAGTTTGCAGATTGCATAGTAAGTCGGCCATGAGCCCGGGCATGTATCGGCTCTCTCCCTCTCTGATGGATGTCATCAACATCCCGTATCACGGTGTGTTTCGAACCCGCCGTGCAGCCAGCAGCTGTCACCCGTGAGCGACCCCTGCCACAGCTGACTGAGTCACCCGTCAGCGACCCCTGCCACAGCTGACTGAAGCTGTCACCCGTCAGCGACCCCTATCACAGCTGACTGAAGCTGTCACCCGCCAGCGACCCCTGCCACAGCAGCCAGCAGCTGTCACCCGTGAGCGACCCCTGCCACAGCTGACTGAAGCTGTCACCCGTCAGCGACCCCTGTCACAGCTGACTGAAGCTGTCACCCGTCAGCGACCCCTGCCACAGCTGACTGAAGCTGTCACCCGTCAGCGACCCCTGTCACAGCTGACTGAAGCTGTCACCCGTCAGCGACTCCTGCCACAGCTGACTGAAGCTGTCACCCGTCAGCGACCCCTGCCACAGCTGACTGAAGCTGTCACCCGTGAGCGACCCCTGCCACAGCTGACTGAAGCTGTCACCCGTCAGCGACCCCTGTCACAGCTGACTGAAGCTGTCACCCGTCAGCGACCCCTGTCACAGCTGACTGAAGCTGTCACCCGTCAGCGACCCCTGTCACAGCTGACTGCAGCTGTCACCCGTCAGCGACTCCTGCCACAGCTGACTGAAGCTGTCACCCGTCAGCGACCCCTGCCATAGCATCCAGCAGCTGTCACCCGTCAGCGACCCCTGTCACAGCAGCCAGCAGCTGTCACCCGTCAGCGACCCCTGTCACAGCAGCCAGCAGCTGTCACCCGTCAGCGACCCCTGTCACAGCAGCCAGCAGCTGTCACCCGTCAGCGACCCCTGTCACAGCTGACTGCAGCTGCCGCTGTCGAAGGACGGCGAGTGGTGGTGGTACATTAGGTGTCCCTGCGGTTGCACATGTCGAAGCTCCGGCGCGAGCCAAGGTGTCCACTGCAGGCATCGATCGGCCACACTGCCGTCGTGTCAGGCTCCTGCTGGCAGTCCACGCTCTGGGTCCACACTCTGGGTCACACTCTGGGTCCACGCTCTGGGTCCACACTCTGGGTCCACACTCTGGGTCCACGCTCTGGGTCCACGCTCTGGGTCCACGCTCTGGGTCCACACTCTGGGTCACACTCTGGGTCGACGCTCCGGGTCCACGCTCTGTGTCCACGCTCTGGGTCCACGCTCTGGGTCCACGCTCTGGGTCCACGCTCTGGGTCCACGCTCTGGGTCTACGATTTGGGTCCACGTTCTGGGTCCACGCTCTGCGCCACCATGTGCATGAACGGAATCCCCTAACTGCGCCTTTGGGTGGCTTGGATGGCCGGCACATCCGGCAGCTTAGCGGCTACGCTTGCAAGATTCCCGAACTCAGGAGGGTGGTACACTGCGTACTGAATCCCACATGGCATGGCCAATGTAGAGTCCGCACTGAGTAACCTCATAGCGATCCTCACAACGTGGAGTCCGCACTGAAGAGAGAACCAAAAAAAGAGATGAAGAGAAACATCACCCAAGGGACTAGTACTCATAGCACTCACAACGTGGAGTCCGCACTGAATCCCACATGGCATGGCCAATGTGGAGTCCGCACTGAGTAACCTCATAGCGATCCTCACAACGTGGAGTCCGCACTGAGTGACGTCAAAGTGATCATCACAATGATGGTTCGCTGATCCAAGTGGCTAAGGGAGGGGGGGGGAGGCTATTCATATTGATGCCTCCCATGATTGTTGGCTCCTAACCGAAATCTGATCGATCGGCCGTTTTCTCTACAGGCCGATACGCTTCGTAGCTGATAAGTCCAGCGGAGCAGACGACACTCATTTCTCCATTCATGTTAAAATGCTGTTATCTTGCAGTCTCCTTCTCACCGCCACGTGTTTAGTTTACATCGGCGGGAGCTCATGGTGACGCAGCGCTCCGGCGTGGGAAGCTCATCAGCATCAATTGCGGCGAGAGCATCATTTGTATTTCCAGGACATCACTAACCATAGCGTGAGTGGAACGACAGCGGCAATCATCCCGATTTCGATTGTTGATTTGACTGCGCGTATAGATACGCTTGGCTGAGTGCTGGCCCGGCGATCCTGTGCCGCACGGTGCTGTGAGAGACGATGTGTTGGCACTGACGCGGTGCAGTCCCAGCTCGGCTGCTCGCCGTAAGCTCACCTTTTAGGGGCGTTGGAAGTGAATGGCATCGGGTCCCGTCAGTTTCCATGTCACCCACTGGTTTCCGTACAAATGAAGGCACCCATTGTTTGGACTGCGATAACGATGTGACAACGTGAGCCAGTTGGCGGTGTACCCGATCTTTGCCTATCTTTGCCCATCGTACCGTCGCCGACCATATCGTATCCGCTACGGATTCGCCTGGCCTACACTACAACCCTCATTTCAACAACGAACTTGGTCGTACAACTGCTTTTTCTTTTCTCCTGTTTCACATTTATTTTGCGCTACCAACCCAACGCTTGCATTTGTCGCTGCAACGGTTCGCCGTGTTACCACAGCAGCAGTGTAATTATAGATATCCGGGAGACGCCAGCGTCGTGAAGCCCCAGTAACTAATAAACGAGCCTGCTCAGGTCATCACAGTTCCGCTGTCCACCAGCGCCGCGGTGCACGTCGGCTCTTGACACCGGCGCCTCGTCTGTGGACGGCTGATCGGTGGCGGTGTGTGACGTACCGGCGCCTCGTCTGTGGACGGCTGATCAGTGGCGGTGTGTGACGTACCGTCGCCTCGTCTGTGGACGGCTGATCAGTGGCGTTGTGTGACGTACCGTTCCGTGCTGGAGTCGGCGGTCGGCCGCACCTCCGGGCAGGTGCGCTATCGCCCACCAGCTGACACGGCAGTCTTTTTGCCGGCTTTGTAATGGAGCTCGCGTGGTGTGCGTCACGCCCCGGGAGTATGAGCTTGGGAGGGCGGCAGGCGGGCCGCAGACTGGACCTCCACACGGGCTCTCCGCTCGCGGGAGTTTCGCGGTTGCCGCCGGTGGGTTATCTTTAGATGGCGGAATTTGCACGGCACTTGGCCGACGGGTCTATGCTCCAGCGCGTGCGGATAGGAAATGGCGTGCCAGTGGTCTGGTTTTGCCGGAAACGACCGCTCGCACGCTCTCCGTTCTGTGAACAGTCTGGTCTGGACGGAGCTGGTCTGATGTGCCTGGTCTCGAATGCCGGCCTACCTCAGATGATCAGGAGCTCGTGAAAGGTGACGTGAAGCAACTGCTTCTAATTGTGTGTTCTGTCAGTCACATTGGGTCACGCTGAAACTAACGTGTCTAGTTAACTCCATACGATCCCACGTCCGATGTGAAATTGCCTGACATCAAAATTGTTTGGAAGCGGTGCCCTTTCTGATTGGTCATGGTATCTACCACACTAGGTTTGTTGAATCGGAGCTGTTGCCATCACCAGCTCATCTTTCCTCACAAAGTCGAACACTTCGGTTAGACAGTGTTGAGGGTTGTACCGCCAGAGACATTTCGACCAGGTACAAAGCAGGATGCCACCCCGGCAAGTACATACAACAGCTCGAGCTATACTAACCTCCGTCATCTCTCCATGGATGCCACCCCATCCAACACCACCACATTGCATCCCATCACGTCCCAGATGCCCATCTGTCAACGTGACGTCACTGCCAACCCACTCGCATCACATGGCATCACATTACGTCCTATCGCATCACATGGCATCACATTACGTCATATCGCATCACATGGCATCACATTACGTCCTATCGCATCACTACATCACATTACGTCAAATCACATCAAATAAATTATATTACGTTATCTCATGCCATATCGTCTTTGTTTTCCTTTTACGTCCTATCGCATCACATGGCATCACATTACGGCCTATCACATCATCAGATAGCATCACATTACGTCCTATCACATCACATGCTCATCACATTACGTCCTATCGCATCACATGGCATCACATTACGTCCTATCCATCAATCATCACATGGCATCACATTACGTCCTATCGATGGATAATGTCCATTACATAATCGTCCTATCACATCAGATAGCATCACATTACGTCCTATCACATCACATGCCATCACATTACGTCCTATCGCATCACATGGCATCACATTACGTCCTATCACATCACATGGCATCCCATCACGTCCTATCGCATCACATGGCATCACATTACGTCCTATCGCATCACATGGCATCACATTACGTCCTATCGCATCACATGGCATCATTACGTACTATAACATGGCATCCATCGTCCTATCGCATACATTGCATCACATTACGTCCTATACATACATGGATTACATCAGAAGCATTACGTCCTATATACATGCCATCATATTACGTCTATGCATCATGGCATCACATTACGTCCTATCATCACATGGCATCACATTACGTCCTATCATCAGATAGCATCACATTACGTCTCATCACATGCCATCATATTACGTCCTATCGCTCATGGCATCCATTATGTCCTATCATCATGGCATCCATCACGTCCTATCGCATCACATGGCATCACATTACGTCCTATCGCATCACATGGCATCACATTACGTCCTATCACATCGGATAGCATCACATCCTATCACATAGCATGACATCACACCATAACCTCACATCCCTCGTTCCAACACAGATACCACGATCCCAGCCAGTTCCAACCTGTCCCGTACTATCTCGTCACGCCCCTTTCCTTTCATCCTCCACTCTAGGCCAGAGACCGCGTCCCGAGGCCATTACGTCCCTCCGAACCCAGATCCCAGGCCGGGGTCCGCAGTCTTAGACTATCCCATCCCTTCCACCCCATCCTTGCACCCTCCCGACACGTCGACCCGCAGGCAAGAGTCCACCGTTACCGTCACGGTGGCAGTCGTCACGGTCCGGCCCGAGCCTCGCCGTCACGCTGTCGCAGTCACGTGATCAGCGATAGCACTCTGGCCCAACGTCACGGGCCGACTGGCTCTGATCGGCCCGTCACAGTGTCACGTGCTGACTCTGCTCATCAGCATCAGCCCGTCACACTGCTACGTGCTGACTCTGCTCATCAGCATCAGCCCGTCACACTGTTACGTACTGACTCTGATCATCAGCATCAGCCCGTCACACTGTTACGTACTGACTCTGATCATCACCATCAGCCCGTCACACTGTTACGTCTGTTGATCAATCTGACGGCACATCTGCCGGCTAGTCTGGCTAGTCTGACGGTACGTCTGACGGCTAGTCTGACGGTACGTCTGACGGTACGTCTGACGGCTAGTCTGACGGTACGTCTGACGGTACGTCTGACGGCTAGTCTGACGGTACGTCTAACGGCTAGTCTGACGGTACGTCTGACGGCTAGTCTGACGGTACGTCTGACGGCTAGTCTGACGGTACGTCTGACGGCTAGTCTGACGGTACGTCTGACGGTACGTCTGACGGCTAGTCTGACGGTACGTCTGACGGCTAGTCTGACGGTACGTCTGACGGCTAGTCTGACGGTACGTCTGACGGCTAGTCTGACGGCCCGTGTGTCGGCATGTCTGTAGGCAATATGACGTCACGTCTGTCGGCCAATCATTCGCGTCGGCGAAACACTGAAACGGCCAGCAGTGCCGCTCCGCGCCGTGGTGCCGTCACATGCAAATACGCCTGTATATAAAACCGGGAAATGAACGGCTAGGAACGTTTCAGGCAATGTTTCTGGGTGGGTGAGCGTGTAGCCGTTCCATGCAGCCATTTTCCTCAACCGGGGGGGGGGGGAATTCCATCTTATAGCTATTCCAACTATTTATCCAACTATTTACCCACCTATTTACCCATTGTCTGTCTCCCCTGGTGTTTGGTTGGCCGCCGGATCACCGCACACTTTCTCACTCCCAGTGCACAGGTGGTTGGCGTGGATTGGATGTATTGAGTAAGTATGTCTGATTATGAATAACCGTGCACAGATAAGCATGTCCGTAGAATGAGAGAATATCTGATTAGGTATTCCCAAACTCATATGGTATTCAGAACTAGCAACAGGTTGCAGTGCGCATGCTGGTGTGGATCGTAATTGATGTATACTTTGCTTGCTCACTTACATAATTCCGTGCAAATGTTGGCTAATTCCCAGTACCTCACCGTTACTCCATTTACAATTACTGACATATTGGTTCCTGGTGATGTATGCCTTGCTTTGCAATCCCAAGCGGATGCGGCGAGTAGATCACGAGTAGGTCGCGAGTAGGTCACGAGTAGGTCACGAGCCTCGAATGGTAACATTATCATCCGATACATTCTGAGACATGATCTGATCACTGATCTTCTGACATCTGATCCACATATCACCCGGGAGCAGAATTATGGATGTGAAATATGCCCTTTTCCCGTCTAGGTGCCATATATTTTAATTGTAATGGCATAATTTGCAAATGTGTGAATATGTATTACGGCTATGTGGTCAGCCAAACGGCTTGTCAGCTCCTTAGAGTTAATTATAACCACATCACGTACATTTATAGTGAACATTTCGTTGCACTGCCATCACGAAACTTGCCGAGGGCTGCCACGATTGATAAAACCATTAAGGTACGATATTCATTTATTGCCAAAGTTTGAGCTGTTTTTTTTTGTTTTGCTGCCACTGCGAAATATACACAAGGTACCTAGTTGAGTGAACAAACAGTTACTTTTCTGAGGCAATCCATAAAGATGTATCATTAATTTACTTACCGCAATTGATACAGTAGATTGATTGGAATGGTACGTTCCGTGATCGACTAACTGATACTCGAGGTCAGTTAGGTTTTATCAATCAATGTATATTTCAGCGCATTTTGAGCTGTGCCAGCTAGGTTGCCATCTAGCATCACTTAACATTACCAGTGACACATGCGAACATCCAGTGTTGGGCAATGTTAGGTGCGGTCACCGATCGCAGCTGCCTTGGTGTCTGCCGACGGCTGAAGCCTTCCGCTCCGACAGGTCCGATCTCCTCGACTGACGGCCGCTCGGTCGGGCTTCGTTCATCGGTCGGTCACGTCTGCCCTGCTATTGCCGCAATACTTGTACTCCCCCCCCCACACTCTCTGGACCGACCACCCACGCGACCCGCCTCCGGACGTGTGATGACCCTTGACCCGTCGCCGGTCACCGGGTCCAGGTCGGCTCGGGGTCGCTCGTGGCGCGTGTATGACTCCATTGCTGTCGCGTGGTCGAGCGTTTGGACACAGCTGTTACAAATGGTGGCCGGCTACAGGCGGCCGGCCGGCGCCGCTCCGACAAATTGGCCGCGCTCCACCATTAGAGCTGCGGCTGGCCCCACATCACAAGGGTGAACGTGCCGCCGCACGGTGATGCAGGCGCGCCAAAGCCTGCTGGCCTCCGCGACGTGTCTGGCTCAACGGTTATCAGCAGTCTGATCGTCCTTCTACATGTAGGACGTATTTTTGAACTATGTTAACGGGTGGGCAAATTGGATGAACAGCGGATAATTGTTTCAACATTTGTACGACGGTGTTGGCGCCACGCTAGGTGAGGAGTAGGCAGCATTGGATGGAAACCGTCCGTAGCTCAGCGCAGCATGGTATCACCACCAAGTGCTGATGCGCCTTTGGGAACCTTTCACGTCTTCTTTTTATCTGGCCACTTTTTATCGGCGTCGGACGGCGTCGGAATGCGTGCAGGGTCAACGATCCCGCAAATATCGTCCTTGAGCGCACGCACCTCCGCAGGCGGCGTCTTCAGGCCGCGTGTGCCATCCCGCACACAGTGGGCGTGTCCGCTTCCGTTTACTACCGGCTCGGTTGTGACGAACGGCACCTGTTGATGCCGGTCACCAACGGCGAGCCGCGAGTGTTGATGCCAACCACCAGCGGCGAGCCGCGAGAGTTGATGTCGACCACCAGCGGCGAGCCGCGAGTGTTGATACCGGTCACCAGCGGCGAGCCGCGAGAGTTGATGCCGACCACCAGTGGCGAGCCGCGAGTGTTGATACCGACCACCAGCGGCGAGCCGCGAGTGTTGATGCCGACCACCAGCGGCGAGCCGCGAGTGTTGATGCCCAGCCGCGAGTGTTGATGCCGACCACCAGTGGCGAGCCGCGAGTGTTGATGCCGACCACCAGCGGCGAGCCGCGAGTGTTGATGCCCAGCCGCGAGTGTTGATGCCGACCACCAGTGGCGAGCCGCGAGTGTTGATGCCGACCACCAGTGGCGAGCCGCGAGTGTTGATGCCGACCACCAGTGGCGAGCTGCCGCCACACCGTTGCCGGTAGCGCACGGCACGCGCCGCCGCGTGCACGACCGCGCCGGTGACGATGCCATCCGTGCGGTGGGGTCACTGGTGCGTCGTCGGCGGCGCACGATCACTTTCGCCTGTGGCGGCGCCGCACGCCGGGGCGTCCCACTGACGACGGCCGGGTCAGGTCGGGTCGCCGGCGCGACCGCAGTGACACCTGCCGTCGCGTGGTGTAACTCGCCGCCGATTTATCGCCCTGTTTACCCCCGGCAAACACAATGTCGTGATCGTAACTGCTTCCTGGCGCGACTGCGCGCTGGCCGCCGCCGCCGGCCACGTCACGTTACACCGCCGCAAGCCGCCGTATTTCAACACGTCGACCCGGGTCGGGCCGGGTCATCTCGCCGCGTTTGTTTTAGTCCGCCGCTCAATTAAGGCACCAGCGGCGTTCACCAATCTGTCCGCGGGTGGGCTATTATGTCGTCCGACAATTATTTCGAGCGTGTACGCATGCTGGACGTCAGAAGGTGCGCCGGGCTAAAGCGGGCCTGCCCGTCCGTCAGCGAGTGGGCCGGTCCCGGTGCCGATGATGGTGAACTCCTGCGTCGTCGCGCGGGCTTTGGCGTGGCGGTCGCCGCTGTTGAAACGTTGAAGGGCGTTGTGATTTGTTGAAGGGCGCAGAGTGGCGGCGTGTGCGAGCCGATGCCGATAGCTCCTCGCGACACGACGTTAACTTCCGTCCTGCCTGCCAACCAGCATCACCGACCGGAGGGATGTGCACCATTTATCCTGGTCCCCGCAGATTATGCGAGGCTGTTGCTGGGCGGGGGGGGGGTATTCATCGCGCCGACTATCCGGAGGCTGCCTCTGACAAACACCACGTGCCACCACCAGGAGGTCGCGGGAAGTTCTGTCGGTCGGTGGAGATGCAGTGGCGGTTGCGGCCACGCTCTCACCATTGATTGGCCACCTGTTGGACAACCGTCCAACCGCCGGCCGGCTGCCGACGATCACTCGCAGCCCGCGCTCCACCGAGCCTTTCACGCACGACACGCCTGCTGCGTCGTCGTGTTGTCTCGGCCACAGCTGGTCGCCGACGGTTGGAGTGTGGTCGGCAGTTTGGGCCATTGTCTCAGCTCGGGGCATCTGTCCGCTCGGAGCACCTATCAGCGGCGGTGACCGCCGGCTCCCGTCACCTCAGCGGCGGTGACCGCCGGCTCCCGTCACCTCAGCGGCGGTGACCGCCGGCTCCCGTCACCGTGCGGCGGTGGCCGCCGGCTCCCGTCACCTAAGCGGCGGTGACCGCCGGCTCCCGTCACCTCAGCGGCGGTGGCCGCCGGCTCCCGTCACCTCAGCGGCGGTGGCCGCCGGCTCCCGTCACCTCAGCGGCGGTGACCGCCGGCTCCCGTCACCTCAGCGGCGGTGGCCGCGCGGTGACAGAGCCGGCGGCCGGGTCAATGCGTGGTCGCCAGGATCGGCACGAGGCGTCGGACAGGGCCGCTATCACCGAGTGGCGTGTGGTCGGTGTACGTTACATAGTGGCCAGGACGGGGTCGGTGCTACTCAGCAGACAGCTCAATGGCTTGGTGCCGGCAATCATGGGGAGGTCACGGTGCGGTCGGCCGTCGGCCAGGTGGTGGCCATTGTTCCTACTACCGGTGGGTCGACTCATGTGATCTGGCACGCCAGGGAACAGCGCCACATGAGCCTGGTGCCTGGCAGGTGTTGTCGGTAGGTCCGTCTGATGCGACCGGAAACACCCAATACTGGCACTGCCGGAGCTTCCTCCTCTCTCCCGTGGTCATCGGCGATGGGAGACTGTCCTTCAGAATACCCTTGCCTGTCGTGGCCATGAGCTGTCATGGCAGCTCTTTTAAGCAAAAGGCAACTTAATTTACACACTGTGCTGGCTAGGATCGGGCATGATCGGGCATATTAATTTTTGCTCAGCTGGTTTTCATCGCCCTACATTTACCACAACTTGCATTAATCGCTCATCTGCGGACGTGCCACAGATCCTGACACGGTATATTGTGTACTTGTAGCGAGCGGCTATCAGACGGTGAGAGGAGATGGCCGAGCTGGCGAGTCGCCACGGCGCCGCTCTGGAGCCGCGCCGTGTGGCAGTTGTGGTGGACACCGAGGGCGGTCGCGGTCGACACCCGACCGTGTACCGCGCCCGCTCCGGCATCCACTTCCAGAACCTGGACAACTACGTCAGGCAGGAGTCCACCGTGCACGATCGGCTCATCAACACACACCGGCGCGACGGCAGCCCCGACAGCCGTCCCTGGCCGGCTGAGCCCAGCCCCACCTGCAGCCGGCGCGGGGCCGCCCAGCCGCCCAGCTCGCTATCGTCGCTGTTGCGGAAGCATCTGCTGCCGAGACAAAACTCACTGGGACAGCGGGAGGAGGCGGCCGCCCACTGTTGTCGCGGCCAGGGCGGTCGCGCGCTCGTGCGCAGCGCCAGCGACAAGACCGGCCCGTCGGCGGGGCGGCCGTCGCCGCGCAACAGCTCGCTGTCGCGCCACGACATCACGCGCCGATCCATCCGTCGCACGCGCTCGTCGGTCGGCGGCGCGGCTCGGCCGTCGCGGTTCGGCGGCGGGGCACCGTCGGCACCGACGAGCGCCAGCACCACGCCGTCGGCACAGCGACACCGCGCCGCGCGCCACGGCACCCACTCGGGCCTCGTCGACGCCGACGAGGACGCGACGGAGAGCGTGTCGGCGGAGCAAGGCGGGCAGGCGGCGGTGGCGCCCGATGGGCGTCGGCAGGTCAGTCTGCAGGACATCCTGCGGCTGGACGTCGGCGGCTGGATCGGTGGGAGACGCTCCAGCGACGGTAGACCGTCTGTTCGCCAGTCGGAGGGAGTTCGTGCCACGGCGGACGGAGCGTGGCACGACGGGGACAAAGAGCGTCGCATGCAGCCCGCTGATACTGTGCCGTCTTCCGAGGACAAGAAGGCCAGAAGTCGCACAAGCCTGACCGCCCCGGAGTCGACGGGTACAGCCCACCAAGGCACTGACAGGAGCGTCGATACACTACCCAAGTGCCTGCTGACGAGACAGAAGATGGGCGCCGACCTGCCGGCGGCGGCCAAACACCTCGGCGATATCCTGTTCTCGACACTGCCGCAGGGCACGGTCAGGTCGGCCGGCAGCAGTTCGGGCGTCAGCACGGCCACAGAGGGCGCCTGCAGTGGCGGAGACGTCAGTCCGCCGCCAGAGCTGGCCGCTGACGAGCAGGAGCGCCTCTTGGATAACGAGCCTGGCCGGCCAACGGCTGACGATGCGCAGCATCCAGCGAGAAGACGACCGGCAGACTGCCCCCAGCAGAGCAGCATCCAGCTGATGCTGTTTGGGGACGGCGACGACGAACTCTCTCTGCCGGGGTGTCATCAGTCCGGCATCGCCGGCTCCCCGGTGGTATCGAGGCTCGCTGATGGCAAGCGTAAACTGAGTGTGCTGAAGCGGTTGGTGAGAAAGTCCAAGCCGCTCAACTCGGGAGCTAACGGTGACGTCAGGTCGAGTGATCGCGGGGCTGGCGATGACAACTGCACTCAGCTCACCAGGTCGGAAGTGGCTGGTAAACAGCTCGGCATCTGGGACCGCATCTGGGAGCCTGCACAAGGTGAGTGGCAAGCGGCTATGCTGCCCATCCAGAACAATATGGCGGCACGATATAAATATGGCAAAGGAGGCTGACTTTGGGTACGTTCCCTAGGTGCTTGACAACCGTATCTAGTCGTATTCGTTTTCTTGGAATTCGTTGCCGAAGGGCCTATCCCACTTGGCCATGCACTTCACTTGGTGATGTATATGTTGATGTTTAGTTTGGCCTGACGATTTTACCTCTCGCCTTGAGCCCATTTCGGTAACGAGGCACCGGGATCGTGCCTTGATTGACCCTGAGACGACTGCTCGCTCGCGACGTAACCGTGTCGGACCGGCAATTAGGTGCCGAGACTTATCCAAACATCAGCGACTCGGTGCAAACGGCTGGCTCTCCGCTGTCGCCGGCCCAGCGCTGCCGTCACGGGGAGAGTTATGTGCGGATTAGGCTTGTTTACTCAGCGATCTGTACTCCTGCTGTTTAACATGGGCGAAACGGGGCCGTGGGGTCGGCCAGCCTGTGACGGAGATGCAAGGCAGGCGCTGATTGGTCACCGTTGTTTGTAAGGGGGATGGCGTGATTCGTGTTGTGTGCCAGTCAAGTTTTTTTTAGCGATCATTATGTCGTTGCACCAAATCATTGAAGAAAGTACTGTTATCGAATTTAGCACTATCCCAACAACACCATTTACACATTGGTATAGGTTGTCACTAGGAACTGTAGCATTCATAAATGTGGGAAAGCAGTCACAAACTGCACGATCAATGTCAATACCGCGCCACTTTGCCAACCCAAAACTCGATACGTTGGATATGGGTAAGTTCACATCAAGAACTGATTATATTTATATTTGAAAGAGGAGAGATGGAAAGACAAAGTAATCACTTGTTCAGCAGGCAGGTCACCTATTGAACGAGACCGCGAGCTGCCAACGACCGATCCGACAAATTAAACAGGGTGAGGTGTACAATGCACGGATTTTTCGCCAATGACCGTTACGGATCTGAATATTTAAAAGTGGAGGGCTTATACTTAGACCTCTCCGAGGGGCGCAAAATACTCTCTCAGATGGACGCCTTTTGCTGAAAATGTTGATGATGGGAGCACTCGGACGTCTCAGAAAGGCGCTTTAGTGGTGTGGGGATGGGGGATGGGGATGGGAGGAATTCGCGACGGGTATGCAGTTCGGCCTTCCAGTTCGGCGCCGTTTACCAATCCGAGGGCACCATTCTCCGATCAGCGCGCGCCGTGCTCCGATTAGGAAGGGGACGCATACCGTAGAGTATCCACCCATCTGGATCTGCCCATGCCAGAGGTGTGAATGATGAGCCAGACCCAAAGTTTGGAACAAAAAAGTATGTCTATCGTCAAAGGAAATTGAGCAGAGCGAAAGGGCAATAATGCAACGGTACCTTTGTGCAGGCTCAACAACTCAGACGGGACCCCAGTCGGCTGGTTATCTCAGACGGGACCCCAGCTGGCTGGTTGTCTCAGACGGGACTCCAGTCGTCTGGTTCTCTCAGACGGGACCCCAGTCGGCTGGTTGTCTCAGACGGGACCCCAGACGGCTGGTTGTCTCAGACGGGACCCCAGTCGGCTGGTTGTCTCAGACGGGACCCCAGTCGTCTGGTTCTCTCAGACGGGACCCCAGACGGCTGGTTCTCTCAGACGAGACCCCAGCCTGCTAGTTCACTCAAACGGGACCCCAACCGGCTGGTTCATGACACAGATTGTAACTAGACTGTCTAACTCCCTTGGATCCGCCTCTGGTTAGACATCTTAATTGCAGGAAACAAAGAGTTGGGTACAAGGTTCTAATGGATACATACAGCAGCTCTTCATTAGGGTAGGAAAAGCAGCATCCATGATTCGTATTGTTATATAGTACTAGCCGCTCTAACTCTTAGCTACTTCTAGCGCCTTTCCTCAAATCTTTTCCTACACACCAGCATTGCATTATGGACAGTAGAGCTGCACATTGCACATCGTATGGTATGATCATCATGGTAGAAAGAAAATCAAGGTGCGACTAGCGTGTCCTCGCAAATGTATGCTGAATCTCATATCTCCCACTGTTCTCCATCCGTCACAAAGTGTCGTTCCTGTTATCTTCGAGAATCTCCATATTTTGTAGGCGGGGTACTCGACCTGATACATTGCCTTGTTTAGATCTATTCCGTCATGAGCAATACATATAAATATTGAATAGGGAGAGGATGTGTGAACATCAGACATAGACGCCGGTGTGCATGCGCTTAGTTACGTCTTCGCATCTAATAGGCGAACGTTAGGTTAGAAAACACAGGCGGTTCATCCCTGCGCCTCATTGTAGAAGAGTAAATGTACCATCTCAGCCAGCGAGCTGTCCTCTAGCTTTCCGTCAGCTTTATCTTCTACTGTCTGTCACCTCTGATTCCCTGACACCACAAGCATAGCTCAGCCGAGATTCCGTGCAGTCCACATAGCTCAGCCGAGATTCCGTGGAGTCCACATAGCTCAGCCGAGATTCCGTGCAGTCCAGCACGGCTAAGTGCCAAACAATGCCATCTCGACTTGCATCATAATGAGCTCGACTCTAAGTCCCGCAATAACCTCGTCCACGCAAGAACTGTCGCGGCATTGTGAAAGCAATTTGCCGGTGACTTTTTACCGGTCGTGTTCGTTAACGCGGGTACTGTGCGAGAGAACGGTTAGCCGTCGTGTTTGTTAAGGCGAACACTGTGCGAGAGAATGGTTCGCCGTCGTGTTCGTCAAGGCGGACACTGTGCGAGAGAACGGTTAGCCGTCGTGTTCGTGCAGCTGAGTGGCCGCCTGTTATCCCGAAATATTTTGTCTGTCCTCTTGCTGCTAAGCGCGCGCACGGCAGTCCCATCCGACGACTGACGCTCATAAAATGACACCTGTTAGCGGTGGTTCATGGTACCTCCTCTCTGGGTCGTCGTTAGGTGAGGACGCTGATGTGCGGCACGCTGTGGGTTGTGTCTACCCCGCCGGAACCGGTCACGTCCCGGGTGGTCTGCACCAATGGCGTCCGGCCGGCCGGTACGGCGACCCTGCTCTGTGGATGACTATTTGACGACAGTTGCATCACGATCAGCAGATACCGTCACCAGTCGCACACGATTCGAACGCCACGTGTCCCGTGGCCGGCGCCCTGCCACGTAGTCACAACCGTGGGCACACGTGCTGGCGGATCCGTCATCCTGTGGTTCGTCATCCTGTGGCCGGCCGGCGGGCGGCCCTGGGCGGCCAGACGTGACGTCAGCTCCGGCAACGCCGGCCGCCACGTTCTGTCGTCGCCCATGTATTCGGCTCAGTCAACAATGTGCGCCGCTTTTCTGACGTGCCGCGCACAGGGTACCCACCGAATGGCCAGTGCGTTCGCTGCCCCGAAAATTCCCAGAGGAAATCGTATATCCGTCACGCAATTAGGCCCATCTCATTTTGCTGGCGGTGGCATCAGAATATGACCGGTCTGGGTCCGTGCGAATTTTGTGTAGATTATGTATTTTTGTATAGAAACGGATGATGCGAATATAAATAAGTATGCTCGATTATAGCCTTAGACCATTAACATCACAATTTACCATAGTAATAAATCGTCAGTGATGAATCGTATCGCAGTCGTAGGTCATTAATATCGTAAGGTATCGTAGCTGAGGAGGATCAACAAGGGAACGGATGGTAATTTGGCTGGTCGGTTTGGTACACACCACTGCCAATGGCGACACGGTACTGGTAGGCTGAGTGCCTAGGACTTCCGATGGCGACACGGTACTGGTAGACCGAGTGCCTAGGACTGCCGATGGCGACACGGTACTGGTAGACCGAGTGCCTAGGACTGCCGATGGTGACACGGTACTGGTAGACCGAGTGCCTAGGACTGCCGATGGTGACACGGTACTGGTAGACCGAGTGCCTAGGACTGCCGATGGTGACACGGTACTGGTAGACAGAGTGCCTAGGACTGCCGATGATGACACGGTACTGGTAGACCGAGTGCCTAGGACTGCCGATGGTGACACGGTACTGGTAGACCGAGTGCCTAGGACTGCCGATGGTGACACGGTACTGGTAGACCGAGTGCCTAGGACTGCCGATGGTGACACGGTACTGGTAGACCGAGTGCCTAGGACTGCCGATGGTGACACGGTACTGGTAGACCGAGTGCCTATGACTGCCGATGGCTACACGGTACTGGTAGACCGAGTGCCCAGGACTGCCAATGCGTATTAAACGTTCGTGATTATCAATGCAAACTGATTTGGCTGCCCACAGGCTGAGGGTCCGATAAACAGATGGGAATCCGGCGGATAAAGGGACGACCTGGAGGGTTGAATGAGAGCCCATTGGATAGAGGAAAGACCTGGTGGAGAGAACAAGGACCTATTGGATAGAGGAAAGACGCGGTGGATGGATCCAATGGATGAGCGATAACCGATATTGAAACTCAGTGAATAAATAAAAAAATCCGGTGCACAGAGTGAGTTAGGGTCGGTTCAAGAGAGTGGTGGCTGCATGGAAGCCCGTTGTTCGGTGAACAAAGTGGCACCACCACGGGCATATTGAGGAATGTGCATTCGGACGTGGTGGAAGGGATAAGAAATGAGGACTCGGCGCCAGAAACAGATCCAGAGAACCGGACGGAGATGATGAATGGTGAGGACTCGGGGACAGTGGTAGCTCCAGAACATCGGACGGACAGTAACGGGTGAGGACCAGACAGGCAGAGTGGCGGGTGAGGACCAGACAGACACAGTGACGGGTGAGGACCGGACGGGCAGCAACCGGTGAGGACCAGACAGGCAGAGTGACGGGTGAGGACCGGACGGACAGCAACCGGTGAGGACCGGACGGACAGAGTGCCGGGTGAAGACCGGACGGGCGGAGTGATGGGTAAAGACTGGACGGGCGGAGTGACAGGTGAGAACCTGACGGGCAGAGTGACGGGTGAGGACCGGACGGACAGAGTGATGGGTGAGGACCGGACGGGCGGAGTGACGAATGGGCGGCGGATGTGAGGGGGGAGCGCCACCACTGATGGCCCGGAACTTGTTGGCGTACCGTCAGTCCTAGAGAAGGCACTCGAGTGGTGGCTTGCGCAACCGATCCGATGGAAGATCTTATCCACGGTCTCACTGTCACTCTAACTAACGCCAGTAATGCTTACCTTCCCTCATTAATTATAGTGAGACGCTGGTCATGATTGCTACCTCGTTGTTTGGCCAACAACAGCGCCTGCGATGCGGAGAATTGCTTCAACAGATACACGTGAGAAAGCATCGCGTGGCTTCTACAATGGCCTAACGATCTGGTGTCGACTGTAGCCCGACACTGCCCAACGAGTCTGCTGGTGTCTGATGTCGGCTGTAGCCCGACACTGCCCAGCGAATCTGCTGGTGTCTGATGTCGGCTGTAGCCCGACACTGCCCAGCGAGTCTGCTGGTGTCTGATGTCGGCTGTAGCCCGACACTACCCAGCGAGTCTGCTGGTGTCTGATGTCGACTGAAGCCCGAGACTGCCCAGCGAGACCGCTGGTGTTGGATTGCAATGTTGTCATACTGGCAATGCGGGTGTTGATAAGTGCGAGGTGCGTATCACCAAATACAGTGGCGTCATTGCATTATAATGGGGCCACATAGTGACTGTTATGTTGGCTATGGTATGGCTGAAGCACTGGCAACAAAAGAAGGAAATAAAGCACAAAAGGAAATATGTGTGAAATGCGTTCGTTGTTTATTAGTACCTGTACACATAGGCATATGGGAGGCCCCAAAACTTCCGGGTCCACACGGATTTGTATGCAAATTATTCCTATTTAAAGCCGTAAGGTGAATGGTTAGGATTGGAGACCATGGGGACATGTCGCACAGACCGCTCTCCCGAGATTACACGCATGATTGTGCAACTTAGGTATGCCCTAGTTAACAATCAATCTGTTTAGCCAAGTGGTGAATGGTGGTAACCTTGCCAACTGGAAATGTCAGAGGCAGTCCGGGGCAGTCTGTTTAGCCAAGTGGTGAATGGTGGTAACCTTGTCAACTGGAAATGTCAGAGCAGTCCGGAGCAGTCTGTTTATATGTCACAGGATATTTGGCTTTCGTGTACAATGATCGGGGATTTACACATGTTGAGAGAGACGTTGGCAGATGCCTGTACCTCGTGGACGAAATTTCCGTTTGCCCTCTTTCAGTCGAATTTTTGACGATTTTACGAGGTTTGTAAAACAAATAATTGAAGCTTTAAAGGGCATTATCCCATCTTAAAATTGTGTCGCATATCAATTAATGCGAATGACCGCTACAATTAATAAGGTAACTGATGTATCGATGGATGGTGGTTGATTAATTATTGAAGGGCTCGGGGTATGTGAACTCCACCTATGCAAATGTACAAGTTAGATGTCAAGTTTTGAGGATGGTACAATGCAAACGTCGTGCTATTCCAACTACGTTCCACGGCATTTATATCAAATCGAACGTTCTAACACGTTTCCTGAAGTTAAAATTGCACCACCTGTTGATGGGATGTTGCGTGAGCCGTTTATCCGACGGCGTACGTGCTATTTTTGTCAGGCTACAGAATAGCCAAATGTTACGAGGGAAAGATAAATACCGGCTCAACGATTCCATCCACGCTGGTGCTCCTGATGCCCTTGCGAGGTTCTGTTGTTTATGTCACACTGCAGTAGTAGGAAGTAATCCCTTGAAATGCCCCGCTGAACCATGGGATCAGTGCGCATTGGAGCAGTGCACCTTATGAACCCTTCCTTTGGATCAGTGCGCATTGGAGCAGTGCACCTTATGAACCCTTCCTTGGGATCAGTGCGCATTGGAGCAGTGCACCTTATGAACCCTTCCTTTGGATCAGTGCGCATTGGAGCAGTGCACCTTATGAACCCTTCCTTGGGATCAGTGCGCATTGGAGCAGTGCACCTTATGAACCCTTCCTTGGGATCAGTGCGCATTGGAGCAGTGCACCTTATGAACCCTTCCTTGGGATCAGTGCGCATTGGAGCAGTGCACCTTATGAGCCCTTCCTTGGGATCAGTGCGCATTGGAGCAGTGCACCTTATGAACCCATCCCTGGAATCAATATTGAGTTCTTTACGTTTCAAGTTGCTGATTCCTCGCAATATTTTCCTTGAAGGTCTGCCTCATCTTACAGCTAAATTTTGTACAAGAATTGCTAGACTGACCGCATCAATCGACGAGGTCACCTGACCGTTGAATACGATGCATGTGATTTTGACCCCAGTCAACATATATGGGGAGCTGTGCCGCAGACATAAGCCAGCAGTCACGCCAAGTGTGGATTACGCTGGGTGGGAATTGGTACCTACCTCTCAGGCCAACTTGTTTGACGTCACACCATGTGTGTGACGATATTAGACTATCTGCATGCACCTTTTCTCCAGTATGCTAGTTTGGCCGCAAAACTTGCGCTATGTAGCTGCCAGATATGGGATTGTAACTGATCGTCTGTATGTGTGTTTGTAAATTGATGCGCATGGAGACACTCGTCCTAGGCTCGCTCCTGCTAGTCGACCTGTCCGAACGCTCATCAAGTGGCAAACGTCATACAGTCCACATCGGCAGGGTTGGTGGAATGGCAGGGCGGGCTTGTTGAGTGCTTGAAAACCGGCTATATCGCAAGCAGACATCACTCTATTTGTAGGCTCACGATGTAAGTATCGATCTGGTCTGACACCGATTGGCAATATCTTATCTCGGAATACAGCGCAAATCCGGGATGGATCTCTGTCAGGGATGCTACAATGGATCCGCGATGGATCTCTGTTAAGGATGCTACAATTCACAATGCAGTTCAAATCGCTCGTGCATTACTGGCTTCATGCCGCCGTCAAAAACTCATTGCACCACGACGCCGACGAATACGGCCACAGAGCGTGCCCTCTTCGTTACCATTCCACTGGTGTAGGCTTGTGTGATGGTCACACGTATCGAAATATATATGTGCAATGTTAATAACAGCCTGCCTTGTTAATAGTTCTTTGGCTTTTGTATAGCCGGTCATTTTCTCTGGTCATGGAAAGTGTCAGGTTTACCCTCACCCAATTAACCGGTGTCCTTTCTGGTGCACCGAGCAAAAAGCCGACCAAAATGACCCCCGGAATCTAATGTGAATAGTTTCACTTCTTGTGGTCAGGTGTGACGGCTCGGCCTCCACACGCTCTTTTTGTTCCTCTTCCCAAATGATACGTGATTTGCATGGCCCATGCGTCCAAAACACCCAGCTATTACGAAGATGGTGCATGCGATGGAAATGATCGTCTTGGTATGCATAGATAGATTGATATTGCAATTGCACTTGCAGTTGAAATTTGATTATTTTAGATGATTTGATGATTTGCTTGACAAATCTGCTTGGCGGTCACTCACCTACCTGTGCATGACTATTCAGTGCTTGGTCCAAGTGCTAGTTCGGTGGCTCAGATGCTGCCATGTGCATTTCTCCTGTTTTGCGCTGTTACATGACTGATTAAAATTTGAGCGAGAAACGCCAAACAGTATCAATTTGAATTGATCTGATATTATTGCTAGAAACGTGTGAGTACCTCCTATGCGCATGGTTAACAATTTTAGACTGATCTTAAAATGTTGGGTGTACATGCAAGCCTAACTTTTCCCAGAATATTGTGAATGAATGAAGTGATGTGAATCACTTTACAATATGTCTACACTATACCTACAATATGAGTTGTTATTCCAATATGTTACGCCAGCACCCCAATGCTCTTTTAGGCAGCCAATTTTCTCCCTCCCATCAACATTTGTTTTCAAACATCGGCCTTTGTTTGTAGGAAGCGCCATCTATGGTTACGTTTCACGTATGAAATGTCTTGATGTGCAATATCCAGTTGCCTATAGGCCAGTCCGTTTTTTCCATTCTATGTTAGATTCGGTGGACAAAAATAGGATTGCAGACATGTACCACAGTGCGCAATGAGCAAAGCCGACAACCCGCTCTGTTGATCCAGCAAGGCATTTCTTGCCCGCAGCTCAACAGCTCGACAACACACACTGTGATAACTCGAGGGAAAAACTGGTCATAAATCATTGCGGACAAAGTATGCTAGTTACAGGGGCGATTTTGGTCTTAATCGAAAGAGCTTCACATTTCGAACATATGGAGAAGTTCTATTGTACTAAAGATTGCTTAACCCGGGAATTTCAGAGGTAATACCTACTAGAGTGAAGGAAACATTTCCCTCCCCTCATTTTGCTTCCGCGAAATATCTCGGGAACCAATTGAGGTAGACAGCTCAAATTGTACACACACCTACATGAGTATCTAGTGCACCTTGTTGTAAAAGATCGACGTCCGGTCATGCATAGTGACATCATAATGACGTCTTAAGCGAAGTCCATGGGCATTCATATATTTGATAATTATTAGATAGCCTTTGCTATGCGAACATTCTGCACTGTAAATGTGACCTAATAATTGCTCCGCAGAATAGATTCAAGATATCCTTGTCTTAAGTGGCTGAAATTATTCTAAAATACATCCCTAAGATATGACACACAGGTAAAATATGGGTCTCTGACGGCACGTCGAGCCGTTTTCCCGCCGTTAGACGTACGTACCTACATGGCTGATCCACGACAAGACCCAGTCTCTCCCGGAACTGCTGCTGTAATTCCTTCCTTATTTCTTTCACACGCATCTTGTTTTCTTCGCCAGACACTGCCCACACTTTGATCTCCAGACGGTAAGAAATGTGGAGAAGGCATTCAAAGCATCGAATCCAGGCATGCATAGTTGAGAGACCGAGCTGGCATGCACCCTCGCGGGCAGGTCGAGCCGCGGCAGCAGACAGGTCATTTATCTGATGAGGTGTGCACCCACAAATGGTGCATGTCATGCTGCTGCCGGTGTTGGTCAGAGCGTTCGCCACCTTGCTGTCAATCATGGTGAGGTGAAGATTATACGCCACTCTGAAACTGGTACCGTCTGTTGCGGCGACGTGGGTCGGCCTCAGTAGACGTATCTCGGATTTAACACTGTCTCGTTCTTTCCGGGAGGCCTCTGCTGTCTCGCGCTTGTATTGGATCCGCAACGGCCGGCAGAAGCGGATTGAAGACGGCGTGGGTTGGTCCAGACGCAAATGCCACCCACTGTTAGTTGCAAAGGCATCAGAGTGGTACAGAACATTTTTTTTCTGCAGCTTCATCGCCGTCTCCCATCTGTTTGTATACAGCTTGCCTTGTAGCCTCGTAAAATTCCCATTTGACGTGAAGCACGGCCGAAGTGCAGGTGCTGGATGACGTCGACTGCTGGTCGGCAGGTGAAGCTGAGTCGGTACGGGCGACAGACGGCAGACATGCCACCAGCCGCTGCGTCGTATGATCCAGGAGAGCGTGTAGAGAGCTGACGTATGATCCAGGAGAGCTGACGTCTCGGTGAATTACATGCTGTTGACTGCCGGATAGCACTCTACCTTGGCTTCATGCACCATTCCATAAGCAGGCAGGATGTCTGTCTTCGCCGCATCATTCGTCACTCGGCGGACCATACGGTAGCCGTGCACAGACAAGTCAGCTGACACACACATTGCCATCGCCCGGTCTCCTGACACTCGCTCGGGTTGGCTCACTTTAGAGCTCCTGAGAGCCCGGCGAATCTTGCTGGGCCGATTCGGTTATTCCCCTACCTGTCGCAGCACGAAAGCCGCGTCATTCATTCCCTCAGCACAAACACTTTGCCTAGCAGCCTCCACGAGCTACAGAGAACTGTGCTGTTGAGCAACTCTTGAGGACGCCCGACGCTGAGAACGGGCGCTGAACTGATCGTAGATTCTACCTGGTCGCCCTCGCGCTCCCTCCACGGCCTCGTCATCAAGCTTCATCATCACTCACGACGTGGTCACCACGCTTCAGGGACACGTAGAACACGTCTCCCGAAAGATAGGTCGCAAACTGACTTCTGAATTTGCGTGTCCACAATCTTTTTCGTGTCCACAATCGACGACTCAATCGGGAGATAGTCCTGAGGGATTTTCTCCATAACCAACTGCAAACGATAAGTAAATACATGAGCATAATAGTTTCCACGCCCAAACGCTATTGCGCTGGTTAACAAGTCCACTAATTCCTCTCTGCTGACAAGCACCTCCATGTTCACTGTTCGCAAAATCCAACCACACTGACCAGACCGCTACAGGCAAGGACAGCTCCCCTGGCATGGGAAACGCTCTACGCGACCTATCTCGACTTAGTCGCCTCGTCAGTTAGGGGATATTTTTTGCACAGCGATCGCTGGAACAGGCTTCCCGCCAGCCGGCGCGTCGCGGCGTCCGACTGAGGCTTCCCCGTGCCGGCCACAGCATCGCACCGCGACCTTGCGGGGCTTCCCCGTGCCGGCCACCGCATCGCACCGCGACCTGCCGGGATACAACTGATCACTACCGGTGTTAGAGCAGATAGGTGCAGCTGAAACTTACGATTCATATAGTCAAAGGATCGCTGATTTCATTGGGATTGGTCTCTGGTTGTGCGCTGTTGTGCGTTTTTTAAACCTTAATCGAACTTGGAGGTACTAAAAATGTAACGACTGTTGTAATGACTTATTTTTTTAATCAAAAATATAATATTGTGAAGCGTTCTATGCCTTTTTGAATTCCTTAACGCATTAAGAATGTTCTCAGCTATCATTTCATACCTCACTTGTCCAGGTTTTTAGAATGCATCTTACCTTTATCAGTCGCCAAACTCCGACAACATTTGTGCACGCGTGCATCGTTTTTTTCCATACGTAATGTTGTCCATGTTAATGGACTTGTTACTATATCAAATTTTGTGAAAATTGTCATAAACACTGTGACCTGGTGTGCGTCAAGCATCTGCTGATGCCATGGCGCCACGAATATGGCATCAAAAAATGGTTAAGAAATGCATTTCTGGCCAATTTTTCCCTTGAGTTATCACACTGTGCAACGGCTCGAATGACCCTTCCAGATCAGCAACTGTAGGCACTAACATAAACTTGACACCTTCAAATCTATGTTGCTCCATTTTAGAGTTCCAAATATGGGTTCCCGAAGTCGAAATTCTTATACTTGAGTAGACCTGCTGCGTTGCCAGTGGCCTCTCGATCAACAAAATAACTTATCCGCAATAGAAGTTCCTGAGCATCGATTCCCCCCTCCCACCATACACACTTGTCTCGTGTTCTAAAATCTGCATAAGTAACTGCAGAGCTACTGCGCTTCATGGAGTATTCATTGCTATCAGCTCACACATTACCAGAGAACATTGATTACTCCGCCCTGCCAGTTGTGGCGTGATTAACTGCCCGTCGCCGCAGTTCTCATTTTTCATTTTCGTGGGGCGACACCCGTCGCTCTTTTCGTTGGTTTCTTGGGGTGACACCCGTCACCCCGCGTGGATTTGTTTCATCCCATCGTATCTCTGTTCCCTGTGTTTCTGTGTCCGTCTCGTTTCTTTAAGTTACACTAGGTAGGGCTTTTTTCCCACGATGGGAAAAAAACACAAAAAAGATACTGACCCCAGCTCGCCACCGGACTCCGAGACGGAATTTCCGCCGCTGACCACGCCTGACGACCATCGCGCGAACCCGGACTGTGCACATGATACTACCGTTGATGACCCGCGCCAGACAATTCCATTGGACGACGCCATAGAAGCCCTTTGTCCCTCACCGACCCCCGCTCGTACCAAGACCTCACCTCGCAATTCCGACCAGACCACCACTCTCCACGCCACAGACCCACGCCCTAACCAGACCACGCCATCCCAACCTGATCCCATCGAACCCTACCTCGACAGTGCTGGCTCTTTCATAGTAGTCAAGCCTGTCGAGGAATTCGTTTCCTTCCGCCGTATTAATGTTTTCTGGCCGACCAAACAACTCCTCTCCATCTGCTCCTTAGCCAATCCTGATATCGAAGCCCCTGCCAACGGAACCCTTGTCATCAAAACCCAAACCCGAGCCCAGACCAAAGCCCTCCTCCGTACCACTATATTTTGTGGTAAATCCGTCACCATTACCCTACATTCCAACCGCAACACCATCAAGGGCACCGTCTTCGCGCCGGAGCTCCGCTTCATGACTGAGGCGGATATCCAGACGGAGCTCAGGCCGGAGGGGGTGACCCACGTCCACCGCATTACCTCATTTAAAGACGGCCAGAAACGCGATACAAGCCTCCTTGTCCATACCTTCAACTCTACAACTCCCAAGACCCTCCTCGCCGGCTACATCCGATTCCAAGTCCGCGTATTTATTCCCAATCCCCTCCGCTGTTTCAATTGTCAGCGCTTCGGGCATGGGAGTAAGACGTGTCGCCAAACCGCTCGATGCCCTAAGTGCGGAGAAACACCCCATCCTGATTCCACCTGCTCCAAGCCTGCCCACTGCCTCAGCTGTAACACGCCCGATCACCTCACCACATCCAATCAATGTCCAGTTTGGCGCAATGAAAAGGAGGTCTGCGCTGTCAAGGCCACAACCGGGGTCTCATACCCCCAGGCCCGACGGTCTGTCGAAGCTACCTCCCCATCAACAAAAACGTACGCCCAGGCGGCCACCGTTGCTCCCCCACACATCGCGTCAACACTATTTCTGCCTCGATCCAAACTGACATGATTCCCGGATTAGCCCCACTCAAAAAACTTGCACCACTCACCACACCTACACAAACCACCCTGGCTCAAAACACACAGACCATTCCGACCAAACAAACGCCAACAAATTCCGCAAGGAATTCCAGACCCCGCAGCCATTCGGCTGCCGGGGAAACGCGAGCCACTTCGGTGGCGCACCGACCGAACCCGGGCGCCCCGCCCGGTGCAAGCCGGCGATCACGTGACCCGACCGACTCCCAACCGGCGGGATCCCCACGGCAGTGGCCGGCCGGCGTGATCCTGCCAAGGTCACCGGCCGGTCGGACGGTTCAGGCGGATCAACCGCCGCCGGACGCACCCAACACACATGCCTGCCCGAGCTGCAATCGTGGCTGCGCCAGGCACCGAAAGGTGCCGACAAATATAAATTTTATATGTCCATATTTCTACAATGGAACTGCCGTAGTTTGATTTCCAAATGGGCAGAAATGAAAGCCTTTTTTAGCATCTTAACTCAGATTCTCATCGCACTCCAAGAAACATGGTTTTTGCCTACAGACATATATAACTTCAATCTTCCAAATTACTCACTGTACCGTCACGATGAGGTCCGTGGACCACATCGCAGTGGCGGTGCAGCACTGTACATCAACAATGATTTTACACATACACAAATTACACTTAATTCATCTTTACAAGCCGTAGCTTGTACATTACGTTTCCATGGGAGGAATATAGACGTATGTTCTATTTATATTCCACCACACACAGACAACACAAATATTTTGACAGAATTAGAAAACCTTATAGCAAAATTAAAGAACCCGTTCGTCTTACTCAGCGATTTCAACGCTCATAGCCCAGCGTGGGATAAAAAATGTATACACCCAGACACTCGCGGACGCATTATACAACACATGTTAGACCGACACAATTTAGTAATACTTAACACTGGAGAGCCAACTTTTTTCACCTCGGACACAACACAGAAACTGCAATAGATTTGACAATTTGCTCTCCAACTTTGGCCAACGATTTCGATTGGACCATAGACACAGACATTCATGACAGCGATCATTACCCCATCAAATTAATACCAACCTTTTCAACTGCTACTGATAGTACACCCAAATTTATCCCACGCTGGAACATTTCAAAGGCCGATTGGACAACATTTCAGGAACTTTCTTATATTCAATACGACCCCAACATTTCTCCCGTCGAAAACATCAACTCAATTACACACACACTTTTCGAAGCAGCATCCACCACAATTCCACTCACGAAACCTTTCACAAAAAGAAACCCAGTACCTTGATGGTGTCTAGAAATTTCACAAGCAATTGCGGTTCGAAAAAGAGCATTCAGGAAGTATTTACGACATTCCAATCAAGAAAATGTAACCACCCGTAACCGGGAACGTGCGAGAACCCGCCGCATCATTCGCGATGCTAAGAGACGTTCATGGTCCTCATATCTACAGCAGCTCACTTTTCAAACACCTTTAAGTAAAATATGGCAAGTAATCCGACGTTTGTCCGGACGCTCCCCATTTAAATCTCTACCGGCCCTCAAAATCCACAATCTCACCATTACAGACCCACAAACCATAGTAAATACCATAGCTGATACCATAGCCCATAATAGCTCCGACGAGAACTATCGACCTAATTTCTTACAAAATGCACACCACACCTTTCACACCAATATCGACCTCTTTGATTCCGACAATACCGATTACTACAATGATTCTTTTCATCTTTCTGAACTGGAGAATGCCATTTCATCCGCCGGCAGCACTTCAGTAGGGCCTGACAAATTACATTATTCCTTCTTTCGACATCTATCTGACCACACCAAACAATGCATCTTAGACACATTTAATTCATTATGGTCAAATCATATCTTTCCTGAAGCATGAAAAAAAAACTATCATCATCCCCATTCCAAAACCCGGCAAAGACCATAGTAACCGAAGTAATTTTCGACCCATTGCACTCACCAATTGTTTAGGAAAACTTTTTGAACGAATAGTTATTAAAAGACTGACCTGGCACCTGGAAACAAATTCACTTTTATCTCCCTTTCAATATGCTTTTCGGCGAGGACGCAGCACCATAGATCACCTTATTAGATTAGAAACAGACATCCGCCTAGGCTACAAAAAAAAAACATGAACACACAGTCGTAGTATTTTTAGACATAAGCAAAGCTTACGATATGGTTTTCAAACCCGCATTACTTTTCAAAATTCAGCAACTCGGTATAAAAGGACACTTCGCTCATTATTTAGTAGGTTTTTATCCGGTACTCGCCCATTCCACATCAGGTGCCGGTCAGCCATCTCCGATCCACATATTCTTCAAAATTGACTAGCACAGGGAAGCTGCATTTCACCAGTTTTATTCAACCTCATCATTGACGATCTTTTCGCCGACATGCCTATTAACGTATTATACTCTTTGTTTGCCGATGACAGCGCAATTTGGTGTTCCGGAAAAAATTACGAGCATTGTTTAATTCACCTACAAAACGCACTAGACAAAACACATCAATGGTCCATGAAGTATGGTTTCATTTTTTCGGCCACAAAATCTGCAACCATGATATTTAGCAAATGTTTTGCCCGCCCAATACCAGAAACACCGCTTCACCTCGGAAGCAATGATATACCTTTTGTAAATTCGTTTAAATTTCTTGGTATTATTTTTGACCGTAGGCTTTTAATGCATAAACACATCAAACACATACAGAACAAATGTTTTCACCGACTGAATTTATTTCGATGCATCACTTCTTCATCACTTGGAGCCGACCGTCATACACTTCTACTACTTTACAATTCTTTAGTTCTACCCATAATTGAATATGGATCCGTAGTATATACCGGTGCTAGCACATCCTCCTTACACATTTTAGACACCATTCAAAATAAATTTATCCGTATCGCACTCGGTGCAATGACAATTTCACCCATCATTTCCTTAGAAGTCGAATTGAGAATTCCTCCACTAGCTCTCCGTAGAATGCAGCAAACACTTAGGTACGCCTCCAAAATTCAATTTCACGCAGACCATCCCACACACGCGTCATTACAAATTCTCCGAAATTTACATAATGGTTATTTAGGTCCAGTCGAAAAACGAACTGGTCTCACTATAGCTTCTCGAGTCAAAACATTTTCTGAACAACTTTATTTCACTATTCCACGCCTTACTTCTCTTTCTCCACCAACTACACCACCGTGGCAGATAGCCGAACGACACATTTTTATTTAACCACCACTCCAGAATCACAGCTTTGTCCAGAATATACGAAACAAAAATTTTACAAATTTCGGGCTCGTTATTCTCATGTTCCTTTTGTTTTTACTGACGGTTCGAAAGGCGCAAACTTTACAGGAAA
This sequence comes from Ashinkailepas kermadecensis, assembly GCA_034440615.1. Lineage (NCBI taxonomy): Eukaryota > Metazoa > Arthropoda > Thecostraca > Neolepadidae > Ashinkailepas > Ashinkailepas kermadecensis. The sequence goes on from JAOTOM010004867.1 coordinate 479,748, forward strand.
TGCCATAGTTTCGGGAACAAACAAAAAACAACATCGACTACCAGACGGAACATCAATCTTCATCGCCGAATTACATGCTATCCTCATTGCCCTCCGTTACATTCGCAATCGTTTTCTCTGTCACCCCATGCGCAGCGTCGTCATTTGTTCCGACTCCAAATCTGTTTTACAATCTCTTTCGTCACTTTCTTTTTCATATCATTGCCATATTTATATTTATGAAACATTAGGAACACTTCACCTGATGGGCGTGGAGGTCCGTTTCCTGTGGGTGCGCAGTCACTGCGGCATCCCAGGGAACGAAGAAGCCGACACATTAGCAAAAGCACCATTACACCTCCAAAACATCACAGAAATTCTACCACATTTTGAAGGTATTAAATCATCAATACAACAGAGCATTCGACATTTTTGGACACAAAATTGGACACAAAACACGAACGAACCATACACAATTACATATCATCAAACCTGTCGTCGATATCTGGACCACATCATATAAAAAAATCGACACGAAGAAAAAATATTATCACGTTTACGCATCGGCCATACTTTTCTTACACATCGATATATCAACACGGCTTCACCCAGACCTTCATGCCCATCATGCAACACCTATCTTACAGTTACACATATTCTTCTTCACTGTCGGAAGTTCCACGGCCCTCAAAAAATACTGACGGACTATTGCCATATACACAACATTCCATTTTCTCTGCCAACACTATTGGGGGATAATCATCCATTTCTCCTCAAACTACTTTTCAGTTTTCTCCAACAAACCAACCTGCTCCAGGACATATAAACTGACTTTTCCAGCACTATAATTTTTATTTTTCCCTTTCCGCGGCACGAAATAGCCTGAGGAGGCCGAAGTGCCTAAACTAACAAAATGAAAAAATGAAAAATACTGCGCTTCTGGCAGATTTGATGGACACCAAGGTAGTAAGCGGTATCGGCACCACGAAGCCGACGAACACCAATACTGGCATTTGTTATGATGCCTATAGCTTAGTCGAAACATTTCCGAGCGCCCAAGATGGCGACGCTCATGGAACATGCTGGTGGGACCGCGATATATATGGAACATGCTGATCAGACCGCGATATATATGGAACATGCTGATCAGATCGCGATATATATGGAACATGCTGATCAGACCGCCATATATATGGAACATGCTGATCAGACCGCCATATATATGGAAAGTTCATGGGTAATTATGTGAAGCCAATTCTATCACAAGTGTCCTATGAATGAATATTCCACCAACAGTGAAGTTTTTCCAAGTGCAGTCTGGAAACTTACATAATTCCTATGACGCGGAGCTTGCCAGAACGCTCCGCGACTGGGACCCATGAGACGTGTGGCGTCACACACAGCAGAATTAGCGGAATAATTGTGGCAAAGACCGCATCTCATGACTACACGTACCTCGATCTGAAGAGGCTCGCCGCAGGGGAGGGTGGTGGAGGTGATGCCTGGGGTGTCTGCGCCGGGTGGTCGGCAGCCCAGCTGACCCGTTACAGGTAATGTGGTGCTCCTCCAATGACGTCATTTATCGCCCAGTGTGACGACTTCACAGTAGCTTCTGTGCGTACGTTTTCACAGTCAAGATAAATTTATGATGGTAATGAAATGAATTGACCGTTTGTCTGTAGTTGACCTGAATGGGATCCCATGCTGGGCTTCGAATGCCTGCACCTACACGTACTGCTTGTTTTATGTGTACGTGTTGCCCGTACTGCCACTGTAGAGGGGACACCTGGGGTAGATCGCCGATATTTTCCACATTTAGCATTGCACCTAAGCGCCGTTTATGACAGGACTGGACTGACTGACTCACAACACCCCTCCGTATCTTCCTGTGACATAACCCATTTGTGTTTGAGGGGCGATAGCAAGGATGTGTTTGCTTGTGCTGTGTGACTGCCCGGAAGTTGAAGAAAAGCAACACGGCGTGTGCAGCTGACCACAGCCGTGGATCCATATCAACACCACGACGTGTGTAGCTGACCACAGCCGTGGATCCACATCAACACCACGACGTGTGTAGCTGACCACAGCCGTGGATCCACATCAACACCACGACGTGTGTAGCTGACCACAGCCGTGGATCCACATCAACACCACGACGTGTGTAGCTGACCACAGCCGTGGATCCACATCAACACCACGACGTGTGTAGCTGACCACAGCCGTGGATCCACATCAACACCACGATTCAGTGTGTTGTTGGTCCAGGCCGATATGAGCATCCGATGCGGCAGTGGAGCCAGAGTGGCAGGACTGCAGAGTGGCAGGACTGCAGAGTGGCAGGACTGCAGAGTGGCAGGACTGCCGAATGGCAGGACTGCAGAGTGGCAGGACTGCCGAGTGGCAGGACTGTAGAGTGGCAGGACTGCAGAGTGGCAGGACTGCCGAGTGGCAGGACTGCAGAGTGGCAGGACTGCAGAGTGGCAGGACTGCCGGGTTCCACTGTGGCGACGGTCCGGCTGAAACCGGCCTCATTGTGTCTGTTCATTCAGCTCGACACTGGAAACCAGTGTGGTTACGGCCAAAGCCACCATCAGGCTTCCGAGTGGCTCACACAGACAGTCTCTGTCGGCGGACCTCAAGCGTCAGCGTGTCGAGACGATGACTGATTGCAGCGCCTGCTATTAGCTGGCTACTGTCCCTTCTGGCGTGCTCGCTGGTGTGTTGCACCAGTGATTCACCAGCGTGCGTCATCTCTCCGGCCGCTGTTGGCGCTCTGGCGCGAATTGGCCAGCAGCGTCTCTTCACGACCAGTGGCTCCGTATTTCACTTTGCACCCTGCAACTGTTGCAGCCCCCTTCTCCTTGCACACCACCGGCCCGTGGTCCAGCTCAGCCCCTTCTCCTTTCACACCACCGACCCGCGGTCCAGCTGAATTCGACTTCCCTGCACATCGCGCACATTACACCAGCCATTACACATTACTCCACTCATTGCACATTACACCAAACATTACACATTACACCAGCACATACACATTGCACCAGTCATTACACATTACACCAACCATTACACATTACACCAACCACTGTAGATTGCACCAGCCAATACGCATTGCGCCACCAATTCCACATTTTATGTACCAGTCATTATGCATTACACCAGCCATTATGCATTACACCAGCCATTATGCATTACACCAGCCATTACACATTACACCAGCCATTGCACATTACATCGGTCATTGCAGATTGCACACACCAATGTAATATTACACCAAAAATACACATTAAGCCAGCTATTACGTATTACATCAGTCATTATGCATTACACCAGACGATACATATTACATCAGCTGCACACATATACATCACATACACCACCATTACTTATTACACCACACAATACACATTACACCAGCAATTACACACTACACCAGCCATCACACATTACACCAGCCAATGCACATCACACCGCACAACACACATTACACCACACAATGCGCATTATGCCAGTCATTACTCATTGCACCAGCCATTGCACATTACACCAGCCATTACACATTACACCAGCCAATTTCTGCACTAACATCTCGACTGGGAATGGACTCCAGGTCGCCGCCCGGCCATTCTGGCTGCCGCAGTGTCTCTTGTCGTGTGGGTGCGGCTCCTGGCGGCTGCCGGGCGATGTGTCCCCTATGTCTTGTCGTGTGGGTGCGGCTACTGGCGGCTGCCGGACGATGTGTCCCCTATGTCTTGTCGTGTGGGTGCGGCTCCTGGCGGCTGCCGGACGATGTGTCCCCTATGTCTTGTGTGGGTGCGGCTCCTGGCGGCTGCCGGGCGATGTGTCCCCTATGCGACTGCGAGCCTCACGGACTGTAACGGTCTGATCTGACCAGTGTCACACGGACTGTAGCGGTCTGACCTGACCAGCGTCACACGGACTGTAGCGGTCTGACCTGACCAGCGTCACACGGACTGTAGCGGTCTGACCTGACCAGCGTCACACGGACTGTAGCGGTCTGACTTGACTAGCGTCACACGGACTGTAGCGGTCTGACCTGGACCAGCGTCACACGGACTGTAACGGTCTGATCTGACCAGCATCACACGGACTGTAGCGGTCTGACCTGACCAGCATCACACGGACTGTAGCGGTCTGACCTGACCAGCATCACACGGACTGTAGAGGTCTGACCGGACCAGCATCACACGGACTGTAGCGGTCTGACCTGACCAGCATCACACGGACTGTAGCGGTCTGACCTGACCAGCATCACACGGACTGTAGCGGTCTGACCTGACCAGCATCACACGGACTGTAGCGGTCTGACCTGACCAGCATCACACGGACTGTAGCGGTCTGATCTGACCAGTGTCACACGGACTGTAGCGGTCTGACCTGACCAGCGTCACACGGACTGTAGCGGTCTGACCTGACCTGACCAGCGTCACACGGACTGTAGCGGTCTGACCTGACCTGACCAGCGTCACACGGACTGTAGCGGTCTGACCTGACCAGCGCCACACGGACTGTAGCGGTCTGACCTGACCTGACCAGCGTCACACGGACTGTAGCGGTCTGACCTGATCTGACCAGCGTCACACGGACTGTAGCAGTCTGACCTGACCTGACCAGCGTCACACGGACTGTAGCGGTCTGACCTGACCTGACCAGCGTCACACGGACTGTAGCAGTCTGACCTGACCTGACTTGACCAGCGTCATGTGACATGCCGGGAAGACCGGGTGTCCGGGTGTCGAATGTCGGCCGTCATCGGGGGTAGGCTGTGATGCGTTGACTACCGCGCAGTTTGGAAGATGCGGTGGGGTTGTCTTCTGGCGCCCGCCAACAGACGCGCCCCACAAAAACCTTCGGCGCCCAGTGGTGGTGGCAGATGGACTCGTCGGTGGCCAGTGGTGGTGGCAGGTGGCCTCGTCGGTGGCTAGTGGTGGTGGCAGATGGCCTCGTCGGCGGCCAGTGGTGGTGGCAGGTGGCCTCGTCGGTGGCCAGTGGTGGTGGCAGATGGACTCGTCGGCGGCCAGTGGTGGTGGCAGGTGGCCTCGTCGGCGGCCAGTGGTGGTGGCAGATGGCCTCGTCGGCGGCCAGTGGTGGTGGCAGATGGCCTCCTCGCCACCGGCGCAGCGACTGCGGCGCGCTGAGGAGCGCTTTCGCCGCACTTTTGGTGGTCGGTTTTGTTGTGCACCGGCACGTCTCCGGTCGTGGGTGGTGATTGTTCTCCAACTGGCCCGGTGGGGACGGCTCGTGGGATGGGGGAGAGTCATCACCAGCTGCCGAGCACGAGTGGGCAGCGCCGGCGACCGGCCGGCCAGGCCTCCTCTCCCGTCACCGCCAGCACACCACCCAGGCCTCCTCTCCCGTCACCGCCAGCACACACCATGACCGGTCGGCCAGGCCTCCTCTCCCGTCACCGCCAGCACACACCACGACCGGCCGGCCAGGCCTCCTCTCCCGTCACCGCCAGCACACACCATGACCGGCCGGCCAGGCCTCCTCTCCCGTCACCGCCAGCACACACCATGACCGGTCGGCCAGGCCTCCTCTCCCGTCACCGCCAGCACACACCATGACCGGCCGGCCAGGCCTCCTCTCCCGTCACCGCCAGCACACACCATGACCGGTCGGCCAGGCCTCCTCTCCCGTCACCGCCAGCACACACCATGACCGGTCGGCCAGGCCTCCTCTCCCGTCACCGCCAGCACACACCATGACCGGTCGGCCAGGCCTCCTCTCCCGTCACCGCCAGCACACACCATGACCGGTCGGCCAGGCCTCCTCTCCCATCACCGCTAAAATAGCCAGCACTCTGCGCCAATGGACTGCATCATCGGACTTGCCCGGCTGAAGTGTGCCGGTCAGCCAGTTCTGTGCCGACCCAACTGAGTCAGCTGGCGTACTGCTATTTTGTCGGCTGATGAGCTGCTAGCCAGCTGTCGGTCACAGGGTCCAGCTGTCGGCTGGTCAGCTGCCAGCTAGCTGTCGGTCACGAGGTCCAGCTGTCGGCTGGTCAGCTGCCAGCTAGCTGTCGGTCACGAGGTCCAGCTGTCGGCTGGTCAGCTGCTAGCTAGCTGTCGGTCACAAGGTCCAGTTGTCGGCTGATGAGCTGCTAGCCAGCTGTCGATCACAGGGTCCAGCTGTCGGCTGGTCAGCTGCCAGCCAGCTGTCGGCCACAGGGTCCAGTTGTCGGCTGGTCAGCTGCCAGCTAGCTGTCGGTCACAGGGTCCAGCTGTCGGATGGTCAGCTGCCAGCCAGCTGTCGATCACGCGTCCAATGACCATGAACAAGCACAAGAGATGATTTACTGATAGTGCAGAACAACCACTAAACAAAGCAGAAAGCAGCTCCACCAATCGTCTAAGCTGCACGCAAGCTCGTGACACGGTGTTTGCGATACTGGAACTTCCACCTGTGGTGACAAAAGTTGTCGGACATTGGCCGCAGTCGTGCGGAAAATATCCGGCAAATAGGCGGAAAATAGGCGGCAAATAGGCGGCAAATAGGCGGCAAATAGGTGGCAAATAGGTGTCAAATAGGTGGCAAATAGGCGGCAAATAGGTGGCAAATAGGCGGCAAATAGGTGGCAGTCTGTGGTGATGTGCAGCACGACCAGTGGCCGCACCTAGGTGTCCCGTGACAACTGCATGCTCTGTGTGGCAACGGTGCGCTCTCTAGGGTGAGTTCGAGGGGCGAGGTGTGAGGTGATGGCATTCTCTGAGAGGTGAATACATGGCTCAGTGGGGTGGTGGTACTCTGTGTAGAGTTACTGTTTGCTCTGTCAGAGGTGTATACTCTATGAGGAGGTGAATGTATGTCTCAGTGGGGTGGTAGTGCTCTGTCTAGAGTTGCTGTGTGCTCCGCTAGAGCTCTACGCTCTCTGAGACCACTCCGCGGCTTGTCAAATACTGCATGATCAGCGAGGATGTTGTGCAAGATTACTGTTTGCTAAATAAGATGACTGTCTGGCCAATTTTGCACTGAACATTGTGGCGGCTACGCGCTCCGTGAGGTTGCTGTGATGTTGAACATTGTGGCGGCTACGCGCTCCGTTAGGTTGCTGTGCTGTTGAACATTGTGGCGGCTACGCGCTCCGTGAGGTTGCTGTGATGTTGAACATTGTGGCGGCTACGCGCTCCGTGAGGTTGCTGTGCTGTTGAACATTGTGGCGGCTACGCGCTCCGTGAGGTTGCTGTGCTGTTGAACATTGTGGCGGCTACGCGCTCCGTGAGGTTGCTGTGATGTTGAACATTGTGGCGGCTACGCGCTCCGTGAGGTTGCTGTACTGTTGAACATTGTGGCGGCTTCACACTCCGTGAGGTTGCTGTACTGTTGAACATTGTGGCGGCTACGCGCTCCGTGAGGTTGCTATGATGTTGAACATTGTGGCGGCTACGCGCTCCGTGAGGTTGCTGTGCTGTTGAACATTGTGGCGGCTACGCGCTCCGTGAGGTTGCTGTGCTGTTGAACATTGTGGCGGCTACGCGCTCCGTGAGGTTGCTGTGCTGTTGAACATTGTGGCGGCTACGCGCTCCGTGAGGTTGCTATGATGTTGAACATTGTGGCGGCTACGCGCTCCGTGAGGTTGCTGTACTGTTGAACATTGTGGCGGCTTCACACTCCGTGAGGTTGCTGTGCTGTTGAACATTGTGGCGGCTACGCGCTCCGTGAGGGTGCTGTGATGTTGAACATTGTGGCGGCTACGCGCTCCGTGAGGTTGCTGTGCTGTTGAACATTGTGGCGGCTACGCGCTCCGTGAGGTTGCTGTGATGTTGAACATTGTGGCGGCTACGCGCTCCGTGAGGTTGCTGTGCTGTTGAACATTGTGGCGGCTACACTCCGTGAGGTTGCTGTACTGTTGAACATTGTGGCGGCTACGCGCTCCGTGAGGGTGCTGTGATGTTGAACATTGTGGCGGCTTCACACTCCGTGAGGTTGCTGTGCTGTTGAACATTGTGGCGGCTACGCGCTCCGTGAGGTTGCTGTGATGTTGAACATTGTGGCGGCTACGCGCTCCGTGAGGTTGCTGTGCTGTTGAACATTGTGGCGGCTACGCGCTCCGTGAGGTTGCTGTGCTGTTGAACATTGTGGCGGCTACGCGCTCCGTGAGGTTGCTGTGCTCTGCGGGAGAAGACTTCACGTGTTATGATAATTATGCTGTCTGTACGAAGTTTGTGTCCGGTCTGAAGATACTTGCATCGGCCGTTAGATGATTGCATGGTCTTTGTGGTGGTCTTGTGGTGGTCTTGTGGTGGTCTTGTGGTGGTCTTGTGGTGGTCTTTGTGGTGGTCATGTGGTGGCCTTGTTGTGGTCTTTGTGGTCTTTGTGGTGGTCTTGTGGTGGTCTTGTGGTGGTCTTGTGGTGGTCTTTGTGGTGGTCTTGAACTTCAAATGACCGTTCAAAAAGAAGATTGTTGCTGCCAAATAAAAATGGATAAAACATTGCATTTGCGTAGACCTTCAACAATTCCATTTCCAAGCCAGGAGATGGGGCGAGGTGTCACGTGCCTCTACACACAGTGGGCAGTGCATTAGCAAAAGTTGCATCAATGCCATTAAGTTTCTCGAAGTTTATGAAGAAGCAATGTTCAAGCGACTTTTACTTCCCGAGCTAACCAAGCCCAGGTGAAAATGAAGAATATGTTATCTTCAGAATTGCTACCCAAGCGAGTGGAAATAGCATGCTAAACACCTAACATCGTCCTCGGTATTAATTCTATGATTTACAACTCACAGTTTAGAGCATGGCCCAATAACCGGCAGATGCTGCATCATGGCTGTAACCACTGGGTGCTGGGGGGACATGTCCCCCCAATTCCTGAAAAGTAGCGAGTTGTCCCCGCCAATTTCGTTCGTGTCTCCCCTCCCAAGCCTCAGCTACCTGGGTATGATCGCTGCAAAATTATACATAATCATTTGTGAAGTGAAAATAGATATGCAAGAGAATCACCAAAAATGCTAGAATCAATCCTTGTATTGGTACCAAGAGATACTCAGTATCAAATGTCAAAAACGCTTTAAAAAAAGGGGTGGGACAGGAGGCTACTAAAACATTAAAAACACATGCATACAATACTCAAACATTCCCACGTACAGCTCTTTTCAGCGCCTCCTTCAGCTTAAACTTAAAAGCCAGTCGCATATTCTCGGCCCTAACTTCCTCGGGGAGACTGTTCCAAAGAACTGCAGCACGGTACATGAAAGAGCGTTGCGCAAAAGAAGTTTTCAGGCGTGGGCGCTCTACTGAAAACGGTGTTGATCGCGTAGATCGAGAGCTGACGTCACTTCTCAATGTCACAAGATCACGCAGGGTTTCAGGTGCTCCCGAGTGATGCACTGCAAGATGAACCAGTGAGCAATCCCTAATGTCGACAAAGCGTTGTAAGCTAGGCCAGCCTAACCGCTCAATAACATGCGATATATGACCATAGCGAGAGGTCCTAGTTATGATCCTAGCCGCCCTCATTATGACTTTTTGGATTCGCACGCGCTCGGTGTCACATGCAGCAGACCAGATTGAGCAACAGTACATTACATGGGGGAAAACCAGTGCAAGCACTAACTTCGACAGCGTTTCTTCAGTAAGAGAACGTACATGCTTGGCTAGAGGAAAGATGATGCGGTTACATTTCTTAGCAATATCGCCAATTTGTTCACTCCATGTTAACGATTCGTCCATGGTCACACCCAGGTTTTTGATAGATGAGACACGTGAAATATCCGATCCAAGAACAGAGAGGCTGATGGTAGGCAGCCGCGCGATCATCTGGCGAGAACCAAAAATCACAAATTGCGTTTTAGATGGGTTGAGTTTGAGAAGATTTACACGGTACCACGAGCACATAGTTTCCAGGCACGATTCGAGACGGCGTTTGGCATACATTATGTCCTCCAATTTCGATGACAACATCGCCTGTGTGTCGTCAGCGTAAGCAACGACTTTAAAGACATCACCTATGTGTGAGAGAAGATCATTTGTGTACAACAAAAACAGAATTGGACCACACAAACTTCCTTGTGGAACACCACAGGATACGTTGCATACAAGTCTTCCGGGCCGAACTACCTGTCTGCGATTTGAAAGGTAAGATCTAAACCAAGAGCTGTCGATGCCGTACCACTCTAATTTGGTCAAGAGTCGGCTATGAGACACGCAATCGAAGGCACTAGACAAATCTACTGATGCGAGCAGACAAACGCGGCGCCTTTCGATGCAATTTGTGACATAAGCTACTACATCAGCAAGGGCAGTTTCAGTAGAGTGAAGTGGTCGATAGGCATGTTGCGAGTTGTTAAGAAGACAATTTCGGTGGAGATACGCAGTGAGCTGGTTGACTACTATCTTCTCGCACAGTTTTGACACGTTACTCAAGATCGAGATGGGCCTATAACACTTGGGATCGTCAGGGCAGCCTTTCTTGAAGATTGGTACGATTTCAGCCAACTTCCACAGTTCCGGAAAAGTACATGACGATAAACTAAAGTTGATTATGTGCAAAATATGTACACACACCGAAGGAAACGACATATTGAGCAATTTCAGGGACACATTGTCGTTACCACGAGCACTGGTAGGATTTAAATCACGCAGGGCATGAGAGAGTTCGGGAAGAGTGGCGGGCTTCAGCTTGAATGCTGAGCTAACAACGCGCGGAGGGCGAGGTTGATGCGCTGTATTTGGGCCTAAATCCCCTAAAGAATGCAAAGCAGCAGCCACGCGCTTGCCAGTTGAAGAAAAATGCCGGTTTTGGTCGTCAGCGAACAACTCCTTCTCCTGGTTGGAACGTGATGGTTCAGTTGATGGTGGAGTTGTCTTCTTCTGAAAGAGATGACGTCTAACGTGCGGCCAGACGTTGCCATTTTCTTCCAAAGTCCGATCGAAGAAACGGCTTTTGGCGACCACGAGCTCAGTGGAGGTCCGTTGATTTAGCTCATGGTAGAGTTGCCAATCCTCGTCACTCCCGGATCGGTCCGCTTGGCTGTGAGCCCAGTCACGTCGAAGGGTCAGGGCGCGGAGGTCAGCATTCTCAGCGATCCAGGGTGGCACTGAGCGGCGATTCGCGAACTTCGTGACGGTAGGGCAGTGAGCATCCATGACGCATTTCCAGATGTTCAACCATGCGTCCCACTTGCCGTCAACTGTGTTGGCCTCATACAGGCCAGACCAGTCCACCATGAGAAAAGCTAGGGGCAGCTGACCAGGGAGGAGGTGACGGGTGCGCTGAAGAGTGATCTTTTGGCGTTGAAACGACGGACGGTTTATTTTAGCTGTGACTGTGACTGCCCGGTGGTCACTGATGTGCACCTCCATGACGTCACAAGCCAAAATTGTAGCCGATCTAGCCAATCAATCACGGGCTATCTCCCGTTAGAAAATCTCCGAATGGTAAATCAGCAAACGTTCGAAATGTCTACGTCCTGGCCATTCTTGAATAACATGAACCTTGACCATCTTGTGTTCTCGCTTGGGTGGAAAATTGTGCTTTGCGAGGTATCAATTTTTCATGATCGCAAGGCTGTATACGTCTTAGGTTGCATTCGCAAGGCTGCATACCACTTTAATGGTCAAGGTCCAACGCAAACCGGTTTCTTCGGTCACCTCCCATTTTTTTCGTTTTCACCAAAACCTGCCCAAATCTGGCCACAGGCGATAATCTGTGATGAACCATCGTGTATTCTTATTTTATATAATTATATATAATTCTTAATAATCTCGACGGGTTAAAATTCAAGCTGATTTCTTCGATCGCCTTGCATTTTTTTTGGCTTGCACCCTGACCTACCCAGATCCACTATCAAGGGATAGCCCATGGTGAACCCTCGAGTAGCATTTTGAAACCGGTATATGTCAAGGTCAAACCTCAAGGTCAAAGGCTAGTTTTAATTTTTCGAAGTCTTCGCGATTCGTCTCTATGGGTTCAATTTGCACCAAGTGGGTGTCATTCGACGTCGCTTGTGCCGTATCATAATGTTACAAAATCGAACTAATTTGAAAGGTCAAAGGTCAAACCGACTTCTTTGGTCGCCTCGCATTTTTTTCTTCGCCATAACCTACCCACATATGGTATCAAGCAATAGCCTGTGGTGAACCTCGAGTAACATTCCAAACCGGGATATGTCAATGTCACATTGACACATCACATTATAAGAAAAGAGGGCTTGCTTTTCGGTATTCCAGGGAGGGCTGATCGACGGATTTGGTTGGCAACTGGTTCAGTGTCCAGAGTGCAACCAAGAAGGGCCCCTGTGGCTCATAGTTGCGCTGATCTTTTATGTTTTTATGTCTTTATGTCTTTATGTCAAACCAGCAGATCGAAGGTTAGCTTAAATTGCACCAAGTCCTCGCGCCTCGTCGCTATGTCTTCAATTTTCATCAAGTGGGTGCCCTTCGACGTGCCGTGAGGTACTCTAGCAAACTGTTCAGAAATCACGTTAATTTTCAAAGTCAAAGGTCGAACTATTTTCTTCGATCACCCCGCGTTTCTTCGTTTTCTCCCAAAACTACCCGTGTTTGGAATCAAGAGATCTCACATGAGCAACCCTCGAGTAACATTTCAACCCGGGACATGTCAGGTCAAGATGAGTTATAATTTTGCAAAGTCCTCGCGTTTCGTCGCTATCGCTTCAATTTGCATTATTACAAGGATTCAGTGTAAGTACTAGGAATACGAGGATCAAATCTACTTTTGTTTGCAGCCGTTGTGATGGCGGGCACTCGTATCCTACATGACTAGGAGCTCCCCCAAGAAATCCGTCATAACCTGCTCGGACGGCGCTGTCATCGCTGTTTTTTTTTATTTACACTGCCACATTGCTGTTCCGGACATATAAAATATAGAACTTTTTCAAATTGTCCGCTTTCCACTTAATGGTTCAACGGAAGTTGTCGAATTTCCAAGAGAAGCCGCACGTGAATGCGCACGATTTTATAACCAGCCGGAGTTCATAACCGCGAGAGAGCAATGTTGTAATCAGGGGTGGATTCAGGAATTTTCATGGGGGCACTTGTCTGAAGGGGCGCCATTTCTTTGGAGCGGCGCCACTGCGAAAGCACCTTTCAGCCTCTGGCTGAAAAATTCGAGGGGGCGGGTTACACTCGGTCCTTCCCGAAGGGACGCCTTTCCTTCCAAAGGTGCCTTTTCTTTCATTCCTTCCAAGGGGGTGCCTCTGGCTGAAAAATTCGAACGGGTACACCGAAACCTTTTCAGAGGGGCGCCTTTTCCCGGCCGGAGGGATGCCTCCTTCCATGTGGGGGACACATGCCCTCAGTGCCACACCCTTTATCCGCCCTGGTTGCCATTCCATCGAAATGTGTCCCCGTAAAACTGGAAAACATGGGAAATATTGGTGTAAGTCCATATTTACTTCAACAATACCATCGTCCAATATTTTCTGTTTTTCCTGCTACAAGAGCGCAAAGTTTAACGTACTTGCATCATTGCTCTATGGTGATTGTGAAATCGGGCCCAGCATATACGACATAAAGCTAGATGTACATAGGCAGTGATAAGAAGTGAAACTTGCTAATTTTGGCAGAACCTTTTGTGCCCAAAAATATTATTTTTAACAATGGTAAAACTGAAAACCAGCCATTGAAAATGAAGTGGCTAAAATCCAAGATTTTGTGTGTGTGGGGGGGGGGAGGGTTACGCGGGCTACCCCTCTATCCTGTCCAAACTTCCCGCGTCCCTGGTTTGTCCCCCCCCCCCAATTTCGAAACCGGGGTTACACCCATGCCGTGCATTGCCGGCAGTGTGCCGGTGTTCCGCACGTGTGCATAGGTGACGGAGTCGGTTACCAGGTGGTGATGTGACGTGGGTGCCGGCCCGGCGGCGTCCTGTCGCGTCAGTCTGCAGTGACGGAGTCGGTTACCGGGTGGTGACGGGACGTGGGTGCCGGCCCGGCGGCGTCCTGTCGCGTCCTATCGCGTCCTGTCGCGTCAGTCTGCAGTGACGGAGTCGGCTACCGGGTGGTGACGGGACGTGGGTGCCGGCCCGGCGGCGTCCTGCCGCTGGTGACGGAGTCGGTTACCAGGTGGTGATGTGACGTGGGTGCCAGCCCGGCGGCGTCCTGTCGCTCGGTTACCAGGTGGTGATGTGACGTGGGTGCCGGCCCGGCGGCGTCCTGTCGCTCGGTTACCAGGTGGTGACGTGACGTGACGTGACGTGGTGATGACGTGGGTGCTGGCCCGGCGGCGTCCTGTCGCGTCAGTCTGCAGTGACGGAGTCGGCTACCAGGTGGTGACGTGACGTGACGTGACGTGGTGATGACGTGGGTGCTGGCCCGGCGGCGTCCTGTCGCGTCAGTCTGCAGTGACGGAGTCGGCTACCAGGTGGTGACGTGACGTGGGTGCCGGCCCGGCGGCGTCCTGCCGCGTCCTATCGCGTCCTGTCGCGTCAGTCTGCAGTCATGCGGCCGGATCACGCGTCACCTGACGGCGCGGCCACCGTGGGAACCGAGAAGCCGCTACTTCCACGGCAGCCGGCGCCGGAACTGTCACACTGGGCGGCAGGCTCCCGCGCTGGGAAACGTCCCCCCCCCCCCCGACCGCCGGCCGCCCGCCAGCTGACCGCATTTCCAGGCCTGTTTGTGGACGGACAGTGGCGTTTGTTGCGCGCAAATTGCTGGCTTCGTGTCGGAGTCCCACGCTTCCTGCCCCCATTGAGGTGCGGCACCGTTACCTTGGCACTGCAGCGAGCAGACGACTTTGCTTATACTCAAATTACTCGCAATTAGACATTGGATGTTGGCAGCGTCCTCGGCCCGTTAAACGGGACTTGTTTTAGTTGCACAATTTTCCCCCATCAAGTGAGCTTCGGATTTTGGTTGCGATGTGCCTTCAGATTCTGGTTGCGGTTGGCACATCGAGCCACTAGGTGAGCCTGGGGTTCTGGTTGTGGTGTGGCACATCGAGCCACTAGGTGAGCCTCGGGTTCTGGTTGTGGTGTGGCACATCGAGCCACTAGGTGAGCCTCGGGTTCTGGTTGTGGTGTGGCACATCGAGCCACTAGGTGAGCCTCGGGTTCTGGTTGCGGTGTGGCACATCGAGCCACTAGGTGAGCCTCGGGTTCTGGTTGCGGTGTGGCACATCGAGCCACTAGGTGAGCCTCGGGTTCTGGTTGCGGTGTGGCACATCGAGCCACTAGGTGAGCCTCGGGTTCTGGTTGCGGTGTGGCACATCGAGCCACTAGGTGAGCCTCGGGTTCTGGTTGCGGTGTGGCACATCGAGCCACTAGGTGAGCCTCGGGTTCTGGTTGCGGTGTGGCACATCGAGCCACTAGGTGAGCCTCGGGCTCTGGTTGTGGTGTGGCACATCGAGCCACTAGGTGAGCCTCGGGTTCTGGTTGTGGTGTGGCTCCTGGTCAGTGGCGTACCTAGGATTTGCTCGAAGGGGATCGGATTTGGAGGCGACCCACCAACCTCCATTTTTTAAATGTCCCGCATTTCGACCACTATTTTTGTTTTCAAGTGGGACATTTTATTTATTTCCAATGAAATAATTAATGATCAACTTAATTGTCCTGTGAAGGGGGCCCAATCTAGCAGGACCGTTTCTGTGTTACCGGATTTCAATCCTGACTCCCCCATCCTGCTCGAAGGTTTTTCTTTTGATACCCCTTGATAAGTCACATCAAACTGCTGAAATTACACCTATGGAAATCATTTAAAAAGGTAACATTTTCCTATTTCAGACATTCCAGTTAACAACGCCAGGGCGCCAGGACGCCAACGTTTGTGCACGTGTACGTGCACGTTTGTGCACGTGTGTGCCTTGCGCATTCGGGCATTCGCCACACTTCGTGCGATTCTCCGGTTTCTGCTAGGCTTCCTATGCTTTGCTAATTATTGTCACATGATAATCGTGTATTTCTCATGGGCCCGGTGTTTTGGGGCCCCAGCGTGATTTTTGGGAACCCCTGCGCGACTTTTCGAGGTCCCGGCGCGAAGTTTTTGAGGCCCCATTTATATTTTCAGGGTCCCCGATCTCACTTTTTGGAGCACCCAGCGTCATTTTTTGGGGGGCCCGGCCGACTTTTGGAGCCCCAAATGTGATTTTCAGGGGCCCTGGATGTGGTGTGGCTCCTGGTTGTGGTGTGGCTCCTGGTTGCGGTGTGGCCCTGGTTCCGGTGTGGCTCCTGGTTGTGGTGTGGCTCCTGGTTGTGGTGTGGCCCTGGTTGCGGTGTGGATCCTGGTTGCGGTGTGGCCCTGGTTGTGGTGTGGCCCTGGTTGCGGTGTGGCCCTAGTTGCGGTGTGGCTCCTGGTTGCGGTGTGGCCCTGGTTGCGGTGTGGCTCCTGGTTGTGGTGTGGCCCTGGTTGCGGTGTGGCCCCTGGTTGTGGTGTGGCCCTGGTTGCGGTGTGGCCCTGGTTCCGGTATGGCCCCTGGTTGTGGTGTGGCCCTGGTTGCGGTGTGGCTCCTGGTTGCGGTGTGGCTCCTGGTTGCGGTGTGGCCCTGGTTGCGGTGTGGCCCCTGGTTGCGGTGTGGCTCTGGTTGCGGTGTAGCTCATCGAGCCAACTGTGATGGTTTGCATCAAGGCTTCCCGATAGTCCGACACGGGTAGGCGGTCCGTCGCGCCGTGAGCAGTGAGTTGTGGCGCACAATTAGACCTCGGCTGGAAGCCGCCGCACCTGACAGCTCAATTGTCCGCCACTGAATACAAAATGGACAAACGAGCGTGCCTGCCGACGACCCACCCAAGCACCAGTATCGCTGCTCTCGGGCGCGCACCGTGGCCGTCTAGTAGTGTCCACTGTCGAGTATCGCCCGCTGTCGGCAGTGTCCACTGTCGAGTATCGTCCGCCGTCGGCAGTGTCCACTGTCGAGTATCGCCCGCCGTCGGCAGTGTCCACTGTCGAGTATCGTCCGCCGTCGGCAGTGTCCACTGTCGAGTATCGCCCGCCGTCTAGCAGTGTCCACTGTCGAGTATCGCCCGCCGTCGGCAGTGTCCACTGTCGAGTATCGCCCGCCGTCGGCAGTGTCCACTGTCGAGTATCGCCCGCCGTCTGCAGTGTCCACTGTCGAGTATCGCCCGCCGTCGGCAGTGTCCACTGTCGAGTATCGCCCGCTGTCAGTAGTGTTCACTGTCGAGTATCGCCCGCCGTCGGCAGTGTCCACTGTCGAGTATCGCCCGCCGTCGGCAGTGTCCACTGTCGAGTATCGCCCGCCGTCTGCAGTGTCTACTGTCGAGTATCGCCCGCCGTCGGCAGTGTCCACTGTCGAGTATCGCCCGCCGTCGGCCGTGTCCACTGTCGAGTATCGCCCGCCGTCTAGCAGTGTCTACTGTCGAGTATCGCCCGCCGTCTGCAGTGTCCACTGTCGAGTATCGCCCGCCGTCTAGCAGTGTCCACTGTCGAATATCGCCCGCCGTCTAGCAGTGTCCACTGTCGAGTATCGTCCGCCGTCGGCCGTGTCCACTGTCGAGTATCGCCCGCCGTCGGCAGTGTCCACTGTCGAGTATCGCCCGCCGTCTGCAGTGTCCACTGTCGAGTATCGCCCGCCGTCTGCAGTGTCTACTGTCGAGTATCGCCCGCCGTCTGCAGTGTCCACTGTCGAGTATCGCCCGCCGTCTGCAGTGTCCACTGTCGAGTATCGCCCGCCGTCGGCAGTGTCCACTGTCGAGTATCGCCCGCCGTCGGTAGTGTCCACTGTCGAGTATCGCCCGCCGTCGGCAGTGTCCACTGTCGAGTATCGCCCGCCGTCGGCAGTGTCCACTGTCGAGTATCGCCCGCCGTCGGCAGTGTCCACTGTCGAGTATCGCCCGCCGTCTAGCAGTGTCCACTGTCGAGTATCGCCCGCCGTCGGCAGTGTCCACTGTCGAGTATGGCCGGCGTCGGCAGTGTCTACTGTCGAGTATCGCCCGCCGTCTGCAGTGTCCACTGTCGAGTATCGCCCGCCGTCGGCAGTGTCCACTGTCGAGTATCGCCCGCCGTCTGCAGTGTCCACTGTCGAGTATCGCCCGCCGTCGGCAGTGTCCACTGTCGAGTATCGTCCGCCGTCGGCAGTGTCCACTGTCGAGTATCGCCCGCCGTCGGCAGTGTCCACTGTCGAGTATCGCCCGCCGTCGGTAGTGTCCACTGTCGAGTATCGCCCGCCGTCGGCCGTGTCCACTGTCGAGTATCGTCCGCCGTCGGCAGTGTCCACTGTCGAGTATCGCCCGCCGTCTAGCAGTCTCCACTGTCGAGTATCGCCCGCCGTCGGCAGTGTCCACTGTCGAGTATCGCCCGCCGTCGGCAGTGTCTACTGTCGAGTATCGCCCGCCGTCTGCAGTGTCCATTGTCGAGTATCGCCCGCCGTCGGCAGTGTCCACTGTCGAGTATCGCCCGCCGTCGGCCGTGTCCACTGTCGAGTATCGCCCGCCGTCGGCAGTGCGCACACCATCCGGCGGCGCCGTACCTTCTCGACCTCCGCCCACAGTGAAGTGTGTCAAACCGATAGCTCAGTGGAACGACGAAACACGCTGCTGTCCGTTCTGGTGCGGCTCACATTATGCGGCGGATCCTTGTGTGGACATGAATGGTATTGAGGGCGGATAAGCGATGTGTGTGGGCGTGGGCGAGCCAGCCGCCAGGCCCCACGCTGCCGCTCGGCGTGTTGCGTCCGTCACGGAATCAGTCGGTGATGGGCGCTGCTGCCGGCGACGGCCGCGCGTCAGCGTCCAACGGGTCGTGACGTCAGCGTCCAACGGGTCGTGACGTCGCCCGTTGATTCGTCACACGCATCCTCCGACGCCTTATCATCGGCGCCCGGACGCTGATGGCCCGTCAGCGGCCACCTTGGCCGGCAGCATGGCGTCTTACGCTGATGGCTCGTCGGCGGTCGGCGGTATGGCGTCTCACGCTGATGGCTCGTCGGCGGCCGCCTTGGTCGGTGGTATGGCGTCTCACGCTGATGGCTCGTCGGCGGCCGGTTTGGCCGGCAGTATGGCGTCTCACGCTGATGGCTCGTCGGCGGCCGCCTTGGTCGGCGGTATGGCGTCTCACGCTGATGGCTCGTCGGCGGCCGCCTTGGTCGGCGGTATGGCGTCTCGTCTCTGAAGGCAAGGCGCCGGATGTTGCTCTGTTGCACAGGGATGGCTGTGCCATGGCTGTGTTATGCCAACTAGCGTGCACACTGTGTGAAGATATACTTCCGCAGCCAACTTTGTATGCACTACTTGGATTAGTTTGGAACCTGGTATGTCTAGGGATGCTTTAGTTATATGATAAAACAAAAAAGGGAATCTCCATTGTCCTTACTTTGAGCATCCTCATGTGCTATATTTATCACCAAGATTAAGCCAAGGAAACAATGAGCTCGGCGGGATTATGTGATGACGATGTTGGCTCATATGACCGTACCATCTATTCAAAGCTGACTGAATGCGCAGGGGGTGCACATATATCATGCATACATGGCCATATACAGCGACGCTCAGGTACGTCCGTTACCAGCGCTGAGCGTGCAGGAGATTCACAGCTATCATGCACACATGGCCATATACAGCGACGTCGAGGTACGTCTGTTACCAGCGCTGAGCGTGCAGGAGATTCACAGCTATCATGCACACATGGCCAGATGCAGCGACGCCGAGGTCCGTCCGCTACCAGCGCCGAGCGTGCGACTTTACGCCGGCGAGAGTATTTCAGGGCGCACCTGCACATACTTGCGGGATCTGATTTTAGCTGCAATAGTTGCGCCAGTCCTTGACAGCTTGATTCTGAGAGATATTGCTGCCACCGCGTTCGGTTCCATCATTGCCACACTTCTCGAGGACGTTCGGTCTTGCACCTTCGGCTCTTCCTACAAAGCTTCAACAAATATTATTATAAGTGTTGATGTGCCTGCACACACACACACACACACACACACACACACACACACACACACACACACACACACACACACACACACACACACACATCTATATATATATATGTGTGTGTGTGTGTGTGTGTGTGTGTGTGTGTGTGTCTGTATTCACTTCATGTTCATGCCACCGTTTGTGACATGACCCAGTACCACACCTCATGCAGCTGTGTTGGCCTGTGACCCTCCTGGTGGCGCCAGTTGCCAGTGACTGTGCAGAGCAGCACGTGACATGCAGCCTGGTACTGGCCCGTGCCGACCGAGAGGCGCCGGCAACAGTCTGCTCCTGCATACCATATTCCGTGCGTGGTGGCGCTCCCCGACACGGGCGCCGCCGCCGCCGCCAGTATTCCCGGTACGGCGGCGACGAAACGAGACATGTGGCGCCCCAAGGCGTCGCTGCGGCCCGGCCAACTCGGCGCCAGCCCCGCCGTCGCCAGCTGCCGAGTCGGGTCGGCTCGACTGGGCGGCGCGGCTCGCCGATGACAGCCACGATAGCAGCCGCCGGTCAGGGCTCTGGAGCGCGGCTCGGGCAGGCCTCGTGTCACTGCTCGGCTAATACGCTGCCTCGCTGCGTCGGTGCGGCTGCTTTTGGCCGTGTCTAGGACATGGACGGGGGGGGGCGCGGTGGTTCTGAGGACGGACGGCGGGGGCGCGTTGGTTCTGAGGACGTGACGGTGCACGTTCGTCTGGGCAGCTGCCCTTAGCTGGCGTTGTCTGTCGAGGACGTGACGGTGACGTTCGTCTGGGCAGCTGCCCTTAGCTGGCGGAGTCTGTCGGCGCCGGCTGCCTGTCCAGCTGAGGCCGGCTGCCTGACCAGCTGAGGCCGGCTGCCTGACCAGCTGAGGCCGGCTGCCTGACCAGCTGAGGCCGGCTGCCTGACCAGCTGAGGCCGGCTGCCTGTCCAGCTGAGGCCGGCTGCCTGACCAGCTGAGGCCGGCTGCCTGACCAGCTGAGGCCGGCTGCCTGACCAGCTGAGGCCGGCTGCCTGACCAGCTGAGGCCGGCTTCCTGACCAGCTGAGGCCGGCTGCAGACACGTAATTGGTGGTCCTTCAGTCAGGTGCGGAATGTGGCAGTAATGCTGCTCCTGTCGTCTCTCGGGGAGTCATGTGGCCGTGAAATTGTTCTGCTGATTGTGCGGCGGATTCCGACTGGCAGCCGCACCCTACGTCAGACCGTAGTTTTTGTCTCTTTTGCTTGGTGATTCCGGTCTAATCAATGTGAGGTGTCTCATGGTCGTCAAATCTACCGCTACCACTAGATGACGGGAAGACTGAAGACGAAAACTGTCAATGATGGCGTTTACCTCAGAATGCACGCAATACTTTCTCGGACATGCAAACAAATACATCGTCGGGACCTAGTAATCTGATGACAAAGAGACGCGCTACGGTGTCGCACGATCTCCAGAGGCAGTAATTGACCTGGTGTGTCTCGCATCCATATGCATGCTTCCTGGGATTGTGCATCTGTGGTTGGCAGTAGCGTGGCCAGCGGGCTCGGCACTGCCGCCACTCCGCGGGTTGTCGCGTGGTACGCTCCTGTCGAAGACCCCAGGTCGTGGTACGCTCCTGTCGAAGACCCCAGGTCGCTGTGGTCACCTGTCCGCTCCGTCCGGCGTGGGGCAGGCGGCCGGACCACCTTCGAGACGATCACCATGGAGACGGCGGGAGGGACGTCATCATCTCAGCGGGCCGGGCCGGCTCTGCGTGGGACAAGCTGATGTGGAGCGGCGGGCGCGCGGTGACTCAGACCGGCGCGGCGGCGACCCACTGACCGCCTGCCGTCCCGGAGGACTCAGACCGGCGCGGCGGCGACCCACTGACCGTCTGCCGTCCCTGAGGACTCCAGCCCCGCGGTGACTCAGACCGGCGCGGCGGCGACCCACTGACCGTCTGCCGTCCCGGAGGACTCAGACCGGCGCGGCGGCGACCCACTGACCGTCTGCCGTCCCGGAGGACTCAGACCGGCGCGGCGGCGACCCACTGACCGCCTGCCGTCCCTGAGGACTCCAGCCCCGCGGTGACTCAGACCGGCGCGGCGGCGACCCACTGACCGCCTGCCGTCCCTGAGGACTCCAGCCCCGCGGTGACTCAGACCGGCGCGGCGGCGACCCACTGACCGTCTGCCGTCCCTGAGGACTCAGACCGGCGCGGCGGCGACCCACTGACCGCCTGCCGTCCCGGAGGACTCAGACCGGCGCGGCGGCGACCCACTGACCGTCTGCCGTCCCGGAGGACTCAGACCGGCGCGGCGGCGACCCACTGACCGTCTGCCGTCCCGGAGGACTCAGACCGGCGCGGCGGCGACCCACTGACCGTCTGCCGTCCCGGAGGACTCAGACCGGCGCAGCGGCGACCCACTGACCGTCTGCCGTCCCGGAGGACTCAGACCGGCGCGGCGGCGACCCACTGACCGTCTGCCGTCCCGGGGGACTCAGACCGGCGCGGCGGCGACCCACTGACCGCCTGCCGTCCCGGAGGACTCCAGCCCTTACATGGCCGGACCATCCGCCGGTCCACACAGAGCTCGTCAGCTGCCGGCTGCCGGTGATATAATTGTGTTGTATCGTCGTAGGCAGGTGTAATTGTGGTGTACATCCATCGACAGGTGTAGTTGTGGTGTATCGTCGTCGGCAGGTGTAGTTGTGGTGCACTTCCATCGAAAGGTGTAGTTGTGGTGTATCGTCGTCGGCAGGTGTAATTGTGATGTACCGTCATCGACAGGTGTAATTGTGGTGTATCGTCGTCGGCAGTTGTAATTGTGGTGTATCGCCGTCGGCAGGTGTAATTGTGGTGTATCTCCGTCGGCAGGTGTAATTGTGGTGTACCGCCGTCGGCAGGTGTAATCGTGGTGTACCGCCGTCGGCAGGTGTATGATGCTCGACTTGAACGCGCTGGCACTCTTTGCCACTGGTCTTGGCGTAAGTTGGGCGGTTTTCGCGGCTTGGTCGTCGAACTGTGCGCCTGTGGTGGTTGCGCGTGAGAGTGCCGTGAGAAGTGGCCGGCTGTGCCAATTGTCGCAGTCTGTCGTGCATCGTTAGCACAGCCGCCGGTGAAAGGCTGACTGGAGAGGCGCCACAATCGATTGAACGGTGCACCACAATCGAATATCGCGCCTGGCAGGCATGCTCTCTAGCCGTTGACTGGCCGCTGCCAGCTGGAAAACGCACCAGGGCGGGAACCTGTGAGCGGTCACGATGCCGTCGGACAATCCAACTAGTGTTTCTGCCACCAGTGACATAGATTCTTCTGAATCCACCACATTGCCGATTCAGTGGTGACAACTTTCTCGTGGGTGGTGTGCTGGCTTACGCCACCTGATCCTATGTAGCCTGACACTTGCCAACCTGCATTGACCTCCTGACCGTAATCACGTGACTGCGTCAGTGAGGCTGACTTGCACACTTCGAGATCAAGGCGTGTATTGAACCTCGCTTTCAGACCTGGTGTCCTTGTTATGCCAAGTGATATGCAATATCTGGTAACCTTGGTTTCATATTAAAGCAAACGGCACTCTTCGCCCTTTGGCGTATCGGGCAAGCCGTCGCTTATTGTACATACCTTTATGCACTCATCTACTGAATAACTATAGGAGAGGGAGTTTGTCCGTGTCCAAGGCGATCACTCAATCAATGTGAACCTCTTCTCTGTAGTATCTGGCACTGTGTTTACGATTGATTCAAAAGAAAGCAATGACATTCTGCAAGCGAGCAAGCAAGCACTCATTTTGAGAGATTATCTGTCGTATGAGCCATGTCCCACCTATCCAGACAGATATCCTGTCCCTCCATACGCTGACAGACCCCACTCCGTTATAGGGAGGTATTTCCCGGCCGCTATCAGCAGGCCTTCTGACCCGAACATTCCGCGTGTCACGGGCTGTCGGACGATGTACGGTGCGCCAGCTCCTCTTGACCGAACTTTGTGGGGGCACGTTATGGTGCCCCACACCGGAGCACGTGGTATCTAAGCCAAAGCCAGCGGCGCTTTACAGGAAGACTCACTGACGTCGAATCGGAAGACGAGCTGATAAAGACCAGCTCAGTACGAGCCGAGAGTGGGCTGTAAGCCAGCAGAGAACGAGCTATTGATCCGCAGAAGAGGAGCACAGGACGAACTCTGAACCGGCCCAGGACGAGCACAATGCGAACTCCGAGCAGGCCCAGGATATGCGGAGAACGAGCTGTGGATGAGCAGAGGACGAGCAAAGATAAACAGTGGTCGGTGGTGAGCCACCGCCGAAAGGGCATCAGCTAATTAGCCGTCAGCCGGGTATTTTTCCGGCTCGTGATGCACCCCGTCACTGTGACATGAAGAGTTGTTGCTCAGCGACGCGGGTTCTTATTCGCTGGTCAATTTCCAGTGCCGCCTGCAGCAGCGGCCGCACCGAAGCAGCGCCAGTGTCACTCGGCGCCCGCAGACAGATGCGGCTCTGTGCAGCAGGTCACCGCCCGAGGCAGCGCCAGTGTCACTCGGCGCTCGCAGACAGATGCGGCTCTGTGCAGCAGGTCACCGCCCGAGGCAGCGCCAGTGTCACTCGGCGCCCGCAGACAGATGCGGCTCTGTGTAGCATGTCACCGCCCGAGGCAGCGCCAGTGTCACTCGGCGCCCGCAGACAGATGCGGCTCTGTGCAGCAGGTCACCGCCCGAGGCAGCGACAGTGTCACTCGGCGCCCGCAGACAGATGCGGCTCTGTGCAGCAGGTCACCGCCCGAGGCAGCGACAGTGTCACTCGGCGCCCGCAGACAGATGCGGCTCTGTGCAGCAGGTGACCGCCCGAGGCAGCGCCAGTGTCACTCGGCGCCCGCAGACAGATGCGGCTCTGTGTAGCATGTCACCGCCCGAGGCAGCGCCAGTGTCACTCGGCGCCCGCAGACAGATGCGGCTCTGTGCAGCAGGTCACCGCCCGAGGCAGCGACAGTGTCACTCGGCGCCCGCAGACAGATGCGGCTCTGTGCAGCAGGTCACCGCCCGAGGCAGCGCCAGTGTCACTCGGCGCCCGCAGACAGATGCGGCTCTGTGTAGCATGTCACCGCCCGAGGCAGCGCCAGTGTCACTCGGCGCCCGCAGACAGATGCGGCTCTGTGCAGCAGGTCACCGCCCGAGGCAGCGACAGTGTCACTCGGCGCCCGCAGACAGATGCGGCTCTGTGTAGCAGGTCACCGCCCGAGGCAGCGCCAGTGTCACTCGGCGCCCGCAGACAGATGCGGCTCTGTGCAGCAGGTCACCGCCCGAGGCAGCGCCAGTGTCACTCGGCGCCCGCAGACAGATGCGGCTCTGTGCAGCAGGTCACCGCCCGAGGCAGCGCCAGTGTCACTCGGCGCCCGCAGACAGATGCGGCTCTGTGCAGCAGGTCACCGCCCGAGGCAGCGCCAGTGTCACTCGGCGCCCGCAGACAGATGCGGCTCTGTGTAGCAGGTCACCGCCCGAGGCAGCGCCAGTGTCACTCGGCGCCCGGAGACAGATGCGGCTCTGTGCAGCAAGGCCAATGCCCGAGGCAGTAAGGTGGTGTTGGCTTCGCCGGCGAGAAGCTGCTGTGGTGGCGCCGCATGGCTGCCTCCGATCGACGCACAGCACCAGCTGTTTCTGAAGCGCTGTTGGTGGCTGGTCTTGTTCTCTCGGACGTTTCGGGTATGTGGCCCACTTATTGTTCATTTAGTATTCATGGCCGGTTCACATGCGTTCATGGATCAATGCGTGTGTTTTCAACTCGATGATGAATGGCGGCCAAAATTGCTTCATACCTCCGAGGCCATGATTGCTTGATCACTTTCGAAATGCATCTGATATCGATATGAAGTCGTCTGCATTCGAACAGATACAACACACTAGCGTTAGTTGCAGACAGACTGGTGATTCATTTTCTAAATTAAAATAATTGGTTAAATTTATTGTAATTGTATTAACTAACATCCGGATATAGTGGACCAACGTAATAATAATATATTGAATCTGGCGAGATAGGTAGGTACCTATGACAAACATGAGGACCACTTTGCGTCAGCGATCAAATGTTAGGCAAGTTTATCATTGTGTGCTAAAGAAAACCATTGTGTTTCTGTGGACTGTTGATGACTGTGTTAAAAGCCGAGGTGTTTTGTCGCGCATGTCTTCCCTCCCACCCCATTCGTACTCCGTACATATATTTGTACTCCCCATCCGTACATAGCTCAATACTTTCCATCCTGATGGCGGTTCCGATGGAGATAAAGGTCCCGGCGTTGATGATGGCGGACAACAGAGGGGTTGACATCGGGGAGGAAACGATAACAGGGTTGGCAGAGCCTGAGCAGTGCATGAATCTGTTTTCGAAAACGCCTGGTGGAAAGAGGGCGTGATCAATTTTTTCGACGTGCATAGACGCTACAAGTAATGGTGATAGTCACCGTGTCGATCCTTATCGTCGACATACAAAGCCATACAAGGAAATTTCCAAGTTGAATTATTTTTTTTTAATGTCTTCGATTTTTTAAAGATATTTATTTTCATAATAAGCGCCAAAAATGGAAGGGGTGCACCGAAAGGAAATGTGATGCAAACAAAATTCAGAACTCTGGCAGACTTAGAAGAATAAAACATGCCAAAATCGACAAATATGCAAAATTCATCTTGCGGAATTGTTTGAACTCAAAATTGACCTTCCATCAAAGAAAATATGTTCCGTTGGCTGTTGGTTATCTGTACCTGTTGAGAAGTGCCCGAAATATGTCATATTCAAAGCCCTACAAATTTCTGAATGCACATGCAATTTCAAAATTTACTCGTGAAAAACCTTACAAATTAAAAAATATCCTGGACCAAAGCGATGCGCCAGGACGAGTTCATTCAGATGCCGTTTTAAAATCGTCTGTCAATTGATATTTACTATCTCAAAAAGCCATTTCCTGAAATCCAAGCTGTTTGTCCCGCTTTTATTGCCGAATGTGATGCCCTACTAGGCGTTGCAGTCACCAGAATCACAAAAAAACAGCCTGAAAACGTCCTATTTCACCCATGGCGCAAAAATACAACATTCAAAATCTTCAATGTTTTCGGAATTTCCGACAATATTTTGATAATTCCTATGATCCCCACGGCAACAGATTCCATGTTCACCACCAAAATTCGGTTTGGGCGAACTTCGAAATCGTCGCCGTTTGTAACGATTTTGTTATCAAACACAAATTGACGCTGAATGATCTGCTTTCATTTACCTAACATATTTACCTTGTGCAATACAGTGTCCCATGCGGAATGTTCACATATGCAATGTCCCAAGAACGTGAATAATGAAGTCACAAGAAGTTGTGTAAAGGATATTTCTCGGCACAGCCTACGTGCACTGTGACAGCAAAGAGTGGCTTGCAATAGGTGCTCGACTGTACGTCCATACAAATGATGTTCTCAGGGGTGTAGGATCGCGAGATCAGTTAGGGGGTAGGGCTCAGCTCTGGGTCGATCAACCTAGGGTACCCACAAATGCCATTTTCTCCCCCGGATTTGGGCTAAATTTATCTTGCCATCTTGAAAAAAAAAATTATTTAATAAATATTATGTTCCTTTTTCCAGTTTTTCATGAACTTCGCCTATCCTGGGACAAAATAATCAGGCAATGGTTACCAAATCTACTACCGAATATGGAGAATCCACTTAGTGCCGAAACGACTTCTTCCCCTTTTGCTTCGCATTGTGCCTAATTTCATTATTATTTTTATGATATTTATATGTTACTTCAAATTTCCGTCGATCAAAACGGATTGAAAACAGTACGAAAAGAAACAACATGTAACCATCATAGCAAACTTCACATTGCGAACAGTGTTAAATGACCAGGGTGATTACAGATTTGAGAAAACTTAAATATGATTGCTTGTACCATTTCAATTTATCAAAGAGGACAGGCACGACCAATACTAATGAATACTTAGAAAGACTGCGAGAAAAACGTCACTACTCATTGCAAGTTTTTGGCAGTCTTACACCTAGCTAGGTTGAACATGAGTAGTATGTCGTACTCGACATTTATGCAGCATTGCTTGAATTTGTCATGGGTTTGACTTCCGAAGTTGGGGGTGGAGGCTGGATGCTAAGTGTGGGGGGGGGGATGCTGAGCTGCAGGTTGGGGGCTGGAGCCCATGGATGTTCTGCAGGTGGAAAGAAAGCATGATTGTATTTATTGTTGTGATGTTAGTATGGTTGAATATGGTCAGACTGCATCGTTGTGATGTTTGATGGTATTCGGTACGTGTTGTAGGTAACCACCAAGTGTTCTGAAGTAAAATTACGCCGTTACACGGGAATAATCTACGACACTATGGTGATCATAAAATGTTCAACCCTTGTTAAGAAGCTACAAGAGCTGCGTTGGAGAGCTACAAATGTGTAAGTTTGAAAAACAAATTCTCATCATCTGACGTTTATTTCGTTGTTCTATCTCATCGTTGTTTTATTGTGCACTGCTTAGAGTAGCGCAGTAATGTGGAAGAATGTGAAATATGCAGGGAGTTCCCAAAGCGTGAACAATGAAACCACAGGAAGCTTGCGAAAATGTTTTTTTTTGGGGGGGGGGAGAAACGCTATGCATACCGTGGCAACAAAAAATGTGTGCTTGCATTACGATAGGGATTCGACTGTACGTCCATGTAAATGATGCCTACAGATATAATGAAAGCATAATTGTACTTCTTGTTGTGAGGCCAGCATGGTCAGATGTTTCGATTACCAGACCACCAAATGTTCCGAAGTAAAATTACATCGTCACACGTAGATAAGCCTATGGATGACCTATCGGTAAAGGGTGACCTTGAACTTTGTGAGGTTTATTAAGGCAAACTATAAGACTTGCATCAATAAGTTTCGAATATGTATTGTTAAGCAAACGTTTTTATATCACCCTTTTTATTTCATTGTTCGATCCCACGTAGTTTCCCAATGGGACAAAACTTGCTCGAAATCTGTCCGTTCGGAAAATCGCAAAATCGTAGAAACCCATGGAGAACGGACGCCTATATGGGATGTTTAAATGCAAACCGCATTTTATGGCATCCAAATGATGTCCGTTTGTATTTCTGCCGTCAAATTTATCGATTTCAATGAGCTACGGATCACAGAAAGTCACGAGATCACAAGGTCAAAGGTGAGAAGTGGTAATATTTTGTTACGGATATGTTTTCCTTAATCATTTTTCTTCTCAAAGATGCATAATATGTCACACTTCCTCTTCATTATCGATGAGATATCTATCGCTAAATATATCCTTGTTGTATGACCTCAAAATAATGCCGGAGGCTATAATTCTGAAACCGTTGGTCGGATCAGGCTAAAATTTGTTCAGGCTTGATCAGAGCATAAGGATACCCTGTACAACAATTTTGGTCTAAATACAAATTTAGTGCGTGTAAATGTGAAAATATTTGGTCGATCTGTCGTGGAACGCACCAGCTCCCTCAAACCCATTTTCGCATGACCACCAGGTCTGCGAAGCTCGAGCTGATCTGATTTTCGATGAACTGCGAAAATAAGTCGGTCTGGTTTCTGAGATCTGTTCCACTCGAGCTGTCCTCTCTCCACGGATTTCATCTAACTTACAGTTGGATGATGTAAAGTTACCTCATGGCAAAGTTGGCACCATTCACGATTAGTTTCAGCTGTATTGGCATGCTCGATATTTTATCGTCCTGTAGGCTGATAGATGTATGCACACCCTCACCATAATCCTTGTCAGGTTTAATTACTGATAATGTAGCGTTCTGATTCATTCCTGAATATCGAATGACTGCCGGTAAAACCGCAGTGGAAAGTCACTGCTGCTTGCGGTATCATGGGTAAAACCACAGTGGAAAGTAACTGCTGCTCGCGGTATCATGTGTTAATACCGCAGTGGAAAGTCACCGCTGCTCGCGGTATCATGTGTTAATACCGCAGTGGAAAGTCACCGCTGCTCGCGCTATCATGCGTTAATACCGCAGTGGAAAGTCACCGCTGCTCGCGCTATCATGTGTTATCTCGTCAGGTCAGCTCGAATCAAGATCGTGTTATTGTCTGAATTTCAAGATCATGTTACTTATGTCGCGGGAGTCTGATCGGGCTGTTTTACCATCATGCTCGCCAAATTTTGTGGATGTCCGAGTCTAAGTGTGCGCTGTAAGCCCGCAAAGAACCTTCAAGAACCTATGCCCCGTGCGAAATATTCTATCCAGTCAGCCGTTTGAAGCCGCCTGGACGACAGTGAATCTATCAAACACCCGTAGATTCTATCCAGGAGGGCTATAATATTTGTAGACTAATTGATCGGTGGGTGAGATAGTTGCGCTTTTGTTTTTGTATATGGTACATGCTCCACGAAAGCGTCGAATGACATTCGATCAGCGTGGAGGCTGCATGGATATTGTAGCAAGAAACCAATGCTGCAAGTATTTTTCTTGAACGTTGTATAGTCACAGAATTTATATAGATATGTTTGCCGCGAATATGGCGCACCAACACTTAAGCTGACGCACTGGCAGAATATGGCTGACGCTCCAAACTGGGGAATCAAGATTCTATTGAACATCCGGTAGATTCTATATTCACCCCGGCGGCCTCATATGCACGCTAAGTTACGGCCACTGTGGACCAGAGATAGTTTCGCAGTGCATGCACGTGCATTGGTTATGCAGTCAGGTGGGTGGCTGAGCGCATGGTTTTGTCGTCAGGTGGGTGGCTGAGAGCATGGTTTTGCCGTCATGTAGGTAGCTGAGCACATGGTTTTGCCGTCAGGTGGGTGGCTGAGTGCATGGTTTTGCCGTCAAGTGGGTGGCTGAGTGCATGGTTTTGCCGTCAGGTGGGTGGCTGATTGCATGGTTTTGTCGTCAGGTGGGTGGCTGAGTGCATGAACGTACTTTCGCTCTAGCGGGTCTATTTGAATGGTGACTAGCGCGTCTCATTGAGCAGGAGTTTCTACATTGAAGCTTGTGCTCACATTTGAAACCCCTTTCATACAAGCCGCACTTCTGTTCCAACTGGTACATGTGTCGGCGCTCAGACAGAACAGAACCGCCTTCTTCACATCCAAACTCGAACAAAAAGACTGCCGTCTGATCCGTGTGGCTCTATCAATCGCTCGTCGTGTCAAATGATAGCGACCTGATGTCAGACTCGATCCGGAACACTTCTCACGCCCCAGATCACGAGTCGGCGCATAATCCATCAAAGCACGGCGACAGCAGTTGGGCCACAGGACCCGAAAAAAATAATTGGTCGGCGTCTCCACCAGGGACGTGAAGCGCAGACATACTGGCGTACACACAAACACCTGCTACCCTGTCAACACGAGCCTGCTGAACCAGGCGGCGGCCGCCCTGCACGTTCGTCGAGGTCAGTTCAGGGTGGGGCCGCGTCCGCTGGGCGGTGAAGCCTGGCCCGGGCGTGGACGCTTGAACGGCGAGGCAGGCAGCTATCGGCGCTCTATCTGGCTTCCCGCCGGTCGACGGCTGCCGTGCGGACGCCCCGCGGCGACTGCTGTGTGGACGCTCCGCGGCGACTGCTGTGTGGACGCTCCGCGGCGACTGCTGTGCGGACGCCCCGCGGCGACTGCTGTGTGGACGCTCCGCGGCGACTGCCGTGCGGACGCTCCGCGGCGACTGCTGTGTGGACGCCCCGCGGCGACTGCTGTGTGGACGCTCCGCGGCGACTGCCGTGCGGACGCTCCGCGGCGACTGCTGTGTGGACGCTCCGCGGCGACTGCCGTGTGGACGCCCCGCGGCGACTGCTGTGTGGACGCCCCGCGGCGACTGCTGTGTGGACGCTCCGCGGCGACTGCCGTGCGGACGCTCCGCGGCGACTGCCGTGCGGACGACCCGCGGCGACTGCCGTGCGGACGCTCCGCGGCGACTGCCGTGCGGACGCTCCGCGGCGACTGCTGTGTGGACGCTCCGCGGCGACTGCTGTGTGGACGCTCCGCGGCGACTGCCGTGCGGACGACCCGCGGCGACTGCCGTGCGGACGCTCCGCGGCGACTGCCGTGTGGACGCTCCGCGGCGACTGCTGTGTGGACGCCCCGCGGCGACTGCCGTGCGGACGCTCCGCGGCGACTGCTGTGTGGACGCTCCGCGGCGACTGCCGTGTGGACACCTCGCGGCGACTGCCGTGCGGACGACCCGCGGCGACTGCCGTGTGGACGCTCTCGCGGCGACTGCTGTGTGGACGCCCCGCGGCGACTGCCGTGCGGACGCTCCGCGGCGACTGCTGTGTGGACGCTCCGCGGCGACTGCCGTGCGGACGCTCCGCGGCGACTGCTGTGTGGACGCTCCGCGGCGACTGCCGTGCGGACGACCCGCGGCGACTGCCGTGCGGAAGCTCCGCGGCGACTGCTGTGTGGACGCTCCGCGGCGACTGCCGTGCGGACGACCCGCGGCGACTGCCGTGCGGACGACCCGCGGCGACTGCCGTGCGGACGCTCCGCGGCGACTGCGTGCGGACGACCCGCGGCGACTGCCGTGTGGACGCTCCGCGGCGACTGCTGCTGTGAGACGACCCGCGGCGACTGCCGTGTGGACGCCCGCGCCGCTCGACACTGACACCTGCGGCGACTGCTGTGTGGACGACCCGCGGCGTCTGTCCGACTGTCCCGCCACGCGCCGCTCGACACGTGACTCATCGCGCGGCGAGCAGTGCACCACAGAACGAGCTTGCTCGTCCTCCGTTTTATGGTGGAGGTGACGGACGCGCACCGTCTTCACCGTTTGACCTCGATTTACTGTGCACAGGACAGATTTGGCAGGTGCCGAATGATGACACGGAAGTACAAGCCTGACATGGGCGGACTGGTGCCACGGTGACGTATGGCGACTGTCACCTCCATATGACATCGCTGATTGTCAGGCTTCTGACATCTTCCACGGATGTCCACTCATCGACCGTCGACGATCTGTCCGTCGTGTGATATCACTGGACGTGCCACCTGACGGGGCTGGTCACCTGTCCGTCGTGTGATATCACTGGACGTGCCACCTGACGGGGCTGGTCACCTGTCCGTCGTATAACATTACTGGACGTGCCACCTGACGGGGCTGGTCACCTGTCCGTCGTATAACATTACTGGACGTGCCACCTGACGGGGCTGGTCACCTGTCCGTCGTATAACATTACTGGACGTGCCACCTGACGGGGCTGGTCACCTGTCCGTCGTGTGATATCACTGGACGTGCCACCTGACGGGGCTGGTCACCTGTCCGTCGTGTGATATCACTGGACGTACCATCTGACGGGCCTGGTCACCTGTCCGTCGTATAACATCACTGGACGTGCCACCTGACGGGGCTGGTCACCTGTCCGTCGTATAACATCACTGGACGTACCATCTGACGGGCCTGGTCACCTGTCCGTCGTATAACATTACTGGACGTACCACCTGACGGGGCTGGTCACCTGTCCGTCGTGTGATATCACTGGACGTGCCACCTGACGGGGCTGGTCACCTGTCCGTCGTGTGATATCACTGGACGTGCCACCTGACGGGGCTGGTCACCTGTCCGTCGTATAACATTACTGGACGTGCCACCTGGGGGTGAGCGTCGGGCTGGCCACCCGTCCGTCGTATAACATCACTGGTGTTTGTTAAGGACTGGTCACCCGTCCGTCGTATAACATTACTGGATGTGCTGCTTGACGGGGCTGGTCACCTGTCCGGCGCTTGATCGGCACGACCCGCTGCTCAGCTCAGCTCAGATCGCCTTCGGTGGATGCGGTTGAAGGGGAGAGGTGGCTGCCGTCCGGTTGTGTATTGGCTAACCAGTGGACGCGGTTGAAGGGGAGAGGTGGCTGTCGTCCTGTTGGGTATTGGCTAAGCATGGCAGTTGAATATCCGCGGCACGCGCAGTGTCGCACAGTATCTCCGGCACAGTCGCAGCGGCTTTGGCCTCACTCGAGACTGACTTCTGTCGCGAGAGGGTGATTGGACTTCAATGGTTTGTTTGTCACTTATCCATGGGCTGGCAAAACGTGACGATGTAGAATCCAAACAGATATTACCCAACTTCCAGCTGGTTTTAAACAGTGGAAGTGAGTGATATTCCTGGAAGATCAGTGGAAGGTATTGAAAATGAATTTCCGGCGTGGTAAATCAGTAGAATCCCTTAGACATCGCAAACTGTTGTGAGAGAATAGGCCACTACTGGGACTGTGCTGCTACATGTATGTACCGCTGCTACACGTGCCACATGTTGCGGGGACTGCGCTGCTACATGTGAGTATGTCAACTGAATTGTTGCATGCACAATGAAGAATTAGCGCTCTTTGAAAGATGGCGGTCTACTAGCCTACCAGTAATTAGAAGCATGCTTGCATTGTCGTTGCCGGATAACAAGCCGACAGTTGGACTGGGGCCGAGTGTTCGTCCACACAGAACCTCAACGGACGACGAGGCCGGTACTTTTGCGTCGGATGATTCAGCACATCCCTTCACAGTTCATTTGCGGGCGGGCGATTCTTACACGGCCACAGCGAGTCCATCGTTGTGGTCGAACTCCGTTCAGATGTTAGGTTTCGGCTTATGGAGGTCCGCAGTGTCTTCACGGCTCTGTCGGTGCCGACAACGCCATCAAGGCGCGTTTCGACGGGCAAACGAGGCGATGTCCGCATATGAAGCGCGACATCTGACGGTAGGAATGGCGATGAGATTCCCGCGGGCAGCCGTCCATCTTTCGCATAGCGATGCCGCCTGGAAAATGCGAGTCGGCGGAACGTCCGCTGGTGCTGCCACCTGTCACGGTCTCGTACCGTGCCGAGTCTGAGATGGCGCCACCCTGTAGCGAGCGGCCCCGCATGGCGGTGTGGGAATCACGGCATTTGGGGCCATATAATACAGGGGTGGTATTTGGTATAGTGTTGTGGTACATACGAGCTACATAGGATGGGCGGTATGTGGTGGTATGTGGTATATGAATTATTAACTCTCCCCACCACTGGGAGATCGGGAGGATGCCGCCCCCACTCCCAAGCGGTCTTCCAGCAATTGCTCCAGAAAGGTCTGTCGCACGAGTGTGGAATTCGCCAATTATACATGGTACATCTTTCTATGCCTCATGTGAAAATCTTAGCTTCCCGTCATCTAATGTCATCAAGCTATTTCTTCGTAGCCAGAGGCATGCTTAGTGGAAATCGACCAAGGTCGTAGTTTTTGGAGGTTGTTTTTATATGCATGTCTTGAAATAATTGAAGGTTGTAATTGCAGGGCGCTTTTGAACCCTCTGCACACGCCGACACAGGGTCGTGGCCCATTCTAGCTCATCTTAGATCACCGTCATTATTTAGCTTAGGTCTAACTTATGTGCTCTTCAATACATTCTCGGGTGTTGTAACAAAGCAAACTTCGGACTATCTCTTTAGTGATGAACCAAACAGCAAAATTAACAGCACATTTGTGTGAATGTGTCCTGACTTGTCTGTTGTGTGTCTGTGTGGAGACGTGTGCGATGGCCCGACACATAGGAAACATGTGTTGGGGGACCTGTGTCGGCCGGCTGCCGCGCCGGCCGCCTCGGCAGCCTTCACACGCCCGTCAGTGAATACAGACCGAGACGGAGCGTCCTGTGTCAGTGACGATATAACATGGCGCGGTCGGTAGGACCCGAGCCTACGCTCCCAGACCGAGACGGAACGTCCTGTGTCAGTGACGATAAAGCATTGTCGAGACCCCCTCCTCCGGGCGGAAGCACACCCCGTCGGCCAGCGTCGGCCCGTCGCTGACGTCGTCAGGTGACAGTGTACGAATGGTTGCACCACGGCCCGTCGCTGACGTCGTCAGGTGACAGTGTACGAATGGTTGCCACCACGGCCCGTCGCTGACGTCGTCAGGTGACAGTGTACGAATGGTTGCACCACGGCCCGTCGCTGACGTCATCAGGTGACAGTGTACGAATGGTTGCACCATGGCCTGTCGCTGACGTCGTCAGGTGACAGTGTACGAATGGTTGCACCACGGCCCGTCGCTGACGTCATCAGGTGACAGTGTACGAATGGTTGCACCACGGCCCGTCGCTGACGTCGTCAGGTGACAGTGTACGAATGGTTGCCACCATGGCTCGTCGCTGACGTCGTCAGGTGACAGTGTACGAATGGTTGCCACCACGGCCCGTCGCTGACGTCGTCAGGTGACAGTGTACGAATGGTTGCCACCATGGCTCGTCGCTGACGTCGTCAGGTGACAGTGTACGAATGGTTGCACCACGGCCCGTCGCTGACGTCGTCAGGTGACAGTGTACGAATGGTTGCACACGGCCCTCGCTGACGTCGTCAGGTGACAGTGTACGAATGGTTGCACCACGGCCCGTCGCTGACGTCGTCAGGTGACAGTGTACGAATGGTTGCACCACGGCTCGTCTGACGTCGTCAGGTGACAGTGTACGAATGGTTGCCACCACGGCCCGTCGCTGACGTCGTCAGGTGACAGTGTACGAATGGTTGCCACCATGGCTCGTCGCTGACGTCGTCAGGTGCGTGTACGATGGTTGCCACCATGGCTCGTCGCTGACGTCGTCAGGTGACAGTGTACGAATGGTTGCACCACGGCCCGTCGCTGACGTCGTCAGGTGACAGTGTACGAATGGTTGCACCACGGCCCGTCGCTGACGTCATCAGGTGACAGTGTACGAATGGTTGCACCACGGCCCGTCGCTGACGTCATCAGGTGACAGTGTACGAATGGTTGCACCACGGCCCGTCGCTGACGTCGTCAGGTGACAGTGTACGAATGGTTGCACCACGGCCCGTCGCTGACGTCGTCAGGTGACAGTGTACGAATGGTTGCACCATGGCTCGCGTCACGGGGTCGCACGCTATGTTTTGGCTTGGTCTGCTCCGGCGCCGTCGGCTGGCCGGCACCTGTCGTAGGACCACCATGTAGCATGGCATTGCACTTCCACCATGTAGCATGTAACGGACATGGTACTGCACTTCCACCATGTAGCACGTAGCGAACATGGTACTGCACTTCCACCATGCAGCATGTAACGGACATGGTACTGCACTTCCACCATGTAGCATGCAACGGACACGGTACTACACTTCCACCATGTGGTATGCAACGGACATGGTACCGCACTTCCACCATGTGGCATGCAACGGACATGGTACCTCACTTCCACCATGTGGCATCCAACGGACATGGTCAGCCGTGTGTCGGCGATCGAGGCCCTCCCTCCGCGGTATGGGTGTTGCAATAGGTGGTGCCTGCCGGGACTGACGCGTGGCAGGGTACGGCCCCCCCCCTCCCCTCCCACCGCCGGAGTAGGGCGCGCCGCTGGACACGGTAGGTGGAGTTGGACAGATGGCTTGGGCGGACGTGCGGTTGGAAGGTTCACCGTCCAGATGCCGAGATGCCGAGAGAGAGTTTGTGACACGAACCTTGGGGAGACACGCGACAGTGTCTGTCCAGACGACTGCTGGGGCTGTCGTCGTTGCATGACAAGTTGCCACTGTTTTGCTTGCCCCGTAAGCCCTTCATTGGAGAGTAAATATCGGCAGTTGTATTTTCGGAGATGTTGTCATGGAGCGAGGTCTGTACTAGATATATCCCAACACGGGAAAATAATTATGTGTGTGTCATTTACATCCCATTGTTCGGCTAATCCGCATGCCGAACACCTTTTGTTTGGCGGATGATTTGTGAATCACGCGGGCAGAATATCCCTGGTCTCGGTGTGGCCACAGGTTCTTAGTCTGCGGTCTGTGATGTCACGCAGTGAATCACTGCTGGTCATATCAGACCTGTTCACGAAGCACCGTCTGCAGTTCTGGTCATATCTGACCTGTTCACGAAATACGGTCTGCAGTTTTTGGTCATCCCTGACCTGGTCAGGAAACACAGCCTGCAGTTTTGGTCATCTCTCACCTGTTCACGAAGCACCGCCTGCAGTTCTGGTTATTTCCCACCTGTTCACGAGGCACCGCCTGCAGTTCTGGTCATCTCTGACCTGTTCACAAAACATCGCCTGCAGTTCTAGTCATGTCTGATCTGTTCACGAAGCACCGCCTGGTCATATCTGACCTGGTCACGAAACACGGCCTGCAGTTCTGGTCATATCTGACCTGTTCGCGAAGCACCACCTGCAGCTTCAGTCATCTCTGACCCAGTATCGCCTGAAGCTCCAGTCGTTTCTGACCTGTTCTTGGAGTTCGTGTTAGATCCATCCATCCCATTCATTAAGTGTAAACGTAGCATCAAATTATCTTCTTGGAGTAATGACGTTCATTTATTCTAATTTTCCAGTGGGGGCGGTACTGTATATAAGGCACCACAGTACATGCATGACATGATATAAAGCGGTCATATCGCCTTCTGCTCTTAGTTGAAATCAGATTTGTGCTAAGTATATGGGAACAAGAGAACTCAGCAATCCGGAATGCTTCCTTTGCAAGCTTTCAGTGCTTCTATGGCATTCTCTTTTCCACAGCATTATAGGCATCAAATGATGCAATATTATACAATGGCGGCATTGCTTCAAAGATTACCAGATTGCCTTATCTTTGAATGCTACCGAGCCTCCAACTGAACGTGAGGTAGCGTGTTGGGGTAGCTGTCGCCCTTTGTGGATATCACTTGAGCAGACCAGAGTTTTTCTGGGCACACTGGAGCTGACCTTAGCTAACATGAGCCGAACTGAGTTGACCCGAAGTTCATGAACTGACATGTGCTGGCCTGAGCCGACCTGAGTGGACCTTTGCTGAACTGACCTGTGTTGAACTGAACTGATCTGAGGCGACCTGAGCTGACCTCGTGTCCTCTGTTGGACAGACCGGCCGGTGAACCTGGGCCACCAGGGTCATCAGAAGGTGCTGCGGGACAGCTTGCCCTTGCTCGCCTGGGAGCCGTACTTCTGTGTACTGCTGCAGGACGAGTCCAGTCTCACGACCTACCGCAGCGAGGAAATGGCGGTGAGTGAATCAATCCGTTCTCGGCTCTAGTCTAGTTATATTACTGCTAATGCACCATGCAGCACAACACACAAGCATGTCTGTTGGAGCTCCACTCCCTCCCCCCCCCCCCCTTCTCCCTTCTCCCTTCTCCCTGCTCCGTTCTCCCTCCTCCATTCTCCGTTCTCCATTCTCCATTCTCCCTTCCCCTTCCCCTTCCCTTCTACTCCCCTTCCCCATGCCCGGAGTATTTTACCTGAACCGCATCCACCTGGCCGAACCAGATCTACGTGGCCGTACCAGATCCACGTGACCGAACCATATCTACGTGGCCGAACCAGATCCACGTGACCGAACCAGATTCACGTGGCCGAACCAGATCTACGTGGCCGAACCATGTCCACCAATGCATACGCGTTGCGGTTTTAGCTGGGGCATAATGATCATTATGTCAGCCGCCGGATCTTCCTCATCATGCTGGTCATGAATAAGGCGAAAATTATGTGTTCAACGGGCACAGAGCCTTTTACTGAGCGACAAGGCTGAAAAAAGGCACCGGCATTGCCACTATTAGTCATTAGTCAGTATGAGCGTACTGGTGTTGCTGGATGTGAGGAGCCTGCTGGTGACCTTCTGGTGACCTGCTGGTGACCTCCACCGCTCTGCACGTGTGCCGAGTGTCTGGCATTGATGTCTGACCAGGACGCTGCCTGGCCGAGCCGATGGATGTCAGTGACAAGAAGAGATGGACGATCGGTGAATGCACCTTGTACCGGCACTTGGTGCCCTCTCGGAATGCGATGTCATCGAAAGCTCGGAGTGTATTGTGCCCCGTGTCCCCTGAAGCCGTTAGTTATTGCTGCGCTGGAAGTATCGTGGGCTTGGGCAATCAACCGTTCGGCGCACTGTCCTTCTCATGGTGATACACTAGAAGCGTATCCAATCAGCGATACTCACAGACAGACCACGGGGTCCAGAAAGGACTCAGACACTCGACGTCAGATACGAGACAGGCGTACCGCAGATACGCTGTCTCGAAGTCGTCGGGCATGACCGCGAAGGTCAGCAGCCTGAGAGCGTTCCCACGAGATGCACCGGATATTCAGTGATCCACGTGGCACGTGGAAGACGCGGGTGGTTCAGTACGTTGTAGTTGTTACTAGTTACCACCACGTGCCGTACCCGGTCATTCCAGGACGGTCTAACAACCTCGTGAGACACTTTAACAGCCAGTCAACTGAGGGTAGACAGTCAGTATGCTTCTTCCTCTCCCTTACCATTATCGCAATATCACAGCGCATGCCGTAGGTAACGCAGCCATTTGAGATGTCAGTAGCGAATAAGGACGAAGGGATCATACAGTCGTAATGGATTCAAATGCATCAATGGCCGAAGGTCACTTGCCGCTTAAGCCGACTATGAAATAAACCTCGGAGGCACATAGCTGCACATACCATATGCGGCACGGTCCTGGAAAACTCCAGCCACTGCTGCGTAGGCGTCTAGCGATAGCTGCCACCAAGGTGCGGAGCGGCTTCTTCCGGTGCGTCGGACACGACTGTGAGGGCCACCAGTACCAGGCACGACTCCACGGCCCGCCAGTACCAGGCACGGCTCCACGGGCCGCCAGTATAAGGCATGACTGTGAGGGCCGCCAGTACCAGGCACGGCTGTGCGGGCCGCCAGTACCAGGCACGGCTGTGCGGGCCGCCGGTCCCAGGCACGACTGTGAGGGCCGCCAGTACCAGGCACGGCTCCACGGGCCGCCAGTACCAGGCACGGCTCCACGGGCCGCCAGTATAAGGCATGACTGTGAGGGCCGCCAGTACCAGGCACGGCTGTGCGGGCCGCCAGTACCAGGCACGGCTGTGCGGGCCGCCGGTCCCAGGCACGGCTGTGAGGGCCGCCAGTACCAGGCACGGCTCCACGGGCCGCCAGTACCAGGCACGGCTCCACGGGCCGCCAGTACCAGGCACGGCTCCACGGGCCGCCGGTCCCAGGCATGGCTGTGAGAGCCGCCGGTCCCAGGCATGGCTGTGATGGCCGCCAGTACCAGGCACGGCTCAACGGCCCACCAGTACCAGGCACGGCTGCACGGGCCGCCGGTCCCAGGCATGGCTGTGAGGGCCGCCGGTCCCAGGCACGGGCGCGCGGGAATGACACGACGTATTGGACGAGCTGCCACTGCCCGGTGCGGTGCGGTTTTTCCTGATGGGTCGGACACGGGCGGGCTGTTTTTGCTGGCACCAGAGCGTGACCCAACTGTTGTTGCTTTCTTCCGGCGTACACTTGTCTTGCCGGACGGAGACTGTGCCATCATTTTGTCATTCGTCGCCATGTCGGGCGAGGAAACGCAGCGAGCGGCAGCAGCTCTATGGGACCGGTCGAAACAATGGTGGCATGCCGCACTGGGCCTGCACGCACGGCCACCGCCAGTGCCCTCTCCCTTCCCTCCTTACCTCCAGCTGGGGACCGGACGGCAAAAACGGACCAACGTTACCGTTGAAGAGGTGAAAGGTATAAATGCTGCTCCCTGTCTGCTCACAGTATGATCTTTCAATGAAATTTGGTATAATAAATAAATACACATCCATGCTAACTATGTTTTGTTCTGTTTCTTATTTTCTGTGCACCAGTGTGTATGTTCACGTGTCTGTCTAAGCTACCTTGTTCGGTTTGGTTTTCACATACGATGCCCATTGCGGTACGACAATATTTTGTTCAGTTTCTCATGTAACAACATCATAAGCGAGCCGCCGCGCTCATGCAGTCAAGGGCGCAGCCAGGAGTTTCCTAAAGGGTCCAACCACAAAATGCGATGAAAACAGTGAACGCTCTCGGCACGCGAAGCGCGCAGCAAATATATGGTTTTGTTTAGTGAAAATCTCAAAAATTATTGTTTGATCTAGTATATTCTCCTTGCTAACGCGAATGATCAATTCTGGTCGAAGCGCCCTAAAGCCCAAATAACTAACCTTGCTAGGGAGGGGAGAGCGGGCCCCACCCCTCCCCCTTGATTACGTCTCTTTTTGCAGTCACAACTGTGATGCTGAAGTTCGGTGTGTTGATTGCATTACTCTAACACCAAGGAAGCACTATGTTTAGTGTGCGATTAGTGATTAGCGTGTCCAAGACAATACTACGTTATCCTGCCAACTGACAAGCATTAAAACCTGCTCGCGCAAAGCGGATTGCCGGATGCCGGTCAGGTTCCTGATTTCTGGCGTAGCAATCAACCTGCTGCCAAAGCTTGTTTCGCGCTGATCAAAATTGGTGACTAATTTTAGCACGCAGATATCGGGAGTATATAGATTCAGTATCTGACGTCTCCTTTTTCTCTCGGTTAGCAAGGAGAAATCGACACGGCTTGTTCGTCTTTCTAAGCCAAGGTGATGTGTGCACGGTATGAAGAAGATATGGCCGATTGGTATTCGTTTGAGATATGGTCCTTGGAAGTCAGGGACGTCGTCAGATCTCGATACAAATCCAACCAATAGCCAGAATACGTGTATGTGTGCACGTATATAATAGCTTGAGGTATCTTGCCGTACTGTTTTTGTATCTGTTACCGTACTATTCCTGTATCTGTTACCGCACTGTTTCTGTATCTGTTATCCTACTGTTCCTGTATCTGTTACCGTACAGCTTCTGTATCTGTTTCCGTACGAGTTCTGTAGTTTCTGTATCCGTTATCGTACTGTTTCCGTATCTGAGTGATTGCAGCCACCAGTGACTGTTCATTATCTTCATAATCTTTCCAGGAATCTATAACGTGATCAAGGTTATCCAAGGTCAATCCAGGTTAGGTCAGATCAAAATTTATAGTGTCAGCATTGGTTGTCTGGCGCCTCCTGACCTAAGAATGTGTGAACTGTAGCATTCCAGCCTCGTACTAAATAATTACTCAGGTCCCTGCATGCCATGTGAAAACCTCGGAGAATTACTCAGGTCCCTGCATGCCATGTGAAAACCTCGGAGAATTACTCAGGTCCCCGCACGCCATGTGGAAACCTCGGAGAATTACTCAGGTCCCCGCACGCCATGTGGAAACCTCGGAGAATTACTCAGGTCCCCGCACGCCATGTGGAAACCTCGGAGAATTACTCAGGTCCCCGCACGCCATGTGGAAACCTCGGAGAATTACTCAGGTCCCCGCATGCCATGTGGAAACCTCGGAGAATTACTCAGGTCCCTGCATGCCATGTGGAAACCTCGGAGAATTACTCAGGTCCCCGCACGCCATGTGGAAACCTCGGAGAATTACTCAGGCCCTCGCAGGTCCCCGCACGCCATGTGGAAACCTCGGAGAATTACTCAGGTCCCCGCATGCCATGTGGAAACCTCGGAGAATTACTCAGGTCCCCGCATGCCATGTGGAAACCTCGGAGCGGCGGCGGCCACTCCTTCTGCCACGGCGGCCACGCCTTCTGCCACGGCGGCCACGCCTTCTGCCATGCGGAGCTGTCCAACATGGGCTGGCAGTGTTTAGTCGGCCAAAAGATGAGGACAGGCCTCGTAAGCCAGAGGCGTTGTCATGTCTTCTTTGGCCACTGCTGTGGTTCAGCAGTATTGGGCATGACGTAAGAGAGGCGGCATGTCTGGCTCACCGTTATACGCCGACTCATTGGTGTTAACAGACTCCATCAGCGACCACAAAGAGATTCATGGGCTGCCTTGACCTAACTGGCTGCTGTACAGTCTCAGGTATAACGAGATAATTAGTATTTATGTTTGTGTAGGTGACTCCACGGTGCTTTAAATCACTGGCTGTACTGCATGTTATAAGCGACCCCACCACGAATAGGAAATATCGGCGTGATATTAGGCTATATTCCCGCCCTTACCTGGACAATCACTTTTATGTGTTGTTCACATCTTTGTCGCAAAAACATAAATAGGGTCATTTAAAAATGGCTGCAAGTTCATTGGTGTTCGAGAAGCATG
Source organism: Ashinkailepas kermadecensis (assembly GCA_034440615.1). NCBI lineage: Eukaryota > Metazoa > Arthropoda > Thecostraca > Neolepadidae > Ashinkailepas > Ashinkailepas kermadecensis. The sequence goes on from JAOTOM010004867.1 coordinate 523,398, forward strand.
CGCGAACCTAGCAGAAAAAAATACAAAAAGAAGTTTTTCGTCTACCTGCCTCAGATCATGCCTCAAAATTGTGCCCTCGAAATGCGGAATGTCAAGACAATAATCCAGAATAATCCAGCCGTGCCCGCGCTGCAATCAGCTGATTGTGGTGTGTCGGCGTCAGCTGACTGACTGTTGACAGATATTCCCGCTGACCCCACGGAGGACGAAGACACGGAAGGTCGGCGGCAGTGGTGCATGATTCTCTGTGCCGTGTCCATTGTCCGATTGGGTAGCCCCGCGCGAGTCACCCTCGCACGTTTTCCATGGTCGGCACGCAACCTTGAAAGCAATGCACGGTGCTGAGCAGGAAGAGGCCTACGTCGAGTACCGCCTCTGACAGTGGAGCTAGAATAGTGTCGCTACCATGCCGTTCGATCATGACAGAGATAATCACCGATAGCTGCAGCGAGCGACAGCGACAGCGAGTCTCCTGGACAGCGAGCCTATCATTGTGTTTTATCTGGATAGGAACTGGTTGACACTTGGAAAATCGGGATTTGGAATGTGTAGTTCCACTGCCTCGTGATGTAAGGCACATAAACCACAAAGCTGAGTTAGTAAGACAGAACTTGGCGTGGTAAATCATGGAAATTTGGTTGACCTAGACAAACAATGTTACTACAAGGGCACACCCAAGTGTAGCGTCCTGAATTTGCAATGAAATGCCGTAATATATACGCTATTAGGTACAATAAGCCATGGTGACCAAATCGGCAAATTTGCGGTTGTATGCTTTTGCAAATGAGCGTAGTGGCACTTTAAGAAGTTAGTGAAAGTATATATTTTCTGGACGCTGTAGTATATGGCAGAATGCGAAGCCAAAACTACCTGGTAGTACCACCAGTTGATGTTTATAAATTCCACCGTGGGAACCTTGTTCGCCTATGCTGCCGAACAAACATGATTACTGTTATACATTAGCAGCAACTGCCAACATATTTCCCACAACATGTCCAAGTGAGTGTTGCCTGATATCACACTCACATGCTACCAGTTCACTATCTGGCTATCACAACCCATTGACTGACTGCACATTGGTATATTTTGTCATGGCTACTCTTGGCATTTCGGGCACGCTGAACAAAAGCTAATACAGTTTACCGAACATACGTCCCAATATAGTTTAATTTCAACGCTTCGCTTTACGGCCCCGAAAACGATTTCATTGTTTGAAGGAGCACTAGCCTGATTGTCACAACACTTCGTTCAGAAAGTGATGGAATATAGTCCGGCCCTACATATTCAGATGTAGCCTATAGGCATAATACATAAGCGGTTGGACGTCATGCGTCAGAAGACAAGCAGCTGTGCAAGGCACACTCAAGTCCAGCTGCAGCGCCGTTCACCGGGTGATTTGTGCCAACGCTTATATCACTGTGTGTCATGACATATCACTATATCATTATATCACTGTGTGTCATGACATATCACTATATCATTATATCACTTGTGTGGTTTGTATATTGTCATGACATATCACTATATCATTATATCACTGTGTGTCATGACATATCACTATATCATTATATCACTGTGTGTCGTGACATATCACTATATCATTATATCACTGTGTGTCATGACATATCACTATATCATTATATCACTGTGTGTCATGACATATCACTATATCATTATATCACTGTGTGTCATGACATATCACTATATCATTATATCACTGTGTGTCGTGACATATCACTATATCATTATATCACTGTGTGTCATGACATATCACTATATCATTATATCACTATGTGTCATGACATATCACTATATCATTATATCACTGTGTGTCATGACATATCACTATATCATTATAACACTGTGTGTCATGACATATCACTGTATCATTATATCACTGTGTCGTGACATATCACTATATCATTATATCACTGTGTATCATGACATATCACTATATCATTATATCACTGTGTGTCGTGACATATCACTATATCATTATATCACTGTGTGTCGTGACATATCACTATATCATTATATCACTGTGTGTCGTGACATATCACTATATCATTATATCACTGTGTGTCGTGACATGTCACTATATCATTATATCACTGTGTGTCGTGACATATCACTATATCATTATATCACTGTATGTCGTGACATATCACTATATCATTATATCACTGTGTGTCGTGACATATCACTATATCATTATATCACTGTGTGTCGTGACATATCACTATATCATTATATCACTGTGTGTCGTGACATATCACTATATCATTATATCACTGTGTGTCATGACATATCACTATATCATTATATCACTGTGTGTCGTGACATATCACTATATCATTATATCACTGTGTGTCGTGACATATCACTATATCATTATATCACTGTGTGTCGTGACATATCACTATATCATTATATCACTGTATGTCGTGACATATCACTATATCATTATATCACTGTGTGTCGTGACATATCACTATATCATTATATCACTGTGTGTCGTGACATATCACTATATCATTATATCACTGTATGTCGTGACATATCACTATATCATTATATCACTGTGTGTCGTGACATATCACTATATCATTATATCACTGTGTGTCGTGACATATCACTATATCATTATATCACTGTGTGTCGTGACATATCACTATATCATTATATCACTGTGTGTCGTGACATATCACTATATCATTATATCACTGTGTGTCGTGACATATCACTATATCATTATATCACTGTGTGTCGTGACATATCACTATATCATTATATCACTGTGTGTCGTGACATATCACTATATCATTATATCACTGTGTGTCATGACATATCACTATATCATTATATCACTGTGTGTCATGACATATCCAAATCGGAGCGGTTGGTTCCTGGGTATGTATGTACCACCCAGACGTGGATCGGTGGTGGGGCGGCCACTGTCGTGTTCTGTTGTCGTCCGATGCCATGCCATTCCTTGCCTCTGGCTCAACTAGGGTCAGACAGTTGTCGTGTTGTGTCCAAAAATGCTTGAAACCCCAGGTACAACAAATTGTCTTCTAAACTCCTGAATCACATACAGCAGCGTGATGGTATCTGGCTTTCCTTGGAACTTTCAGCTTTCTTTGTCCATGCTTCCTCTCTATGTGTATTACGAATGGCTCCTTCTATCTGGGTTGATCAGTCGGAAATGGCCCCTTCTATCCGGGTTGATCAGTCGAAAATGGCTCCTTCTATCCGGGTTGATCAGTCGGAAATGGCTCCTTCTATCTGGGTTGATCAGCAGGAAATGGCCTCTTCTATCTGGGTTGATCAGTCGGAAATGGCCTCTTCTATCTGGGTTGATCAGTCGGAAATGGCTCCTTCTATCTGGGTTGATCAGTCGGAAATGTCCTCTTCTACCTGGGTTGATCGGTCGGAAATATGCCGTGTAGGATTATCGTGCAGCCATAATTCAGGTTCCGCCCTCATTTGGAGGAATTCTGCCCATTCTTGTTTGAAAGAACAAACAACTTCCGTTTCATGTACTCATCATTCGGAAGCATAAGCCGTCCCATATTCACGAAACTTGAAAACCCGCTGTGATTCCTAGCCTGGTTGTCATTGCATATGCCATCTCGGACCTGGGCTCCATAGCGATGATAGTAAGTATCAGGTGAAGTAGTGAACTTCCGGACACGCCTCGGAGGTAGTCAAAACATCCGGACACGCCTCCAGAGGGTAACCATGATCCGGGCACACCTCGGAAGTATTCAATGACCCGGAAATGTCCCGGAAGGTAGTACTGACCCGGTCACGCCCCGAGAGGGTGTGATGACCTGCGCACGTCCCGATAGGTAGTAATGATCCGGACGCGCCCCTGAAGGTAGTACTGGCCCGGACACGCCCCGAGAGGGTGTGATGGCCTGCACATGTCCCGGAAGGTAGTAATGATCCGGATACGCCTCGGGAGAGTGTGATGGCCTGCAAACGTCCCGGAAGGTAGTAATGACCCGGACACGCCTCGAGAGGGTGTGATGGCCTGCACATGTCCCGGAAGGTAGTAATGATCCGGACGCGCCCCTGAAGGTAGTACTGACCCGGACACGCCCCGAGAGGGTGTGATGGCCTGCACATGTCCCGGAAGGTAGTAATGACCCGGACACGCCTCTGGAGAGTGTGATGGCCCGCACACGTCCCGGAAGGTAGTAATGACCCGGACACGCCTCGGGAGAGTGTGATGACCTGCAAACGTCCCGGAAGGTAGCACTGACTCGGACACGTCTCGGGAAGGTGTGATGACCTGTACACGTCCCGGAAGGTAGTAATGTAGTAACCGGACACACCTTGGAAGGGTGTGATGACCTGCATCGTCCCGGAATATAGCAATGATCCGGACACGCTCCGGAATCTCCGGGTCGTCTGTGTTGGGCAGCGCATAGATAAGGCGTGTTTTATCGCTGCGGTGCGAGCTTCCGCGGGCACGCCCAAGCCTCAGGCGATGACTGCGGCTGACCAGTGTTGCGGGCACCAGACCGGGCAGCAGGCCGCTGCCACAGGCCACGGACATGGCTCACCATGAGGCGCCACACCGCTGCCGGAGGTGTGGTGACCAGACCGGGCAGCAGGCCGCTGCCACAGGCCACGGACGTGGCTCAACATGAGGCGCCACACCGCTGCCGGAGGTGTGGTGACCAGACCGGGCAGCAGGCCGCTGCCACAGGCCATAGACACGGCTCAACATGAGGCGCCACACTGCTGCCGGAGGTGTGGTGACCAGACCGGGCAGCAGGCCGCTGCCACAGGCCATAGACACGGCTCAACATGAGGCGCCACACTGCTGCCGGAGGTGTGGTGACCAGACCGGGCAGCAGGCCGCTGCCACAGGCCACGGACGTGGCTCACCATGAGGCGCCACACTGCTGCCGGAGGTGTGGTGACCAGACCGGGCAGCAGGCCGCTGCCACAGGCCATAGACACGGCTCAACATGAGGCGCCACACTGCTGCCGGAGGTGTGGTGACCAGACCGGGCAGCAGGCCGCTGCCACAGGCCACGGACATGGCTCACCATGAGGCGCCACACTGCTGCCAGTGTGGTGACCAGACCGGGCAGCAGGCCGCTGCCACAGGCCATAGACACGGCTCAACATGAGGCGCCACACTGCTGCCGGAGGTGTGGTGACCAGACCGGGCAGCAGGCCGCTGCCACAGGCCATAGACACGGCTCAACATGAGGCGCCACACTGCTGCCGGTGTGGTGACCAGACCGGGCAGCAGGCCGCTGCCACAGGCCATAGACACGGCTCAACATGAGGCGCCACACTGCTGCCGGAGGTGTGGTGACCAGACCGGGCAGCAGGCCGCTGCCACAGGCCATAGACACGGCTCAACATGAGGCGCCACACTGCTGCCGGAGGTGTGGTGACCAGACCGGGCAGCAGGCCGCTGCCACAGGCCACGGACATGGCTCAACATGAGGCGCCACACTGCTGCCGGTGTGGTGACCAGACCGGGCAGCAGGCCGCTGCCACAGGCCATAGACACGGCTCAACATGAGGCGCCACACTGCTGCCGGAGGTGTGGTGACCAGACCGGGCAGCAGGCCGCTGCCACAGGCCATAGACACGGCTCAACATGAGGCGCCACACTGCTGCCGGAGGTGTGGTGACCAGACGTGCTGTGTTGAGCGCGAATCGGCCACCAAATCGCGAAAAAGTCACCACTCCGTGTGGTTCTGTGCGAGAAAGTCACCACTACGTGTGTTTCCGTGCGAGAAAGTCACCATTGCGTGTGTTTCTGTGCGAGAAAGTCGTCACTGCGTGTGTTTCTTTGCGAGAAAGTAGCCACTGCGTGTGTTTTTCTGCGATAAATTCACCACTTTGGTTCTGTGGAAGTTTTATAAAAGGCGCCGTGAAATGAGATTCAGATAGACACATGATGCACTAGAGTTCCCAAACAATTTGCATGAGTATGCTCTATATCTGATTGAAGTCGTATGGGCCCACAGCTAAGCTTACGGCGGGCTCATACTAATCGCTGGGAGTATGACTTCGATCCCAAAGGTATCCGAATAAACATTCCGGGTAATTAATATGCCGGTTTATGGTAATACACACCAATCGCTCTAGTCTTTGGACGTGGTTTGTGTGCGCACACAGCCAAAAATGCATCAGTTTGTTGATAATTAGCTGAAAGCCGCATTTGACAAGCACAGTTTCCCTCACTGTAATTTATCATCACTCACACTAATGTCTGTCCTGCCTGTGAGAACTTCCTGCCATGGTGGACATGCTGGCGACAGACGTCTCTTCAAGATGCTATGTGTGCACTCGGTACTGGTTCTGTCCTCGTCTTCGAACAAGCCGAGCACAGACACGAGGTTGTCACGTGATTCCGCTGTATTGTGGAGATCTGTGCCCCGTTTTACTACTCGCCGAGCACAGACACGAGGTTGTCACGTGATTCCGCTGTGTTGTGTAGATCTGCGCTCTGTTTTACTACTCGCCGGGCACAGACACGAGGTTGTCACGTGATTCCGCTTTTTTGTGGAGATTTTTCCCCCTTTTTTTTTTCGCCGGGCACAGACACGAGGTGGTCAGGTGATTCCGCTGTGTTGTGTAGATCTGCGCTCTGTTTTACTACACGCCGGGCACAGACACGAGGTTGTCACGTGATTCCGCTGTGTTGTGTAGATCTGCGCTCTGTTTTACTACACGCCGGCATGGGGCGTGGCTGTGCTCTGCTCTGTCCTGTGATTGGCTTGTTTTCGTGTGGCGATCGCAGCCTTGAGAGGAGCATTGCTTAAATTGGTCTGCTCATGATAAGAAGTGACGAATGCGTCACCATTGACCATGACGGTGCTTGGCTGGTTAGTGGTTCATTATGCCCAATGAGATGAGGGTAACAGGAGCATGATGTTCACTGTATAGGCGGCTGTCGAAGGCCATGTGCAATGCATGTGGACTTGACGTATGAGGCTGCTGTGCTGAAAAGGTAACGGCACATACTAATTATTAAGCCTACCAATGACAACGGAAGTTACTTCAGCTATTATCGTTTTAATGGAGCACATTAGGCTGTCCTTCGAATGGGACAGTGATGATGACTGCGCGCGATTACGTTATGTACCATGCTAATTCTACAAGTAAAAGCGTAAATAGTTTTCCGATAACAGGAGGAAGGTGGTTCTGAAGTAGCAATGGGAAGTGGAAAAGTTTAAGGGGTGGAAAGACTACATCCAGACATCCAGTGGGATGACGTGCAATTTGCGAAAAATGCATGTGAAACGCGGTTTTCAGTCAGGGGCGCTTCTCCCTAGTGCGCATCATTATTGTCACCAACCTTTTCGCCGATGCCCAATCTTGATGCGACGGAAACGAGACGGAATATCGTCCCGATGAATATCAAGGTTAAAAATACCCATGGCGAATGTTTCATGCACAGCTGCAAAATACCGTCTTCACTAATGTTGTGCCGCTTCACTGCAGCAGTCGTGATCGTGTTCTGTCACTGTCATAGAACGTGGCTGGTATTGTCGTCACACACTTCCTTCCGGCTGTGCTGCCACGTGCGAACTCTGTGACAGTGACCGCCACTGCACTGGGAAGCAAACTGTAGCGAGACTGGCCGATGGTCAGTCCGGCCTCGGCGCTGTGCTTACCCGAGGATACACGTGAGACGGAGCGCTTCGTCTGAAGAGGTCGCATGCTTCCGCCATGGTGGTATCCGGATCGGTTGTCTGACCAGGGGATGCATCGTCCGTCGGGATAACGACCAGGGTGTCGGGATGTCGGCCGGGGTGTCAGTCACCAGTCGTGATTTTGGCCAGGGTGTTGCGATATCGGCCAGGGTGTCGGTCACCAGTCGGGACAACATTTAGCTTTATGAGCTGGGTAAAAGCTAGGGTGGGCCAGGTGATTTCGTTACCGAAAACTAATTGGCCGGAAATGGTCACACGTCCTTCTTTTTTTACCGGTACCAATGTTCATAGCAGAGCAGTACTGATGCATTTCATCCGAACATTTCATGTGATATATCTATGTATTCACGAATTTCCACCACCACACCGTCACGTCTCGCACCTGCATTCAATGGCTTCAATACAGTGCTGGGATGGCAGATTAGGAGGGGTGGGGCGGCTCTCCCCGTTAAAAAGGTGAATTTGAGCATGAACCCTATGCAGTGGCGCAACCAGGATTTCAGTTCGGGGGGGCCACGGTTGGAGAGCGGGCCCCCTCGCAAGCGGGCCCCCCTCATGTTTTTAAAAAGTCTGCGGAAAACATGCACTTACTTTTGAGCGGGCCCCTATGTTTGTAAAAACTCAAACGAGGCGGGCCCCAGGTAAAAGCGGGCCCCTGGTTCTAAGCGGGCTATTGGTTCAATGCGGGCCCCTGGATCAAAGTGGGCCCGGTTCGAAGCGGGCCCCTGGTTCCAGAGAGCCCCTGGTTCAAGACAGGGCCCCAGGTTGAAGCGGGCCCCTGGTTCTAAGCGGGCTATTGGTTCAATGCGGGCCCCTGAATCAAAATGGGCCCCGGTTCGAGGCGGGCCCTGGTTAAAACGGGCCCCCAGATTTTCAGTTGGTTCAAAGGGCCCCTGATTCGAGCCACAGATCCGCTTCGCGGGCCTAGCCAGGGCTCTGAGTAGGGTGGCCCACTCCGAGCCCAAAAAAATTCGGGGGCCATGGCCCTGCCTTGCCCCCACCCCTGGTTGCGCTAGTGACCCTATGGCGTTGCATGATAAATATTGGGTCTAAAATGAATTTTCCCCCTGGCCAAGCGAGATTCGGCCACCCTTGAGATTGGCCCGAGATTGGCCCCAAGCGTATGTATAGAGGATACACACGCTTCAGATAGTGGGGGACGGGCGGCTCCTGATATCCACCGTCCCCGTCAGTCTCGCAGCCACTGGTGAATCACTCCCGTCCTAGACCGGTCTTCCCATGGCAGATGGGGTGCGGCGAGCCCGTCCCCACCAGCCGGCAGTGCGGCAGTGGTGAAGTGCAGCGGCACTTCACCACTGAGATGCCACGGCTGCCCGCATGCCACATATACTGAGTTTCCCCGCATGCCACATATACTGAATGGGCGCTGTATGACCAACGCAGTCAATGCGCCCCTAAACCCAAATAACCAACCAGCCACATATACTGAGTTTCTCCGCATGCTACCTATGCTGGGTTTCCCCACGTACCACATGTACTGCGTTTCCCCGCATGCTACCTATGCTGGGTTTCCCCGCGTACCACATATACTGGGTTTCCCCGCGTGCCACATATACTGGGTTTCCCCGCGTGCCCACATATACGGAGTTTCCCAGCACCATATCGTGCGTCGGCGGAGCTCTCTGAGAGCTGAGCTGAGATGAGGTAGACGCACTGGCGTCTGACAGGCGGACCATGTTCTGAAACATTGTGACGAGTGTCGCCTGGTGCACTCCTCGGCATCCCCTGAACGGCCGTGCACCAGATGAAGGTGAACATTTCCGTCTCAAGGCGTACGCACGTGCTTTGGCACAATTGTAAGTGAAGGAAATTCCAGACTGAGAAGCCCGGGCATTTCTAATCCATTCGTGTCGTACCACAGTGGAGACCACACCACAGGGCTTTGTTCTTGCCTGCCTCACATGTCTGTGCGATTGTTGTTTGCTGGTATTCAAGCAGCTTGATGATGATTTCGTTTCCATGACTCCGGGATTGTTGTGGCGATAATTATCACATACAGCTCCAGAGAAGATCTGTTACTTTATATATGTTTTGGCAATGTATTTCCCAGGTTTTTCCAGTCAGGTTGAATATTTGCCACCAGAATGTTGCTGGTTGTCCAACGCATAGCTTGCAATGTAGCGAATTTAGGTGCTGCTGGTAGCAGTTAATATTATTTACATGCAATAGTAAGTCCCATGGCGTTGCTAGTATTGGGAACGGGAAGCAGCGCTCCTGCACTGGTTTTTTTTATGTTTTACTCGGAGATCTGATTAAAAAAAAAGGTAAAAGGGGGTAAAAGGCATATGATGAGCTAAAAGTTAAATGATTTTGAACGCTGCTACTACCCATGAACAGGTTGGTGGAAGCGTGTCCACCCACAGCGGCTCCGTTCCCGCTTCCCATTTCCAGCATTTATTCAATGAAACTGCGCCTTGTCGTTCCGATGGCCCGCCAGCTGTTTTATCATGAATACCGTGGGCCCGGAGCAACCGTGGGAAGTGACCACTTTCTTATCAGCCCGCCGTACACTGACGCGCCGGAACATACGTTACTATCATTGCAGAGCCGCCTGCTATTCCAGGGAATTAATGTGATATTTTCTACCTGACGACTAACTGCATATTGACGCTAAAATAATACCCACCGGTTAGAGAAATCAGGCGAGAATTCGAGAACTCAGTAATTGCTCGCTCATTCCCGTACGAAGGGCAATGGGCTTTACTAGTGCTGATTCACCTCACTCTATCCTAAGTATCCGCTGCACGAAAGCATGCATCTCTCGCGGCTGTGTTTGGTTTATTTATTACCTCTTGCGCAATCGCTGCTGACACCAGTACAACATGACTGTCCATGGCTTGGCTGGTTAAATGGCTGACCATGGCTTGGTTGGTTGCATGATTGGCTGAGGCTTGGATGGTTGCATGACTGGCTACGGTTGGCTGGTTCATGCCCGGCCATGGCTGTGGTGATCGCGGTCGGTTGTCATCGGCCCGTGATGACACGCCATTCCGCCGATGGTAGTCAGGCCAACACCAGCCGGCCCCGCCAGCTGGCAATATTGCGCGATTCTCCTGACCGGTAGAGGGAGGAGTGCTGTTCGGTCCTGTGTGCCTGCCGACGCGGGCCCGGCCACCACGGCTGAGCACGACGCTGTCGGGCGGTACTCGGGCGGAGGGGAGGGCACGAGTGACTGGGCGTCACCTCGCGATGGGTCGCACGCGCCTGTCAACACCTGGCGTCCACCCGGCGTGGCTGACGTAAGACTGCCGTGACCTGGGACGGGCGCCCAGTGACGTCACATGTCAGCACAGCTGTTTGTTTCGCGCTGGTGCGAGGCAGGTGAGCGAGCATCGCATCCGGCACCAGCGCCGGCGGTGGTGGACCGGTCGGGGTTAGCTCGTACTTCTCAGCTGAGGGGGACTGTGCGGCGGGTAGCCGTGTGGCACACGTCCGTCTCGTGGTTGAACGCCGAAGCCGAAGGCTTGTCTGTGTGCCGCTGAGCTGTGTGCCGCTGAGCTGTGTGCCGCTGAGATGTGTGCCGCTGAGCTGTGTGTTGCTGAGCTGTGTGCCGCTGAGCTGTGTGCCGCTGAGCTGTGTGCCGCTGAGCTGTGTGCCGCTGAGCTGTGTGCCGCTGAGCTGTGTGCCGCTGAGCTGTGTGCCGCTGAGCTGTGTGCCGCTGAGCTGTGTGCCGCTGAGCTGTGTGCCACTGAACTGTGTGCCGCTGAGCTGTGTGCCGCTGAGCTGTGTGCCGCTGAGCTGTGTGCCGCTGAGCTGTGTGTTGCAGAGCTGTGTGCCGCTGAGCTGTGTGCCGGTAAGATGTATGCCGCTGAGCTGTGTGTTGCTGAGCTGTGTGCCGCTGAGCTGTGTGCCACTGAACTGTGTGCCGCTGAGCTGTGTGCCGGTAAGATGTATGCCGCTGAGCTGTGTGTTGCTGAGATGTGTGCCGCTGAGCTGTGTGCCGCTGAGCTGTGTGCCGCTGAGCTGTGCGCCGCTGACGTGTCACCTGTCACCTGGCTGACGGGTCTGACGTGTCACCTGGCTCGGCAGAAGGGTTAGTCTTACTTGATGAAGTTAAGGGTTCACAAGGTCACAAGTCCGTCGCATTGTGTTAATACGGCTAAAAATAAAATGTGGCAGGCTTGGCCTTGGATGAATAACGTTTAACCGTGCCGCATGGCATCCGAAGTTGTCGAAAATCGTGGATTTTAATGAACGTATGGAATTTTCAGCACGCTGAAAACGGGTAGCTCTAGTTTATACCCATATGCATGCATCACAGACTCTCCTGTCCTTACTGAGTCTACTGGTGCCATTTTCATCGACATCAATTACGAATTGGTGGTGTTAGCCCTCGTCAAGTCATTGCACCAGAGCCCTGTGCTTGTGGTGCCATCTACTGATAAGAATATCAGCATGAAAAAAAACCAAAGATGGTTATGGAACGTTTCTTAAGTGTATGATGTTTAATGCTCACAGTATTCGATCCAAATATGATGAGTTCAAGTGTTATGTTGCTGATGAGGAACCAGATTTTGTTTGCATTACTGAGGAATGGGTCAGTGAGGGGTATTTTGGGGATAACTTGCAGGACTATGAGATCCAGGGATACAATATGTGTTCATGCAATAGGGGTCCAGCAGTGAAAGGGGGTGGTGTAATGCTCTATGTGAATAGCTTATTCAGTTCTCAAAAAGTAGCAGATGGGGTAAAAAATGTGTCTGTGGAGTCCATTTGGCTTGATGTTTCTGTGGGAAAAGGCAACAGCAATAAACTGAGAATAGGAGCTTTGTACCGATCAGGAACCTTGCCACATTCTCAGCAACTGGAGCTTGATAAGGTGATTTGTGAGAAAATCAGTAGAAACTTTCAGAGGAAATGCCTTATTCTTGGTGACTTTAATCTAAAATGATATGAAAATGTTGGTGTTGGCTCCCCAGCATGTAAACTGTTTAGGAAATGCCTTGAAGAGGACCTGTTCTTACACCAGTTTGTAACAGAACCAACTAGGCAGGGCTCAAAAGGGTATTGCGGGAAGCTGAAAAAGAATTGGCAATTCCACTCAGTATAATATTTTGTAGATCAGTTTCACAAAATGAAATTCCAACCGATTGGAAAAGGGCAAATGTAGTTCCTATTTTCAAGAAAGGAGAAAGAGGGAAAGTTGAAAACTATAGGCCAGTAAGCCTCACATCACTAGTCTGCAAGGTACTTGAATCAATTATCAAGGATAAAATAGTTAGTTTTCTGAAAGGAAACGGAGTGATTTAAGATACTCAACATGGGTTTAGAAAAGGGCGATCGTGTCTCACAAATCTCTTGGACTTTTTTAATTTTGCTGCAGAACAATTTGATAAGGGAAATCAGGTTGATGTAGCATATCTTGACTTTAGCAAGGCCTTTGACAAGGTACCTCATAAACGGTTAATGATGCAGCTTCAGGCCCATGGTATTGTGGGTAACATCCTAAAATGGATAGGGTTGTGGCTTTCAGATAGACAGCAGAGAGTGATGCTAAATAGTACAAAATCATCATGGCAAAATGTTCTTAGTGGAGTCCCCCAGGGGTCAGTACTGGGACCACTATTGTTCATTATGTTTGGAAATAACATTGAAAGTGGCCTAAGCAGTAAGGTTTTGAAATTTGCAGACGATTTGAAGGTCTTTAGGGCAGTAACAGGGCACAATGAGCAGGTCTTGCTGCAGAAAGATTTAGACGAGCTTGTGAAGTGGTCCGAAAAATGGCAAATGAAATTTAATTTTGATAAGTGCAAAATCATGCATGTAGGTAGACAGCATATCAAGGCTCCATACTTGATGGGTGGCCGAGTACTATCTGTGACTCAGCAGAAGGACTTAGGTGTTATTTTGAACACAAAATTGGGGGCATCAGAACAGACCAAAGAAGCCAGGAAGAAGGCACTAAGAATGCTTGGGGCAATAAATAGGAATGTATCATACAAAAGTGAGGAAGTCATCAGGAAGCTTTATTGTGCATATGTCAGGCCACATCTGGAATATTGTGTCCAAGCTTGGTCCCCTAGTTATGAAAAAGATTGTTGGCTTTTAGAGAGAATACAAAAGAGGGCAACAAAAATGGTGAATGGTATGGGCAACCTGGCATATGAGGAAAGATTGAAGAAATTGAATATGTTTTCACTTAGATATAGAAGGCTGAGAGGAGATCTCATCGAGGTCTTTAAATTTGTTCATGGTCAGGAACAGGGTTATCTCAGGGAACTGTTTGAATTTAACAGAAATGATGCAATTAGAGGTCATCAATTCAAAATTAAAGTTAATCACAGCAGGACAAGGTTAAGACAGTCCTTCTTCACCAACAGGGTAGTAGAACACTGGAACCAGCTGCCAGAAACCATTGTCAGTAGCAACACACTGAACATCTTTAAGAACAGCATAGACAATCATTATAAGAATAGGGGGCTTGCTTTTCTATATTCCAGGGAGAGTTGATCAACACATTTGGTGGACAACTGGTTCAGTGTACAGAGTGCAACCAAGAAGGGCCCTTGTGGCTCATAGTTGCACTGATCTTTTATGTCTTTTATGTCTAATACCAACTTCCTGCCCAAGATCGTCTAAGTATTCAGTTTCTTTGGTGCTGTGCTCAAACGGCTATGTCAAAGGCCTATTGGAGTAACTTTCAACTTCTGATTAGGTTTCTATGCCATGTGTTTTCTTCCGCCTTTTCAAACTCACCCTACCCTCAATTGAGCTTCGACTGGTGCCAGGCATGGGCGTAGGAGCGACAGAAAGTGTGGGGGAGGAAAGATTTTCAGGAGGAACCATTTTTTCCATAGGGGCGCCACTGACTGTGAATATTTCAAGAAGGTGCACTCGGGTGCCTCCGGACACCATGTTCTGTGCTGAGAAGGACGCCTTCGACTGAAAATGTCATAGTGCAGGTGCACTAGGGTGCCTCTGGACAGCGTGTTTTGTGCTGAGAAGGACGCCTTCGACTGAAAATGTCATCGTGCAGGTGCACTAGGGTGCCTCTGGACAGCGTGTTTTGTGCTGAGAAGGACGCCTTCGACTGAAAATGTCTTAGTGCAGGTGCACTAGGGTGCCTCTGGACAGCGTGTTCTGTACCGAGAAGGACGCCTTCGACTGAAAATGTCATAGTGCAGGTGCACTAGGGTGCCTCTGGACAGCGTGTTTTGTGCTGAGAAGGACGCCTTCGACTGAAAATGTCATCGTGCAGGTGCACTAGGGTGCCTCTGGACAGCGTGTTTTGTGCTGAGAAGGACGCCTTCGACTGAAAATGTCATCGTGCAGGTGCACTAGGGTGCCTCTGGACAGCGTGTTTTGTGCTGAGAAGGACGCCTTCGACTGAAAATGTCATAGTGCAGGTGCACTAGGGTGCCTCTGGACAGCGTGTTCTGTACCGAGAAGGACGCCTTCGGCTGAAAATGTCATAGTGCAGGTGCACTAGGGTGCCTCTGGACAGCGTGTTTTGTGCTGAGAAGGACGCCTTCGACTGAAAATGTCATAGTGCAGGTGCACTAGGGTGCCTCTGGACAGCGTGTTCTGTACCGAGAAGGACGCCCTCGGCTGAAAATGTCAAAGTCAAGTGCACTAGGGTGCCTCTGGACGGTCGGCCATAATGAATGCCTTTCTCCAGTCCGAGCCGCTGGAAACGGGGGGGGGGGGCGACTAGTCCCCCCCCCCCCAACTAACTGCGTCCATCGTGTCAAGCATTGCTACTACGCGGCTGGAGGTACCTGAAGAGTATGTTGCTGCAATGTTTGCTGCTGTTGTTTCTGGTGTTCTTTTTGTTGTTCTTCTCCATCGCTGTTATTGCTACTGCCAATGGAGTCGCCACCACCGCCACCTTCTCCGTTGCTGCTTTTGCAGAAATAATGCTCGTATTGGCAGGCACAGAGAGAGTTGGAACCTCTTGACAGTGATAAACCTATTGATTTATAATTTAGGACTGGAAGTAACAGCGGATCCTGGGAATGCTGCAGAGGCCGGGATCAAACAAATAGAAAAGCAGAACACAAACTATGGGCTGCCGTTGCGATGCCATGGAGACATGGATATCAGTTAGAAAATATGGTGTAAATATAAAATGGGATGAATGAACAGATTCAATAATCAATATACAGGTGCGTGTTCCCTGAGGAATGTTTCTTGGGGTACCACAAAGTACCCCAAGAAACAAAGTACCCCACAAAGTACCCCAAGAAAGCCCCATAATATGGGGCATAATATGCAAAGTCTGTATTTCGTAATCGTGTCATATGCCACATAAATTAAACGACTCAGCACTGTCACTGTCACTAAACTGTTAACCACTATCACTTTCTATCGCACGTACGAATTCATAGTTGCTTTGCCAGTTGTCTGCATAGCGCTGCCGGCTGGCCTCCACAAGCTGCAGCATGAACTGGCGCTGTTCCTCATCTTTGGCCAGTGCGTGGTTATATACAACCTGCGTCACATGGCATCGTATGGCATCTCTCTGGTATAAGGGCGATTCCAGGACAAATCACCAAGGTAGACCCCAAATTGCTCCCCACAGCCCCTCCCATTTTGATAACAGCTGATGCGCTGGGTTATCGGTCCAGATTACGATTCTGAGATGTTTTTCTCTCTCTAGGAAAGGGGTCACGAGATACAGGCTAGGAACCTTTTGAGGTCACGGAGAAAGTTAATTTGGAAAATCACTGTTATCTTTGTAGTGGCAGCAATTAGCTTACGAAACCTGTACATCATTTGAAAATGGAAGATCTGTCCAATGCAGAAAAAGTATGGTCTTGTGAAGTCATCACTTGACCTCGTGATCTCGTGACGTTTCATTGACCTTGTGACCTTTTGAAGAAATCATCCTTAGTTATTTCTGTTTTTTAAGCTGATGGATTCCCAATCGGTTCCCTATCAGATTACTTTTTTGTAAAGCCGAACCAGCAATGGGTCCCAGAGGTCAGTTGTGAGGGCAGATGAGTCAGATGTGAGGTCACAGAGGTCTTTTCCGGTGGTGATGTTTGTCAGTATGCCAAAGGTCAAAAAGTCACATGTGGGTTAGTGACCTGACCTCGTTATAGTGGAAAGCCATTTGCTGATAGATCACAATTATATTAGGTTTAGTTGCATACGAGGTCAAGGTAATC